>JABCPU010000013.1:0-413779 GCA_016800925.1 Suillus spraguei
GGTGCGAGCAGTGCAAAGAAACAGGAAAGAAACCCATGGTACTTTCAGTGGTAAAGTAGCGGTGAGCGTGAAGTCCAGTCAAAATAGGGGTCAAGAGTCTAGCAGTATCCCAGCAGTAACGGTGAATGAGCGATATTGATTAACAAGCAGTAAAGAAACTTAAAGACTAAGTCTACTACTGGGTAGATCCAGAGCTAGACACTAATCCTGACCTATGATCTGGTGAAAATAAGGTACTGTATTGTGTGGGCTATGCAGTGCTTATATCCTATTTTATATGTACTTGGGATGCATTAGACGAGATCAGTAGCGCTCGAGAGAAGTAACCGCCGCTATGTAAATGTAGCATGAGGCAGCTGCGGCATGAGGCAACATGTAATAAGGCTTGCCATAGAATCAGTGATAAGCAGTCATGTACAAAATACACACCAAATGGATCTATGTGGACGTGGCAAGGACATGGAAAGGACATTGGTTTGTGGAACGTGGTGCAACAGTTGGTACAGTGTGCGGTAAGTGTGTGATGCTGCCGGTATGCACTAAAGGAGTAAGATGGCCTTGGATGAGTGGAGATTCCTATAGATGTGAGACGTGCACCTTATTGCGCAAGAAACCTGGAGATCATGGATACTACCCAGAGTTGCGGAAGTTAGAAGTGGCTTATGATCAAGCCACCGCTGCTGAAGAACAACAGCACAAACTCAACGCAGCCGAGGCTGAAGAGTGGCTCGCAGATGTCTCGCTCAACTCTGCATGGTTCAAAAGGCGGTAACCATGGAGATGATTGATTCAGTGAATCAAACGCATAAAAATGGGGTAATGTTACAAGAACACCTTCTTGCGCCCCTACTATCATTTTTCCTCCTATGTGTCACCATCTACTCTCGTCCTGATGTAACGAACATATTGGTGCTGGGCTTAAAACCCTATCTTTTGACACTCATCTAGCCTCGTGCCGCAGTGCCTCGCACTATGTTTACATACAGCGGTTACTATACTTGAGCACTACTGATCTCGCCTAGAGCATTCCGAGTACATATGATTTAGGATATAAGCACCGCGTACCCTGCATGATACAGCACCTGATTTTACCCCATTGCACATACTATAGGTCAGGATTATTGTCTAGCTCTGGATCTACCCAGTAGTAGACTTAGTCTTTAAAGTTTCCTTATCCTTCATTAATCAATCACACTCATTCTCCATTACTGCTGGACTTTTGACTGCTATTTTGACTGAACTTCTCACGCACCGCTACTTTACCGCTGAAAGTACCGCAGCCTTCTTTACTGTTTCCTTGCACCGCTCGCAACCTTACCACTACCGCTGATATCATTGCTCGCTCAACGCAACTGTTACTGACATTATCTCAACCATGGTAGCACTGCTACATATGATGCTAGTTTTGGCAGCATCATCATTGACTGCGGCAACTTACCGCTAACTACGATGCTACACTCGCACATTGGTTTGACTCGAACTTGACCATACTAACAGGCATCCCCCTTTAGGGTCGAACACTCTTGTTTCACAAGTGAAGCAGACTAGACGGAGCGCAAGACTCACATACTAACTTAGGAGGTGGTTTATCTACAGCCCAGGTTAGGTTGTATCTTTACACCGACGAGGCCTCCATCCTCATCCTCTGCTACCTTGTCTGGCTTGCCATCATCACCCCCTACCTCGCCTATGCTCGCCTCCTTCATCGTCGCTAACTGCGCACTCTTCTGGTGTAAAGATACAACCTAGCTTGGGCTGTAGATAAACCACTGCCTAAACTAGTATGTTAGTCTTGCGCTCCGTCTAGTCTGCTTCACTTGTAAGAACAAGAGCGTTCGACCCTAAAGGGGGATGCCTATTTAGTATGGTCAAGTTCAAGTCTAACTTATTTGCGAAACAAGCGTCCAAGTCAGGGGTAAGTTGCTGCGGTCAGCGATGATACCGCCGGAACTAGTGTCGTGCGTTGCAGTGCTACCATCGTCGAGATAAAGTCAGTAACAGTTGCGTCTAGCAAGCAATGTCAAGCGGTGGTCTCAGCGGTAGCGGTAAGGTTGTGAGCGGTGCAAAGAAACAGTAAAGAAGTCCATGGTACTTTCAGCAGTAAAGTAGCGGAGCATGAGAAGTTCAGTCAAAAGTAACAATCAAAAGTCCAGCAGTATGCCGGCGGTAACGGAGAACAAGCATGATGTATTAACGAGCGATAAGGGAACTTTAAAGACTATGTCCACTACTGGGTTGATCCAGAGCTAGACAATAATCCTGACCTATAGTACGTGCAATGGTGTAAAATCAGGTACTTTATCATGTGGGGTATGCGGTGCTTATATCCTAAATTGTATGTACTCAGAATACTCTAGGCGAGATCAGTAGCACTGGAGTGTAGTAACCGCCGTAAGTATACATAGCGCAAGGTGCTGCGGCACAAGGCAACATGTAATAACGCTTGCCGTGGAATCAGTGATAACGAACAGGAAACAAACTACGCACCAAATGGAGCTATGTGGACGCGGCAAGGACATGGAAGGACATCAGTTCGTGGAACGTGGTGCGGCAGTCGGTATGGTGTGCGGTAAGCATGGGGATGCCGCTGGTACTGCTAAAGGGGTAAGAAGGCCATGGACTAGTGGTAACTCCTGTAGACATGAGACGAGTGTCAAAATATGGGGTTTTAAGCCCAGCGCCAATATGTTCGTTACACCGGTACCCCTCATGCTCGTGTGCGCTCTTTGTGCTCCTTGCGCTCCTTGCACCTCAGACGCCTCTGTCGCGTTTGACGCCTTCCTCTGCGCTTCAACACGCACTACCCCCTGGTTCACACAAACAACTCTTTGGCTCAAGGACTACATCTGGTGTCATATTTCCTTTTATCTTTTCCTTTGCATTTACCTATGACTCGTGCATCGCCTCATTGGCTCGTACCTTTTATACCTTCGGCTCTCCACCTATGACTCCCTTTCACACATGCGTGCATTCATTGGTTCATACACCTCTGACTCATCTATGAGCATGCGTCTTCCTATTGGCTATCTGACTTCATACTTAATCTAGCGATACTTACATATTCGCGCTCCGCTTCAATCTTACATATAAATACATGCAGATAGCCTTTGTACTTCTTTAACTTGAATCTACTTGATCTTCGACCCTGAACTTCTTTTAATAAGCTTTTCATAAGCTTATTGTCATTATTCAAACTTCATAGAAGCTCATCACTTCTACGTCTTTGATCATTGTCAAAAACCTCGTCTCTGTGACGTAGGTTGTGAGACAGCGCGTGGCGCTTACCTCCAACCAAATGCAACTAGCGCACTCTGCACTAGGAGACCAATATGCACAGGCTGCCGCTCTTGATAGAGCGCCCATCGCAGACACCACTCAAGTTCTTTAGCGCCTGGCTAGGTCACTCACAGGTGGCGCATCATATGCAATGGGACCTTGGAGATGCCACCACACCATGTGCACCCAGTCCAAGGCCAGGACAAGTGCCAGCGCCAGCACAAACACCAGCACCAGCACCAGCACCAGCACCAGTGCCAACAATAGTAGGTGTTGTGTTGCCTCATGAACAAGAGGTTCAGCAGGGCAAATTTAGTGGTGGTGTAATTCATGTACATTTTTTTTTCTTTTTATGGCTAATACTAATTACTTTGGCTAGGAGCTACAGATGACACATTCGGTTGGCCGACCACACACTAATCAAATGACATCTCCCTCCCACACCTGCACCCAGGCCAGCACAGATAGAGATCCCATCATCTGCAGCTAATCCTCCAGCTAGTCCCTCAGCTAGTCCTCCAGCTAGTCCGGTAGCACCTGTCAAACTCAAAAAGGAGGATATCAAGGCAATCAAGGCTGAGGCAAAAATGCTTCTCCATCGCACGATGTTGTGAATGGAGGGCATTTCATCAATGTGCAGGCAATGAGATGAACATATTTCAAATGCATTGTGGTGTAGCGAAAAAAGTCACGCTGACCATGAAAGTGCCATTTTACACAAGTGTCTCGTTACTGCCTACAGCAGCTACTGAGAAAACCCTATAGTGAGCATTAGCCTTTTCGCTTCGCCGGTACCATTTTTGCTCCATGGATCCTTCCCCCTTACTGAATCTCGCTACCGATGTCCTCCTGTCCATTCCATTTCCGTCTAAGATCCATTGGTGCATAACATATTCATTTCCGCCGTTACTCAAGCTACAGCAAGACTTACCTTACCTTCCATGACACCGCTTGCTCGCTGTGTGCCTCTTAGCTAAATATCTCTATCTCGCTACCGTTCTCGCTATGTATTCCAGCTGTTCACGGTACATGTTAAAAAGGACTCTTTGCACATTCCAGTACTTTTACTTTTCCCTCTATGGTACACACGGTACTTAGGAATTGTCACCACTACTGTCTCTAATGGAATAAAGTCTTTTGCCCAAGTCACTATCTCTTAAGAATTGTTTTACTGCTGCACACACCACCGCTCTTTACCGCTGTAACGAGCATATTGGCGCTGGGCTTAAAACCCCCATATTTTGACACTCGTCTCACACCTACAGGAGTTACCACTAGTCCATGGCCTTCTTACCCCTTTAGCAGTACCAGCGGCATCCCACGCTTACCGCACACCATACCGACTGCCGCACCACGTTCCACGAACTGATGTCCTTCCATGTCCTTGCCGCGTCCACATAGCTCCATTTGGTGCGTAGTTTGTTTCCTGTTCGTTATCACTGATTCCACGGCAAGCGTTATTACATGTTGCCTTGTGCCGCAGCACCTTGCGCTATGTATACTTACGGCGGTTACTACACTCCAGTGCTACTGATCTCGCCTAGAGTATTCCGAGTACATACAATTTAGGATATAAGCACCGCATACCCCACACGATAAAGTACCTGATTTTACACCATTGCACATACTATAGGTCAGGATTATTGTCTAGCTCTGGATCAACCCAGTAGTGGACATAGTCTTTAAAAGTTCCCTTATCGCTCGTTAATACATCATGCTTGTTCTCCGTTACCGCCGGCATACTGCTGGACTTTTGATTGTTACTTTTGACTGAACTTCTCATGCTCCGCTACTTTACTGCTGAAAGTACCATGGACTTCTTTACTGTTTCTTTGCACCGCTCGCAACCTTACCGCTACCGCTGAGACCACCGCTCGACATTGCTTGCTAGACGCAACTGTTACTGACTTTATCTCGACGACGGTAGCACCGCAACGCATGATGCTAGTTCCGGCGGTATCATCACTGACCGCAGCAACTTACCCCTGACTCGGATGCTTGTTTCGCAAATAAGTTAGACTCAAACTTGACCATACTAAATAGGCATCCCCCTTTAGGGTCGAACGCTCTTGTTCTTACAAGTGAAGCAGACTAGACGGAGCGCAAGACTAACATACTAGTTTAGGCAGTGGGTTTATCTACAGCCCAAGCTAGGTTGTATCTTTACACCGCTTGTTTTACCACCAGTTTCCCATGCCTTACCGCAGTTTTACTGCTCACACTACCGCTACTTTACTGCTATCTTCCCGTGCTCTACCGCTACTTTACCACAACTTTCCCACGGAGCGGAGGTCACCGTTAGTATCTCGCTACCTCCGACGGCAGTCTTGCACCACAGGTTGGGCATTATTGAACTATATTAACTTAGCATTCCCTTTAGGGTCAAACACTCTTGCCTTGCAAGTGAAGCAGACTAGACAGAGTGCAAGACTCGCATACTAGTTAGAGATGATGACATTGATGTCACATACACGGAGAGTATTCAAGACATATGCCTCACATAACATTCTAGACACTCTGAATTTACGCCTGTTAGAATCTGCATCCGATAGCCCCTATCCGGAAGAAGATAGAGATATCCGGATATGATATCCGGAGGTATTTCCGGTCATGTGACCTGTCATCCAGATTAGGTTACTCCTCTTAAATCACCGGACTACCTGTCAAGTAGCGGAGTAGACTAACACTCATCCATAATAATGATAGCATAGTGTACAGCTACTTACTCCAGACTCTGTCATATCATTGGAGATGATGACGGAGATACTCCATACATATTTAATATAAGAACAACATGTAAACTACAAGTTAAAGGGTCGAAATAAGAAATCTATTCTGTACCGAAGTTACTCTACTCCTATAAAACCGGATTTCCAATTCTTTCCGGTTCCTAACATAGTCTGCTCTTCCAGAACCCCTATTTCCGGAATACCTCTGGAAAACATCTCGGAAACCTCCTCCAGCAATCCTTCGGATTTCTTTTGGAAACTTTATCAGAAACTCATCCAGAAGCCCTCTGGATTCTTTCCCCCTATCTATAATCTTATCAATGCCTCCTGCCTGTGGAGAGGGCTGGCATAGTACAAGGGTACCTCTCCTCTGGACTCAACTATCTGCACAAGATTGAAATAGTAAGTGTCTCGTTGTGTGACATTAAAGCAACTAATTATTACACTGATAGGTCAATGGGGTCAAAATCACATGTTTTTTGGAGGCCGATCACTTGATCAACATGATTGTAAATGTCATTTGACAAGAAGGGCTATATCCCGACATTGACTTAGAGAATCTCGACTGCGTCTTGGGCCAAAGTACGGGCCAAATTTTGGGACAAAGTCTGGCCCATCGGCACCTCCAAGCGGAGTGTAAAGGTTTCTGTATCCGTCACTGTTTCTCATGCTTGCTCATTGTCTGCAGCAGCGCCAAGGACTTACTTCAACTTACTTCCATGGACGTTGGGAGCCTTTTTTCTGCTATGCAGCAACACTATGAGCTTGCTGCTATGTCGTATATTGATCTCAGCCGGTTCTTGCGATATGCCAGCCTCCTCAAGGATGACATCATCCAGCCTCAGCCGTACACTGTCAGCATCATGGCTGCCCCCGATATACTGCCCCCTTCAATAACCAACTTTCTCTCAGATGTGGTCACTATATCACCTGAATCTGTTGATGCATTGTGGGACATTACAAAGGACCTTGCATGGGTTCTACCCACTGTGGACGAGGCCAGAGCTGATGAAGAGAATGCGTTCAGACTCTATGGACGCCAGCGAGGAATTAGTGAGTGAATCAAATCAGTGTGGTTATTCTAACTCGCTCACCTAACAATCAGCTTCTCATACTCTCTACCCGCCCACCAAACTGTGTACTAACCCAGAGTGCAGTGCATGGCAACTTGGTACAGTGCTCAAGAAAGAAGAGCAACATCAGGCAGTCATATTTACCCATGTGAATGGTGCTCATCCTGCATGGTCAGTGCACTTGAAGTGTCGACGTAGGTTATGCTCTTGTTACCTTTGTTCCACGCTTATAGTAGTAAACTCATTGTTGTAGAATGTCATACCAATTATCATAACAACTATAGTGTCAAGGATGGTATCAGGACCTACTATGGTGGAATGCCGGCCTACATCCAAGTTGCTGAACATCAATTTGTTCAACGTGAACTCGTAATGCATTGGATGGATTTGATGCAGATCGTGTGAGTGTGAACTGTTACAGTCCTTCCTGTTGTTAGTATCTGATATTCCTTTGTTTCAGTGTCTCTGCGACAAATTGTGCCCATTTGTATAATATCGCCCAGCCTCGCTGTGATGTTTATGACAACAACAACAACGTTCCTTGGCAGTTCAACAGTTCACTCACTACTGTCGAGGTGTGGGATTCATTTACCCTTCTGGCACTGCTTGACGACCACGACCAGCGACATGTCCAACTACAGGTGCCTCACGGAGGTGAACAGAAAGACCGTTACACCACTGTGATGCGTGAACGTACCGAGTGTATCATCATTCACGGCCATGAAGAGTTGCCCCATGCTTGTGATGGGTGCTTGCGCATATTCAACATGCCAGACGGCACACTCGCACGCACGGAAGTTGTTGTGACTGATGGAGTTACCGTTGGCCGTCCATGCTGTGGTGTTCCTCGGTGCAAAAATTCTCTTGAAAACAATCGTCACCGCTTCTGTTCAGTAGACCCTGACCACAAAAAGCTCGAGACAACTTGTGCTGTAGAGGGCTGTAATCGTCCTGTCACCCGTGACAGCAAGTCAGGCAAGTATCGAAAATCATGTGATGATCCGGTCCATGTTAAGATGGAGGGCGCCAATGTCGAGTCTTTACGCAGCGGGAAGAGCAAGACACAATGTCAGAAGGTCGCTAAGCTCGACAATGCCATGTCCTCCCTTGTCACTTGACCCACCACAGCTTCCTGCCGACTCGACCATGGCTCTTCCCATCCAAGATGGAGATGAATGGTACAAACACGATGCTCAGACCGGAGCTGTACGCTTAGTGCAGCCTGCTGTAATGACTTCGACTGGTGTTCTTGACACACAGCCAGAGACGTCCCACCCTGCTGTTGATTGCCAAAGCAAGGACACGCCTAAGCTCAAAGCAATATTCCGACGCCAGCGCACCAATAATGAGCAGCTCGTTGTTCGCCCATGTGGAGTTATTAATGGGCGTGGCACGATGTATCATCATGAAGCCATATCCAATGTTCTTGTAAGTCTGTAGTGCTCAATAGCATATGTTTTCACTGACATCATCAAGGTTATGATTGAACAGCTGTATTCACTCCCTCGTGCACGCAAGCCACAACATTTGATTTATGATTCGAATTGCAACGCGCTGCGGGAGGTTTTGAACCGACGCATCAAATTCTTTGATGGCATGGGGATGTGCGTTGACGCATTTCATCACAAGAACAAGCACAAGGCTAACGACACCTTCTGCCGTGACCGTTGCGACATGAAGGCCTATCCAGAATTACTAGATGATGATGGCAAATATTACTTCAACTCGTCTATCGCCGAGCAAACCAATGTGTGGTTCGGTGCCTTCCACAACATCTGCCAGGAGATGACACCAGTGAGGTATGACTTTTTCCTGGATGAGATGATCAAGCGGCGGAATCGCATCACTGTCACTACCTTACATGCACAAGGCAAGCATCCCCATCACCCACACTTAATGTCTCAAGTACCCCAGCATGTATAATTGAAAAAAGGACTCCCCTTCGGTCGGCTCTACGACAATATAGAGAATGGTGGTTCAGAGACTTGCTTGATCGCAGTCTTGACCAGTTCCGCATGCGATCTACATATTATGAAGATCTCTTGTATGCCTGCTAGAGCAAGGCTTTCAAGCATCCAGTTCAGCAATGGAGCATTGCATATCGGTAGCAGGCACTGATTGAGAATGATGTTGGTATGACTTCGTCATGCAGGAACTGGACTCACTCGAGGTTTATGTGTGGTTAGCGGCTTGAATCGTTTGTTAAAACTGTCTGCTAGGATTACAGCTTGCAGAACCTCTTCTTCATCTGCGATCAATTTATCCTTGCCAGTAGAGGAAGCTGTATTCCATTACACTTCCACAGATGGGTTAACATCGCAAGACAGCCGAGTGTGTTCTGGTGTGTTCAATCGAGTCAGCTCAGCTTCAACATAGACGTCGAGAATTCAACACATCGAGTAATATTCAACATGGTGAGTAACGACACAGCGAGTGACATTCAACACGGCGAGTAACAAGCTACAAACCAAGTGAATGGATGACGATAAGGAATGGCTAGTAAATGTGAATAATGTGGTTTTTACTTGGCCCGCCTTGTTGGCTTCTTAGTCTTCTCCCCAAGCGCTTCTCTACGTGCAGCCAAATAGTGCGACCAAAGACCATTGACAGTTTGGCCCGCAGCCTCATAGCTTGCAAGGATAGCAGGATCTGTTTTCTGCCATGCGCGACGACTGTCGTGATAGGTTGCCTTGACAAATGGTACGCCGAATATACGACGAAAGAGATCATCTTGTTGAAATCTCGCCCGCAAGTTCTTGTCGTCCATTTGCTGAAAGCCTGTGACCATGTCAGTAGTATACATGCCTTGAGGCCAGACCTGCTTTGTAGAATTGTATGCTGGAACAAATACTTCAATGATCGATGGCTCGGTGGTATAGGATGCTTTGACAGAGGCTAAACGAGATGATAGTGTAGTTTGTGGTGCTGACGGAGGAGTAGGTGACATTGAGCTTGCACGACGAGCATCAAAGTCATCAAGATCAGGGTGATGGCGAACACAGGATGATAGTGTGGTCTGTGGTGCTGATGGAGGAGGAGTGGGCGACATCGAGCTTGCACGACAGGCATCAAAGTCATCAAGATCAAGCTGACGGCGAACAGGTATGGGTGCATTAGGGCTACCTTCGCATCGGCGCTTACCCTTACCAACCGTCATGGGCGTGATAGGCATCTCGACAATCTCAACATCGGATTCAGTGTCTGAGGGCACTGGAACATTCCGTTTTTTCTTCAGTTTTGTACGCACACCATCTCGCTCTCCTTTCATGTTGGAGCGAAGATGGGGAGGGCGAACACCACATCTGGAGGCCTTATAGAGGTCATTGAAGCCTTCACAGACAGTGACACCTCGACGACGGATGAAGACGTGACAGCCAGATTGAAGAGAAAATGCATACGTAAGACCCGCAGGGATCCATCGTTGGAGGCGCTCCTCGAATACCTCAATCTTGTTGATGTCCTCACCAAGTGAGTCGATGAGAGCAGGATCGTCCGCAAGCTGGAACTGAGGGTAGAAAGGGCAGTCGGTCACCCATTCTTCTACGACTGGGGCATTGTTCTGAAGATAGTAGTTAGTATATATGCCAACATAAAGACATTGATACGTACAGCATCATACCAGTGGAGGACGAAGCGTTGCTTCGCTGCCTTCTCCATCTCCTTCCGGCGCTCTGCAATCCGCTGTTCTTCAGCCTCACGCTGCGCACGAGCATTGAGGTCTGATACCCACAAGGGGTCAAGCTGTTGGGTGATGTGAGGTGGCTTCTTAACTGGTGCTGGTGTGGTAATGAGTGCTGTTGGAGGTGGTGTTGGTCTTGTGCTGTTAGGAGGGATTATGCGTGGATTTCACTACGACACGAACATTTGCGCTAGTCTGGACCTTTTCGACCCATTTGGCATCAACTCCACTGACCATCTATCTACCCATGCTTACCGTGCAAAACAAGCTGTTGCCCGACAAGGTAAGCAATACTAGTATATTCAGGTTGCTATCTAGAATACTCAAATGGATTTCAGTCAGATACGTAAAGTCTTTGCCCTCGGAAGGCAACACAAGCTTCGCATGTGTCAGTCTCACCCTTCCTTCTGTCGAGGTCCAACCTCCCAACTCGTTACTGATATCCAGTTCCACTGTCATCCCGGTATCGACATTGAGCACTCTTACTTACGCACTAACTGCTGGTGCACGTGTCACAGATCATCGAGCTCGTTCCCCATATTTTAGTGCTGCACTTCCTACCACGTCCACAGTACATCTCCATATTTCTCCCACTCGAGACCAACTGAGCACTTTCAGTACCTTGCAAGGAGCTGTAGAGTAGCGGACCATGAATGATACAATGCCTGATGATGCAGTTTTTATTATGGTTTGAATACTACAATATGTGTGACGCAATGACAAAAGTATTTCGATGATGCTTTGGCATAGTATAGAAGGTGGCATTGAGGTGTTGAAAGTTGAAGGGGTGAAGGAGATCCGGGGAGGCGAGATTGTTGCGGCTGCAGCGAATTTGTGAATAAAAGGACTCGCATGATAGGAGCAGCAGACGCAGTGTTGGAACTTGGCCGTGGAGGCAGGATAATACTAAATAAGAAACGGCCTACAATTGTAGAGTATTGTCTTGATGGGCTCCTCGGGTCTTGCATAGGCTTGAAGGAGCTTGCTCGTGACGGGGGTCACTCAAGCAACGGGGTATCCAACCCCCGCATAAATGATTAGTAAGCCCGCCTATTTAGGGTTTCGGGCTAATAGTAGAATAGATACATCATTATGACAGTATAGGCTGTATGATTAACCACCGGAAACACTCTTGGCAACATACACAACTTGTCAATTCGCTTCCGGAATCGAATGGTTAGGTAGTTGTTTTGCTTTCAGAGACGTGCTATTGGTTACCATCAGTTCCTCGTGCACTGTCATATTTAAATATTCAAACTTAATTATTGATACATAAGCTCCCTACGAACTTTAATGGATGCAATCCAATAAGAAACGAGAGATATCTTTTTTGTGATGACAAGTCACTCCCGCTGTCACCTGCCAGTACTCTGAACGTGTATATGGGTGAGTAGCATGGTGCACACTCGAGTTGCTGGGACGCGGGAAGTTCCAAGAGTACTGCCATAGCTCGCAGGGTAAGCACTCCCTTAGTTATTTTGATGTAACTTTTCTTTAGGTACCCTCGCACGACGCACACTGTGCGAGATCGCGCTTCAAGAAATCAGGGCACTTTGAGATCATTGTTCAATGAATCCCAAGGTAAACTAGTGCCATCATAACTCAGATTCCGCAACCCCTCTCCATCACCGAAAACCCCGTGCTCAAATATTCAAGATGGCGAACAGCAGATTTTCAGCGCCATATGGTTTGAAACGATGTGGGAATCGCGGGCACATCACCACCCCAACTTTGACCGAAAGTTCAGTGCCTTCAGCAAGTATTTCTCTCCCCAGCGGAACAATGTGTCTCCCCTCAAGTGTCGCTTTTCCCGCAAATGCAAGGATCTCCACCTGTTCCATATGGCCCGGGCAAAATAACACCGGTGCTGTATTTTCACGAACTGCTCTTCAGGCTGTCATCACATCCATGTCATCGCGGTCATTACCGTCCGGGCGTCTCAGTTCTATCCCCTACGGTCTATGTCTATTTGTGAGTGCCCGAGGAATTTTCGTGACTTGACACCACGTGACCAACCACACGCCACAAAGTATGACTCACGAAATAGGGTGCAAGCGAATAGACCCTAGTAGTAACCAATAGTAATCGCTGGCAAATTTGTGGATGGGAGAATGTAACAGAGAACTCCGTGATATCGTGGTATGTTTTCATACTTTATCCACGTTTTAACCGCGTCGTAATTCATGCATTTGTGTTGTGACACCGATTATTTTTGTTGTCCTCGCAGTACCGCGGGCGCACCAACTTGAGTCTGGCACCGACTCCGGCTTCCGATAATTTTCCTATGGTATTATGTTTGCTTGATTCAATGTAGCGGTTTCAATGTTCATGTGTGCACTTGTGTTCTCCTCGCCCTTGTTGAGTGCCTTCCTTGTCTCGCGTGGTTCCGCTCAACTGGTTTGACAGGCCTTTGCATCGCCGGGTCCTCTGTACCTTATCATTCTGTCACCGTGACATTCTGACCCCTCGTTGCTGCAGTTCGTGTATCATGATCTTGCTTTTTTTCGTGTTGTCCGCCGCTCGATCTGCTTGGCAGGTGTTCTGTAACTCTTCGAATATGTATGCCAACGTTTTCGCGCAAATGCCCTTGTACGAAGGCTCGTATGCTTGACGTCAATTATTGTCCGGCTTACTGGCGCAACTTTAACTTTTTACATGATATAATGTCCTGTTTATTGTTCTATAATGCTTTATATTATCCGAGCGCCCATCTGTGTTTGGAAGCACTGCTGGATTTTGTCAGTGGTTAGAGCCTTCAGGCATCCTCACTTTATTTTCTTGCTCGTGACTCTCAGGCTCTCGTATCCTGTTGATGAACGCGAGGCTGTTTCAGCCCTGCATATTAGATGTGACCGATCTCAGACACGCGTCAGGTATCTTTGTGTAAATGTCATTTGGCGCCATTTCAGTGGTGCACTCCTGGAATGTTCGCGTCTAGCGGATAATGTGATTGCACAACGCCTGGGCCTGAGGGTCCAGTTGCCTCTAAATCATCTGAAATTCAGATCAACATATCTTGCCACGGAGTTTGCCCGTCTCTTGAAGTTGCTGCCGCCCTCCGACGACCCTCCCCTCTGTTAACTATGTATCTACGGACATCCTATGGAAATCGGCCTGTAGTCCTGCACCTCCGCCTCAGCGGTCGAGCTTGCGTCAGGACATACATAAATACGTAAAGCTATACACATGCATGTACACAAAGTCATCTCATCTTCGAAGGAGGGCACGTCTAGAACGGCCGGCGGAAACGGCAGACTGATGGGGTATGCTTCACACCAGGGCATGTCAGCTCGCTTGCGAATTTCTGGATGGGGATATGTAGCAGAGAACTTTGTGGTATCTTTTCACACTTCACCCATATTTTAACCGCGTCGCAATTTATGCGTTGTTGTGACCATCGCGGGCCGCGAAGAAGTTACCAAACCCCGTACCTCTTCTGGAGGTGGAATGATCTCAAAAGTGGCTGTGAGAAGACGAAGACGACAATCAATTAATCGCTATGCGTGAGAGTGACGATTTGACTAGTCAATAAGCAAATAAAGATTCTAGCCGTTACTAGAAAAAAATATATAACTGGCGGCCTCCCTCTGGAATAGCGCCAAGAATTAAATTACAAGGCGTTCCTCACAACTAGATTGCTTATCAAGGGGCTCTGAAAATATTGCATCCGCTATGTGTGTAGCTCATGGAATATGGATACATTGGGGTAAGGGCCTTGATATGAAGGAAATTACAAAAACCACAATAGTAAGGAGCGCTTCACAGTTCTACACACAAGTAGGAATAGCTGAGAAGATCAAATAATGGTGACTTTGTAAATGTCCGTTCTAGTCAGCCGCGTCGTGAAGGTTCCCATGACATTAGGGAGTCTTCAGAAACAGGCGATGAATTCGATACGGATGACATAGTGATATCCCAGGAGGAGATTCCCTGCAGAGTCTGTGTAGAGAGTGCTGAAGCAGGCATAGTACGGCCTGATGCTATACCAAGAGTAGACGACGGTGGAATGAACTTATGAGGACATATTTGATTGATATCGCTGGGTGGCATGGTAATATTGCCTAATGTCATCCTGTTGAATGATGGTAAGTTGACGCAGAAAGTAACCATGGGAAAACTCACATAGCAAGACCGTCAAGTTCAACAATTCGCTGATTAAGGGCACAATTATTGGATCCAAGGTGGTGATATGCCGACCGACTTAGGATGTTTGCTGCTTTGCGCAAGCGGAGAGAAAGCTCGAGTACTGCATTGTAGCTCGATCCTTCGGTTAGACAGCCACAATAACTGTGTGCAGAAGTATCGTAGCAGTGCTCAGACCGGTAGGTGTCATCGAGATGACCATTAATAATGTTATATCCCAGGTTATCTTCACATCCAATCAAACCAGAATACGACATGAGGATAGAGGCGAAGTCGAGTTCTCCAGCGAGCGATTTCTCTCCTGAAACAAGAGCTCGAGTGTTCGCATGCTCATCGGTCGGCATCATCATAGGAGAGGGTATGCTCAAGGGGGTTGGTGAGCTACTGAAGTAAGGAAAGGATGGCGCAGATGTGTTTGTCAATTCAGTAGGTGGTTGAGGAAAAGTCAAGGTAGAACGTGCGTGTGGGGAGGATGGAAGCTGAGGAGACGGATGTGACTCATCCCCATGGCCTGATATCGAACAAGCTGTGCTCGATGAATATGTACTTTTGTCTTGGTTTGTTGTCCGGTCTGTTGTTGCTCGGCAGCTGAAGGAGACTGAGAGTGGGAGTGACACTTCTCAAATTCTACTTCTGGGGTCGAATTCGCTTGAACCCAGCGAGGATGGGGTTTGTTCTTCAACTATTATGAATATTTGAGCTTGAATCTTCTTCCCTGTGGTACGACCCATACAAACCTCGCGTATCACTCCCTCGAGCTCGGCAACTCGGTGACGAAGGTGCAAACTCTCGTCTCGAACGTCGGTTCGCTGAGAAGGATCATCCACTTCGTAGACGCAAAGGCCGGTCTATAGAACACTTGCTATCAGATAATAGCAGAACATGCTTTGCGCAAAGACCCTCACCAGACCTAGCTGTGTGCAGCGGCCACAAGGACGCTTCCGGTCACACTGTTGCACGATGAATTGCTTCTGGGAGGACGTGATAAGTTTCGTACATACCATTCTCTTGGATGTGTGGCAATTAAGGCATGACTGAGTTGTACGATTGCGTCGGCGCTTGCGATGGTCTCCGTTAGAAGTAGGTTTAGCATCTGAGGTAGTCTGCTTTTTGCGAACAGCCTTGAGTTCTGTGGCCATGCCAAAATTTTGGGGAGTGATTCTAGCTCGACGCAGATGGGAGATATTTGTAGTTGCTCATTACCGGCTTGGCATCCCGAATAACTTAACCGCTGATACAAATTGTGATAGAAATTAGGAGAAAAGAATTCGAGACGCTAAACTGATTAGGTGAGTCTTTGTCAGGGAAACAAACGAGGAAAAGTTTGAAATTAGGACCACGCAGATCTTCCCATCAAGATGGAAAGATCAGAACATGAATGGCCACAAAAGGACTTGGACATGATTCGCGGTATGGTTGTATATCGTGTGATATTAACCACTGATCAAGTAAATTAAAACAAGAAAAGAACTGACTTTCGGAACTGAGCACTGATAATTCGCGGAGCCATTAATACCCAGGACGCATGACCCTACGTGTGTACGTGACTTGGATCTTCACTAAGATCAATCAAGTTCGTTTACCCTCCGGCTCAGCACGGTTGTCGATAATTCTTTACACACGCTAGCACAGCGTACTTGCTGACACTCTAGCAGTCCCGCCTTCTCTGTTTGTAGGGCCCAATATTCTAGTTCCATTAGAGGGATCATCTTGAAGGTTAGGCTTGGTGCACACTGAGGCCTGCACCTAGTGTTTCTAGTTAGGCAGTGATAGCTACATTGATATGTACATACGCTGTATCAACCAATTTCCAACGGGCTTTGGGAGTCTCGTGCCATCGACGATCATACCGATATCCGACATCGAAAAGTTTTGAGTGCGCAGGTGCACACAATCGTTCTCAACCCAATCCTATCTGAGAACGAGAAGGTGTGATGATCAGCATGAAGTCGCTTCATGACCAAACTGCGACTGAGTGACCAGCGCACGTGACTTTTGTTCACGTGGACTCGTCTTGCATGGGGGTATTCGGAGGAAGGTTCTGAGAGAAACCTTGGAAGCAGAGTACCGGGTGGTCTGGCTTTCCATACTCTTCTTTTTGCGGTGAGATTCCTTCCTTTATATTCATACTATATTGTCACTCGAATCCTCGATACAACTGAGAATATTCTCGCAATCTATAACGACTCGGAATACCGAATTTCAACTCATCCCTGACTCCAGAGTCCAGAACCCAGACTGAGACACTGGTCTGCTCTTTACATCATAACAGGGGGCTTACCGTTTGACTATCCCGTTAACCTATGCCTATGACATGTCCTCTTCTTCACAGACTATGATGCTCTCGTGTTTGACTACCAACACGTCCCCAGCGACATCTTCTGCACTCCTGCAATCTCACAAATCAATGCATGTTCCCGAAAGAACGTGTACCCAATTGCCTGGGCACCCACAGACATGTCCGTAATGACATCACGAAAATGGCCTGTGGGATCTGGTTCACGCTGATTGACCCAGCGGGTCACCTGGAGTTGCAAGAGGTCTGTCACTGTCTCCACGCCATCCCGGAGTGGAACTGATACCACATCCGACGTTTTCGTGCTTCATATTGCAGTGAATGGCGACAAAGGTGGCAATGCCACGTGAGTGTAGTCACAGTGTCATGCTAGGCATTATTGTGGCCACAATAGCGAAGGTCCTGGCCACTGGGGACAAAAAATCATTCAGTCGGAAGATGGTTGCATTTAGTGTCAGGGGCAGAAAACAATTAGCAGAACGGCAGAAGTTGGCAAAATATATTGACAGTGTTTTTGGCTCTTTTTGATTATGTTTCTACTATGGCAAAAATGGTTTTGACTACTACTGCCAATGCTATACCTTTTGTACTCTCTGAGTCTTGATTGACTACATCAATCTCTTTGACGAGCGGCTGATTCTTTGGGCATGGAATGATGTAGTCAATATTCAATATTCAATCACCGCACAAGATATTTGAGTGGTGCTGATCTGTATTTTGGCCATTTTCTTTGAAGAGACATGAATTGCTAATACAGTTACTAGACTTGCTCATAATGCATACAGTTGGGACCGCCGCATTTGCATTTCGTGACATAATGTGACCTCCGCCAAAAGTGTGACATCAAATTACCTATAGTATCTGCTAATTATACGGAGAAAAATTGTTCTAGAGGGGTCTGTCTAGCATAAAGTATTTCTTCTCGTTGTAGTTGGGCAGGAAGTTGTGATGATAAGTTAAGTGAAAACTGTGGATCACCATATTGCATGGATCCAACTTCGAGTTGCTGGCACAAATGGAGGAGATCTGTCCGTGAGCATTCTACTAATTACATTGACGAGACAGGGAACAGATTCTCAGGCACACAGTACTTGGATTTAGAGTCGGACCTTGGGTCCGCAAATTTTCTCTCGGGGACCTTTGAGGCGACATGCTTGGTACCAAAAAGAGCAGAAAATTTGTGCTGCTGAACTGTGATGCAATAATCTTGGGCACTTTCACCATACCAGCTGTTTCCCATCTATAGAGAAAGATAAATCTATGTTTTGTAGAATAAAAACTTGCCGTTCAAAAGCTCACGGTTTTAGGGTGTGATACCGGCCGCGTCTGACATATGGTAAGCAGGACAGCCGTGCTCGTTTTTGCATGTCACAAATTGCTATTAGGAAATAGGACTTGGAACACCCCACGAATGTCGAATATTGGTAATAAATAGTAGTAACGAGTTTACTTGTTCCTCGGGTCCTCCCGTGCTTACCCTTTGGGCCCTGTCGCCACCTCCTTTAGTAGAATCCATGGCTAGAGACTGGATCCTTGCTTCTTCTCACTCGACTTACATGTCTCAGTAGCAATCAGTTATTCGCGCACCCACCCTGTTAACTCTCATGCATTGTACAAAGGTTGTATCTACAGTCTGCTAGTAACGAGTCCAGATTTGGGCGTTAGGGGTGAGACTCTAACGCCCGAATCTGAACTCGTTCTCCAGTTTAATGGTGGTGTTGACAATGCCACATATATCACTATTAGCAACATTGGCATGCCTTCACCAAGGGTATGAGTTTATTAATAATTAATTATACATTTATTCAGTGCTTCTACACGGCGCTCGATGGTTCCAACTCCTGTGTCAGTTTTACTCCGTTCACTGATGCCACCACCAACTAAGCAGTTTGCTCGGGAGCATATAAAGGAGACGCTTGTGTAACATGGTCAGACCGCCGCCCGCATAACCGTTACACCAAAAGGTGAAATACTGAAAGCTTAGCTTTCAGCATCAGCGGCGGTATATGTACTGATTATGGGAACTCAGGTAAGCCAGCGTGCTTACAGCTTGATCAGCTTCTTTTAATACATCTGAGCTGAAGTAGTGTCTGAATGGAGGCGCACATTGGCGACAACGGTTCCACGGGATCAAATGCTCCGTTCTTATAATATGTATATAATATATACGTATGTAGTATAGATAGATAGATAATAGAAACACGTATCTGTCATGCATACAGAGCTACAAGAAGCTGTAAGGATGATTGCAGGAATGTCGAAACATCAACATCTGAGTGGTAAACATCGTAGCAGCGCCGGATCATTATAGAATACAGGTAGAGTTCCGGTGTTGCACTTACTCATTATGGGCGACAAGCATGCTTTCCATACTGAGACGCTGAGCGCGAGATTGTAGACGAGTTCCTTGATACTGGCAAGTGTCCATAAATGTCCAGTGGACTTGCTGTAGTGCCAAAATGAGTTTTCATTTTCTTCACTCAGGGTGCGTCTTAGTTCGAGAATTAGTGTCAGTATACTTATACAATTCAATTAAGGGCAGAGGTTGAATGGATTGATCCTCATTCGACTACCACAACTACTGCTACCACTATGTGACAGATTCTACATAGACAATATGTTCTGTCCAGGTACACCATATGTCAGACATGGTCTGAATTGGTCTACGTGGTGAATTACTTTGTCGGACTGTAGTAGTCAACGGGCGCTTGTTGAGGGAAACTAAGCGTCAGTTGAAGGTTTGTCATCAGTCTAGGCTGTCTGGAACCCTCTCCGATCCGGCCTCTTTGGGCGCTACCGATGGACATAGGGAGTGTGGGGCACACTATTTAGGACCATAGGATGGGTCATTTTGAGGGTATGTGCCATGCGCTACCGGTGGACATGCGGCAGCCGGGGTCCTATGAGGCACGCTATTTAAGGCCAAGGATGGGTCATTTTGAGAGCATGTGGGGTACCGGTGGACATGCGGTATAGGGAGCAGCCGTGTCCTGTCAGACCTGGCCCAGTGAGCATATGGTTGGGATGTCCCGGCTTATCGGAGAGAGGTTCCGATCTACGATGATGACCATTCCGGCGACAGGACCAATCACTGATCGGCGAATGAGAACAGATGTCAAGATGCACGCATGCAGACTAGTACACATGTGGGTACTACTTGTTTGCACAGTAAGCGACGGCCAAATAGTATGGCTGGTCATCCACAGACATCAATCAAATATGTGTGCGAGTGATAGAGAAAAGTACATGTAAAGTAAACACTCATCATAGGTTCTATCCACTGTTGTACCTGACGAAGACATCCTAGTCATACTTAATGTTGCCTCTACTGTACTCGTCTATCGTGCGCAGATCAGAAAGAGGCTCGGCCATGAACATTGCCTGGACACAATATCTGAAATCAAGTGAAGCGCTGATCGATGGATTCCACCACTAATCCACAAGATTGATATTGTATGTGTCCTGTACAGAGTAAAAGTAAAGAAATAGTCAACAAAAGCTACTGAACATATAACACAAGGACCATCAAACATCGCAGCACTCATCATTCAATGACTCTGAATCATAATCATAATCCAAGTCCTCGTCTAGCGTTTTCGAATCATCAATTTCGTCTTCATCTACAAAATCACAATCGTCATCTTCCGAAAGACACAGGCCCTCAAATGCCAAACGCAACGCCGTGCTCGGGCTGAACAGCGTAAACTTTGATTTCCCCAGGTGAATCTTGACCACTGAAAACATATATCCTTTCGGTGGTGAGTCGCTTCGTGCGCGAATCTCATTGGCGATCTCTGGCCATATAGGATCCTCTCCGGGGAACTGCTCAAGCTTGTGCACGGGGAGCACGAGGTTCCCCGGCGGAAACACAGTCATGTCGAGCATGAGCACGAGTTTATCGCTGAAGGCAGGGAACTGCTGCTGTGCTTCACGAACATTTGTTTCTATGTCCTTGATTGATTCCTCGATGGCACTTGTTTCGAAGCCCGCAATAACTTGAAGACTCTTGCGGATATCGCGTGATCCCCATGGCCCTGATGGCGATTCGATCGAAAAATATGAGACAAGGACTGAAGGGACTCACCAACAGTGCATCTCAGAACTTGACACCACTTACTATGTCCATTGCGCCAAGCGGTCCTTTGGCATTTCTCCGAGCAATAGATTGATACCAAACAGCCTGAGCACCGACGCTTTTTGCTAACAACCTTGGATGTCCACATTGAACACTAGCACACGTGTAATTAGTATCCACACAATGAAACTAGAGATGAGCAACGTACTCCTGGACCACTGCACCTGTATTCATAGAAGTTTATGAGCTCTACCTGGCGATGATTGATAACATCAAAACTAGATGTCAGGACGAGATTAAGGGCAACCCCCAACCCTTTGTCGCGTATCTCTGATTTTTCCTTAGGAGGACTTTGCATGCGCAGAAACCAGTGTCGGGCAATAGATTCGACAACCCTGTGGTATATGAAAAATGTGGCAACAAGGAAGAGTAATTCTATGTCACCCAAGCGGCCACGAGGTAGACGATAGGGACGGTTGGGGTTCTTCTACAGCAGTTGCATCTCTGGTAATCCGACGGATGTATTTGAGAAGGGTGATAACAACAGGCTTCACCCCACCGGCGGCATGGATATAATTCGATACCGGAAGGGTGATTTTGTCTGGATCTTCAGATTCAGATACACACACAAAGTTTGTTAGCGCAAAAGACGCGCAGATATTCGAAACAAGGCTGTTTGGTGTATTTCCGGGGTCGCCTTGGAGTACATCTCCCCTAAGGTTTCCAACCAATGTCCATAGCTGCGCGACAAAGTGCTGGACAGAAACAGAAGAACGGAGCAAGTGACGCCCTTCTTCCGATATAGTACAAATCAATGAGAGCGGAGTGATGCACAATGTTACAGCGTCGAACATGTTGCAAATATCGGGGCGCGGAGGAGTAACTGAAACATCATAAGGAGGAGGGAGGCAATTTCGAGCGAAGAACCGCATCCACGGGTATATTTCGTCCCACTTCCTTACTATATACATTCCCACGTTGTCAACCAGGTGATGGGTAACTGAAGAGGTAATTGTGGAAATCTTGAGCACTCCCATGAGAGCCCACTTGGCGCGTATGATGGTAGGAATGGTCTTTGGATTGATGTAGTCTGGTACTTGAACTGATTTAAGCGTCGCATGAAAGATGGGCACCAAGCAAAAAAGATGAGAAGATCTAGGGACCGAAATAAGATCAACCAGCCTTGCCAGGTCTGTGGTGGATCCCTGTAGAGTCTTCTTTGCAATGATCTTGAGTTCATGTTAGTGATGGAAATAATTTTGCATGATAAGGGATCCAACCTGTATTGCCACCGGCAGACACTTCAGCTCTTTTCTTTCGTCCGCAGTGAGCTGCAAGCTTAATCCCCCTGCAACAAATGGCATTGAGGGGTAGGTAGTAACGCTGTATGGCGTGATGGGCTTCAGCGGGAGACAGGTGGAAATTGGACAATATGTTTGCTAAGTCGAGCTTATAATGATGCCGTGGTCAACACCCCAATTACAAAACCTCGTGTCTGTAAGCGCATAACTGATCCATTGAGGCGTCTTACGTACTGAAGCATGTCGTTTCTTGAGTCATTATGAACAAAACGTGAATGTCTGTTTGATATCATTGTTGTGACGATCACTGAGACTTCCCGCAGCATTTAGAATTCTAGATGTCGTTCTAAATCTTGAACCAATTTCCAACGGACTCGGGAGTCTTGAGTCGTCGTATCAACATCGATGTTTTTGAAGTGTATCTTGAGTGCGCAGGTGCAATAAAAATAATCCTATCTGAGAAGGAGAAGGTGCAATGATTGCAATGATTGGCATGTTACATTGTAAAAGCTCAAGTTGCTTACGATGCCTTGCTACTCCAAGCTCAGCGGAAACAAAACGGACATCTCGCACGTGACTTTTGTTTTGACTCTTTGACTCCTGAGCGGTTCCTTCCACTGGCTTGTTGAGTACCTTGTCATTATCGCATCATCGACTCGAAAGTGTAAATTTGCAGTGATCAATGGTCATTTATGAACAACACAAAGATATTGATATTCTAAAATACATGCGTATATTTGGCAATTTGAAGCTCAATCATATCGGTCTATAGCCTATAAGTCTCAAGACTACCATATCATGGGCAATGATGAGCTAGCTGATCGGTGTGACATGATTTTAGATTGGTTACTGAGATGACCCACTCGGAGCTTGGAGTAGATGTTCCTATGATATCATAATGTAAGTGCATGAGTCTAGGAAGCCATTAGGAACACATGTACCTTAGCAAGTTTCTCGCCTTCGGACAAAATGGTGAGGCAAGACGGCAAATCCTTCAAACACCACTGCCTTTCGAGCCAGGAGACAAGATTGCGATTCCAGAAAGATTGAAACATATAGGCGAGCCTCTCATCCCACGGTTTTGGAGTTCGCGAAAGATGAACGGCCCAATTTTGACATGCGTAGTTGAGAGCGCCTGAACCCAATCGACTTTGTTTCCCTACTTCGTCTGCGAAGCTCGACAGGCCTTTTATGGCACGGATTATGTCCATTTCCGGTGATGCTGTAGTAGAATGATCCTGATGCCTTAGCGCCAAAAACACTGGGAACATCAAGAAATCTGGCAGGGTCTTGAAAAGCTGAATTGCTTGAAAAGCTGGCTGCAAAGACGATTCTGGAGCGATTGCGTAGTCTCTGATTGCTTCAGAAGTACTCGAAAATTCTTCCATGGTCACCCAGACAGTGGTCAACCGCCATTCTTTACCGTGGAGTGTCTGCAACCAGTCTTGCCCGACTTCGTTCTGCAGCCAGTCTCGCCCGCTCCCGGTCTGCATCCAGTCTTCCCCGTTCTTGGTCTGCAACCAGTCTCGCCCGTATGGGGCCTGTAACAGGTAACTCACATCCCAAGCATTCAACCAGCCTCCCACAAGTGGGATCTGCTGAGGGGGTGGCGCCAAGGATGGTGCAGAAGACATCCGGACCTTGCATTGTCCGTTTTCTATCCAATCTGGCACGTTTCCGAGGCGGATTTGTGACATTAATTCATGTAGGCAAATGTCTTGCCAGGCTTGCCCGGCCATGGTCTCCAGCCAGGCTTGCCCGGCCATGGTCCCCAGCTAGGCTTGCCCGGCCATGGTCTTTTGCCAGTCTTGCCCAGCCTCTTTCCGCAACCACTCTTTCCCATCATCAGTCTCCAGCCAGTCTTGCCTGGCCTTGGTCTTCAGCCAATCTTTCCCGGCTGTGGTCTCCAGCCAGTCTTTCCCGGCCGTAGTTTCCAGCCAGTGTCGCCCGGCCGTAGTTTCCAGCCAGTGTCGCCCGGCCGTAGTTTCCAGCCAGTCTTTCTCAGCCTTTTCCCGCAACCACTCTTTCCCATCGTTAGTCTCCAGCCAATATTGCCCGGCCATGGTCTCCAGCCAGCCTTGCCCAGTCATAGTCCGCAGCCACTCTTGCCCAACCTCTTCCCGTAACCACTCTTTCCCATCGTCAGTCTCCAGCCAGTTTCGCCCAGCCGTAGCCAACCAGTTCCTTCCAGTCAGGGTCTGCAGCCAGTCTTTTCCAGCCCTTTCCCGCAACCACTCTTTTCCACCATTGGTCTGCAGCCAGTCTCGCCCAGCCCGTGTCCAAAACCACTGGTCCCCACCAGCAGTTTGCAGCCAGTCTTTCCCAGCCTTTGCCCGCAACCACTCTTTCCCACCTTCAGTTTGCAGCCAGTCTTGCGCAGTCTTCTTCTGCAACCACTTGTGCCCGCCAACAGTTTGCAGCCAGTCTCGCCCGGCTTCTGTCTGCAGCCAATCATGCGCCCCCTGTGTCCGTAACCACTTTTTCCCCCCGTCGGTTAGCAACCAGTCTATCCCCCCCTGGGTCAACAGCCAGTCTTTCACTCCTTTAGTCTGCAGCCAAGCACGCCCGTCCGGGGTATCTAACCAGAACTGTAACTCTGGCCGGTAATTCCCCCGAAGCCATAGCAAAGCTGTAAGCACTCGCACTGGCTCTGGTGGCTGGACCATGAAGGACAGCGACTGTTTTAAATTCTGGGGTTCCTGGGGTTCCATAGTCTGGCTATGCTTCTTTAATTCTGAGAGCACATCCAAAAGTGCCACGCTTTCTGGGATTTCGCGGATCATTAAGTGGAGAGAAGAAAATGCGAGTAGGGAGTGCGGTGATGTGATGTATTGTACTTGGCGGAGGCAGCAATTTGACCGGTGAGAGATATAGTCGCGAACGGACGAGTGATAGATATTCACAGGGAGACTGCTGTCGGTAGGAACATTTATTATAGACCGTAGCTGGATCAGGACTGTATCGACGTCTCTGCCCTGACCAGGGCCGAGAAGTTCCGATATTTGTGAGATCGGGAGAGGATCTGCAAGGGCAGCAACAACGGACAAATGCATGTATGCCAACGTCGGGTCGGCGCATGTGGAGAGGATGAGGTCATATAACTTGTACACTTCCGTTCCTGGAAGCAGTTGACTCGTCAGTTCGAGCATGAGTTCAAGCTGGTCGCGGGGATCCTTGTGTCGATCATCGATGAACTTTATCATTGTGGTTGCCACGATGAAACGTCTGCCTGCTCGGCTCGCTAGTCGTTCAAGTTGAGCCTTCGTTGGCTGCGGGAAAGTGGAATAGCGATTTTGCAATTTTCTGAAAGAATCCTCCAAGAAATGATAGATGTCTTCATCGACATCTGCGCCGTCTAGCGAAATGGTGGTAGCAACACCCTCGCCAGAAATGTTCACTGGTATCTCGCACACCAGCGGGCGCACATGCTTGTTCTGCATGACTTCACGAATATACCCTTCCAAGCGACTTGTGACTAGAATGTGAGTCACGGGAAGTTCAGGATCGCGAAGAGCTTGAGCAAGCAGTGATATGAGTTCCGCAAGCTCGCTCTCAGATCTCTCTTTATCAAGGGATTCGGATGCGGGTTGATCGAGGGATTCGGACGTGCATTCATCAAGTGCATCGATGACGAATGCCAAGGGCGGATTGCCGCATTCGTGGAGTCTGTATCGAAGGTTCCTGAGAGGTCGGAGAAATAAGCCTTCCATCTGATCGCGAAGACACTTGTCGGGATCTAGAAGGGCGGGGTTCTCAAGAATAGCTCTATTCATATGCGTCTTGACACTGGGGAAATTGACGGCCAGCTGGTAGGCAAGCGTCGCAAAAAAATAACCAGTCTTGCGCCATTTCGTGTGCTTGCGGGAGAAAAAGAATGTTCCCGCAAGTCGCGTCTCTACATGCGTCTGCTCTGTCACTTTTAATCCTTTCATTCTTTCAGCTACCGTGAATGCAACGGCAGACTTTCCAACGCCCGCTGTGCCGTGGAGCCAAATGATCTGATTATTTTGTTTCTTGTCCAATAATCCGTAGATGTAGTTGAGAAGGGCCACCCGGGTGCCTTCCAAACATTTCGGATGAGGGTGACGTTCACGAGAGTTATATTCAGCACCCTTGGCAGCGACCTGGGACAACTTCTCCCAGGTTCCTTCAGACATATGCAATAGCTGTTAATGAGATCAGACAACGAGAGAGGATAAGAGATAGATATACTGACGTTGACTCTTGGCAATAGAATGATGATGGATGCAATACAGAGTCGAAATGGAACTGAATAACTGAGGACGCTGGTCCAAGGACCAAAGACCAAGCTGCAACCTGGATGTCTTGAGGGGGTGATGAAGTGATGACACGTAGTAAGTTTGTCCAACGACAATGAGCTGTGCAACAAAATGATCAAACATTGCCACACTTGCTGTAGAACAATTGAAATTACAGGGTACGAGAGCTACTTATTTGAGATCGAATGCATGTACTTATGTAAATCATCTGATGGTAATCTCCATAGAACCATGGTAGATTGGAACCGATATCCCAACCATTTGCCCACTGGGCCAAGACCGATTCCAGCGAACTCAGAACAGTAGCAGATTGATAGAAATTGCCGGCGAATTGAGAGCAGACATCGAGATGCATAGCTGCAAGTACTGTATAGACTGACTCGGAGTCTTTGCACAGTAAGCGACGACCAAATATGGACAGTCATTCAAAGATATATCAATTATAGCAATTTTCATAGATAATGACAATTTCCAAAAAAGAAAAAAACTTTGTTGATCCGTTGGACTTGCATTCGGCGCATTGATACTAGTACCATTTGTGTGTCTCTACATATTTATGACAATGCTGAACAACAACAACCCCGAAGCAGAGGACTTGGCCCTCAATGATGATTGTATGTACAATATCTAGGACACTGCTCAGTGCTCACCATGAAGTACAGGGGGGCCGAGTTTTTACAACGATGGCAAGGGAATGAAATTCAGCATCCTCTTTGTACCTCTTCAACAATTTGACCCCAAGCGTCGAAAGAATGCAAAGCCAACAACGATCACAAAGATAGTCTACATCCATGAAGATATGTCCATGACAGACATAGGACGATCGACACACTCACAAGCTGCGAACAATGGCCAAGGACTTGGATCAGCACGGGTCGAGCTCGAAGGACGATCGACACTCACAAGCTGCGAACAGTGGCCAAGGGGGAAACACGTGTGTACAGTAGGGAATACCAAAAAGGAAGCCTGACTCAGACGTTCATGACACAACCCATAACCTCGAACGATTTTATTTTTGCGATTGTCATTATTTCTCAAAATTGCAATAAATGCGTGTGATTGATAAAAGTATAAACACCTATCATAGGTTCCATCCACTGGCTTGTTGAGTAGGACTGCCCCAGCCCTGTTGAGTGGATGTCCCCCAGCCGCTTCCGGATGCGGCTGCATTCGGACTTGAAGCTCCCCATGTTTGAGCTGGACTGGTCCCCCAACCGGCACCGGAAGCTCCTCCCGCGTTTTGCGCAGGACTTGTTGCCCATGCACCAGTATTTCCCCCAGTGTTTTGTGCTGGGCTAGTGCCCCAACCGCCGCCACTACCGCCACTAGCACTCCAGCCACCAGCAGCAGCGGGACTTGCATATCCAGCACCAGAAGCGGTATTCTGACCCCAACCGCCGCCACCTGATTGAGGTCCCCAACTACCAGCAGCAGGAACATGACCATTCACCCCAGCCTCTCCCGTATCCCCGCCAGTCGACAGCTCCACTCCTTCCTTCAAACCAAGTATTAAATTTGCAAGCTTTGTCTGCAACTCTGCAAGACCCTGTACCATGGGAGTGGGAGGCGAGTGAGTCTGTTGATTGCACTGAAAGACAAATATCAGGTCCCGCACCTTCATAATCACTTCTTGAGGCCCAAGGCTCCCGTCTGTCTCGACATCAAAATAAAATTTTCTTGGCTTCGCATTAAAGTCAAAAACTTCGTCATCTCTTGGCGCCTCCTCTTCCTTTGCGTTTTCACCAACGGGCCACTCTATCCGAGGATCTGCCTCATGCCAATATGTTGTGTGCCGCAATTTATTGTAGGGATCGTATTCGAACGCAACTGCTGAGCAGGGTGACCACTTTGCGTGCTCCTTTGCTATACCCTGTTACAACTGTGAGATCACAAGAGCTACTTGGAGGTGGTCACTCACCTTTTTGGCAACACATCGTAATCTAAGCTCTTGACCCTTCCGTATTTTGCAAATGAGGACTGGTGCCACATCAGTCTTGTCTGAATAGCCCCAAAAGTAAGTATATGAGCGCATCAAAATAAGTAGGTCATACTTTTCCCAACCGGTTGCCCAAAATCTTCTCCCCTTTTCGTGAGCTCGTCGCCAGGATTTTCTCCATCAGTATAGCTGGGTGGTATGACCTCGAGATGATTGCTAGTGACGTCCATTGTGCGATTATCATTACACGAAACGTCCAGTCTTAGCTCTATTGAGCAATACTGACAGCCAGACAGACACAAGCAGTCCTTTACAAGGATCGTCAGGTAGACTAGGGTTAAGAGCGCGTAACGTACTCGAGTGTATCTTATACCCTCATCGCAGTTTGCGCTCACCAACGGGACCATTCCAATACGATGTGCTATGAATTCATCAGGTAGCACTGTTGTATTTGCTTCTATCTCGACCATGTCGACGGCTAGGGGAAATCAGTTAAGGAATTCAGCACCGCGTATTTAAGGACACCGACCGATGGTTGGTATGTCTGCCTGTACTACACGTCGAAAGGAATTTGCAAATCTGCGCGTTTGTTCAGCAAGGTTCATCGCATGCAGCTGCTACGCGTACGCGAGGTCGACATTCTCAAGTATGAAATTCACTCGGTCCTGCTTGTAATCGCGTATTCGAACAATGGGTTCATTGTCTTCATATGTCTGCATGATTGGTTGTAGAATGGAAGGACGTATTACAGTCGTGGTTTGGGTGTAAGCGGCAAAATTCAGTGTTCCGTGAGGAAGCAGGACCCCGTGCACCAGATGACCAACACAGTATTACAAAAAGACAGGCAGATTGCTATGTAGTAGATAATTAAAAGTTTAAATCTCTTAAAGTTTCGCTACAGTCCCCTGCTCCTCGTCTTGATGTGTACAATTACCTTCCCCCAGGTTTGTCGCCTCTCCAGTACATCCAACCCCACTGTGACCTCGTTTAAGGAGAGGATCTTGTCACATATTGTAGGTTTAATGCAACCAGAAGCGAATAACCTCAAGTTGATGTCATTAACAGGCGAGCGAGCTGGAACAACACATATGTTGCTCACCCCAGCAGTTCCTTCTATACCATGAGAATGCGAGATGATTCCTTGGCTGTATGAATATCAAGCCCTGTCCAAGCGTGAGGTAATATTAAACCTACTGGTATACAAGCCCCAGTATGCCCCATGACACTAACATTCTTCAGTAGTACTATGTTTAGCGGAAGCTACATACGCGTTCGGTAAGGAATAATGAGTGCATAGCAGACAACGCATACCTTCTCGATCTCGCCCGTGGCGAAGCCGATTACGAGAGCTCTCCCTTTGAAGGCAATGCATTTAAGTGATTCTGGAGGAAAGAAGAGTTATAAATCCCGATTCTACCGCGGAAATAGTACCCACCAGCAATTCGCCCAACTGGATCATAAACGACATCTACCCCTTTACCACTCATTATCCGCAAGACTTGCTTCTGCCAGTCTTTTTCTGTGTAGTTTACCGTATAATCGGCTCCCCCATATATCTTGCAAATATCAAGTTTAGACTGTGATCCAGCTGCTGCGATGACTGTAGCACCCAGCGCTGACGTATACGGTAAGTTTAAAGATGGAAATTCAATTTCTAAGGAGACAAACCTTTGGCCAATTGAACAGCAACAATGCCAACACCGCCAGCAGCCCCATTACTGAGGATAGATTCGCCTGGAACGGATTGTCAACACATGAGCGAGACATGCCTGATGACTTGATTAACCTGGCTTGAGCCCTGCACGACCAACCAGAGCCTCGTAGCCAGTCGGCCATGTGATGTATGATCCTAGCACAAGTGAAAATAGGGTGAGCGACTGTAGTTCATGGTTCAACACACCTACACCCTGATCGAAAGTCAGGTTATCCGGAAGGCGATTGACATGTACCTGCCATTTGGCAGCCACTTTATCTGCAAAGAATCCTTGTGCCTGACCAAAGACTCTGTCACCAGGTTTGTAGGGACAACCTTTCGGAATGGGACAGTCTTTGGCGACCTTGCCAGCGAACTCCGTACCGAGGGTGAAAGAAAATGGAGGCTTAATTTGGTATTTTCATTGAGCTTGTAATATCTGATAATGTATAAGAATTGCGTCAGAGAATAAATCGGACACTATAGATCATACTTTGAGAGCTGACGAGTATACATCGACGATTATCTCGTTCTCTGCGGCTCTGGCGCGTCGTCGACGAGCTTGAGCTGAGAGGGATGGACCCACTTGTTCACTACGTATGCTCGCATTGTTAAGGAAACTGATTAGACAAAAACACTTGGAGTTGAAGTAGCGACATAACCAATTAGTAGTACTGGAGATATTTTGAGGTGGTTCTAACGAGACTTATCATCGAGGTGCCGGCTACGTAAGGCCACTTGGCAGCAACAGTAAGTATTGCAATTTAGGTCTGGATAACTTTCCATAGGGACCCCACGTCGCAGATGCGAGCATCAGATCTTCACGGGTCGTGGCAAAGCGGCCAAAAACAGAGCAGGGAGTGTAGGTCTCTGACTCAAATTGACCATGTCAGAAAGTCCTGTGCTTGCCATTGGCGCTAAAGCTCAACGACACGCCGTCGAAGACGATAGGTATGTATGGAGGGATCATTGGAAGCACACCCCAGACAATCTATGCAATGAATCATCAGAGTTCCGCAACCAATGACAGAAACCAGGCACAGTGGCATACACAAAATGATGCGATTGAGAAAAATACAAGGCATCATAATAGGCAGGATATGATTCGATACCATGCATCATGAACGACAAAATGCAGTGAACAATCAACAATATCAAATATGCATGCCACAACGGACGACCTGTTCAACAGGAATATCAACGTTCTAGCTTCATATCAATATCAGCCCAAACCCGATGCACAGAGACGGTAGGTACTAACCATAGTACCCAAAACAATACTCAGAGATGTTTTGAGAAGTGCAGGATGTAAACCAAATGACACTAATCGTGAGAGTCGGGGACCAGCCCACTGCTGATATGGCGGCAATGGCTGAATACAATACCTGAAATAGCCATGTTTGCAGCCTTTGAATATTTGAATCGCCGTAGACTGTGCCTGGTGCCACCCAATATAATATTACATAATCTGTCTATTATTTTCTGATATTGCAAATTGTATCATGGTATACGCAGAAATTTGGTCAGTAAATTTTTCCGATCTGTGCAGACTCGGCTTCTCGTTAATGGTCTATTATCATAGTCCGAGCAGCCAAAAACTCAGGATAAAGATCCCCCGGTGACGAGAACTCACTTGAGCATATCACATCTGTCCTCGCACAGCGTGAGGACGCCACAGATGATGTTCCTGTGTTCAACGACATGCTCCTTCAACGTTTCAACAACTTTGCAACTTCGAATATGAGAGTCGGGGAATTCGATCAACGATGAATTTGGGTGTCAGATCCATCGTTGATTAAGCTCTATATGACATGGATTGTAGGAGGTGAAGATAACTTGATGACAGGATGAGTGGTATATATACGAAAATATCGCATTCTTCCGGCTTGGTAAGCTTTTCATCCAAAATCAAACTCAGATTTACCAGTCCGTCTATCCACGAGGTCATGAGTCTAGTACGTACAGTGGCGGAGCCAAAGTCAGTGGCAATGGCACTAGAAACATTTATTATTGTACAAAATAAGGGATTTTTGGACACTAAAATCAAGATCCACCGTTTCGAATCTACTCCGGGTGTTTCTATGTTAATGGAGCACCAGCACAGTATGCTACTTATTCATTGAAGCGTGACAGGTTGGATCAAGAAATCACACTGTCGGCTTGATTGACTTTGGACACTTGAGAAAAGAGGACCGTGCACCCGACAACCAAGTAGTATTACAGAAAGACAAATAGATTACTAGCAGATGCTTAGAGGTTTAAAGTTTCGCTACGGTCCTCTGCTCCTCGTCCTTGACGTGCACAATTACCTTCCCCCATGTTTGTCGCCTCTCTAGTGCATCCAACCCTACTGTGACCTCGTCCAGGGAGAAGATCTTGTCATATATTATAGGTTTAATGCGACCAGAAGCGAATAACCTCAAGTTGACGTCATTAACAGGCAAGCGAGCTCGAACAACGCATATATTACTCACCCTAGCAGTTCCTCCCATACTGTGGAGATGCGAGATGGTTCCTTGGCTGTTACATATCAGGCTCTGTTCAACCTTGAGACAATATAAAACCTACAGGCGTACAAGCCCCAGTGGATGCCAATGATACTAATATTTTTCAGTAGTACTATGTTTAGTGGAAGCTACATACGCGTTCGGTAAGGAATAATGAGTGCATAGCAGACAACGCATACCTTCTCGATCTGGCCCGCAGCGAAGCCGACTACAACGGCTCTCCCTTTGAAGGCAATGCATTTTAGTGAGTCTGGAGGAAAGAAGAGTTATAATTCCGAATCCTACCTGCAAAAATAGCACTCACCAGCAATTCGCCCAACTGGATCATAAACGACATCTACGCCTTTACCACCCGTTATCTGCAAGACTTTTTTCTGCCAGTCCTTTTCTGTATAGTTTACCGTATAATCAGCCCCTCCGTACGTCTTGCAAATATCAAGTTTAGACTGTGATCCAGCCGCTGCAATGACTGTGGCACCGAGCGCTGATGTACACGGTGAGTTTCAAGACGGAAATCTTATTTCCAAGGAGACAAACCTTTGGCTAATTGAACGGCAACAATGCCAACACCGCCGGCAGCTGCATTGATGAGGATATATTCGCCTATGACCGATCATTAACACATGAGCGAGACACGGTTGGTGATTGGATCCACCTGGCTTGAGCTCCGCACGGCTAACCAGAGCCTCATAGCTAGTCGGCCATGTAATGTGTAATCCTAAACACATGTAAAAATAGAGTGAGTGACCCTAGTTCGTGGTTCAACACACCTGCACCCTGGTCGAAAGTCAGATTATCCGGAAGGCGATTGACATGTAGCTGCCATTTGACAGCCACTTTATCTGCAAAGGATCCTTGTGCCTGACCAAAGACTCTGTCACCGGGCTTGTAGGGACAACCTTTTGGAATTGGAGAGCCTTTGGCAACTTTCCCAGCGAACTCCGCACCAAGGGTGAAAGGAAATGGAGGCTTAATTTGGTATTTTCCTTGAGCTTGTAATATCTGATGACATATAAGAATCATTGCGTTATAGAATGGCTGGTAAATGTTAATGTTTTAGAGAGTATGGAACTTACATCGAAGAAATTGAGAGCTGATGAGTATACGTCGACGACTATCTCGTCCGCTGCGGCTTGCGGCTCTGGTGCGTCGTCGACGAGCTTGAGCTGAGAGGGATGGTCCCATTTGTTCACTACATATGCTCGCATTGTTAAGAAAGCTGTGACGATGATTAGACGAAAGCTCTGTCCAGTTCAAGGCATTGAGAAGTGTGAACTTGAGGTAGTGCGGCAACTGACATAACCGGTATACCGCTATTTTGAGTTATCATCCGTAAGACAACTCGATAGTGGCATTATGTCAGCGGATTGATGCTGGCGTTAGTGGCCTATCTAAGTCGGAGGCTACGGGTTCGCGACGACCCCTAGATTAAGGTTGATTGATGAAAGTCCCGGTCTTTACACTTCAAGTTCCCCCTCATCATCAAGTGTAGCCACCACCCGATAGGGATGCAAGACGAAAGTAAACCTTGAATTAATGGTCGAAGAGCCAATAGATAAAAAATTGAGGAATATGTGTATGTTTATATATACAATGCGTGTTTCTACATGTCGGTGATCGATATCAAATGGTCTATTTATTCTGCATCATGCAAATCCAAATCCTTCCCCGCCCTCGTTAATGGCGAGTAGCAATTGTTGTCGCAACATCTCGTACGAAGAATATTGCGGTAAGTCGATCTGATTGAAGCCTGCAAGACAGTTAGAAAATGTGATATAATCGCGTATGGAGCCTTACAAGTGTGGGCCTGTGGTAATCGATCTGAGTCTCCATATGCGCGATGAATGGAGAATCTCTGAACACCCTGAACACCTTGCAGATCCACGAATCCACCAAGCGGTACCCGCGAGGTACCAGTAGCGAAACTGAGGACCTTGGCTCGCTCCTCTCGATTGAATGATTTCAGGGCTCTCCACCACCAAACTATCACGGGGTCAGAGCTTGTATAGCCACTGTACTCAGTAGCTGCCCGCCATTCATCCACGTCAATATCAGGAGTGCCGGAGATGAGTAGCTCGAGCTCTTGCTCATTGAACTAAAAGGACGTGTGAGGATGCATGTTATAGTTGATCATGAAACACACTTACGATTGTGATAAGCTCATTTGGGATGATCTCCTGGAAGCCTGCTACAAGATTCTCAATTTGTTTGCTGATCGACGAATATAGTCGGAAATTCGCGGAGAGCTGCACGAACTCTCGCTTATTCTCCTGCGTTACGGGTATTGACTCTCCGCCCTCCTTCAAAGCAAAGATACGATTCACACCAAACTGTTAAGAAAATTTAGCCACGAGTAGAATGCAAGAAAGTTGATCAAACCTCATCCGCTTCCACGCTGAATGTCAAGTCCAGGGGTGTTGGATCATTATCCAGAATCCAGCACAACGAGTTATAGTACGCGGGATCAACCCACTCGACGTCCCGGTAGTCCACGGGTTTTCCCAAGAGCTGTCTGTATATACTCTTCGCAAAGTAGGCGTCTAGGAGACGGCCGTCATATATCGCCTTCCCAATGATGCGTCCTACGAATTTAAAGAAAGATAAATGTTCGGGATTGACCCACGAATTCTTGTTTGGCTGGTAAGTGAGACGGTCGGCCGCGCAAGGTTGGAAGAGAGCGTTATTAGGATCGAACATCTGACGTGCCAGAATCTGGAACCATTCTCGAGTAACGCCGCCAGCATCCACACCCTCTTCGTCATAGAAGCGCACGCTAAGTTTGCCATGCTTTATCTGTTCTCCCGTCTTGCGCTGAAGGTACTGGAAACTATCCTCGAATACTCTGGCTCGGCGTACGTTTAGCTGGAGCGTGCCCTGGTGTTCACGGGGGTGCGGGCGACGGTGGAGTTGCTGAGTGAAATAATTTCGCTTGTTGTCGAAGTCAAGGACACGGGGATTATGTACAAGCAAGGAAAATGAACCGCTCATCAAAGACGGATTGTTGCGGACCATGAGATTCAGCACTTTGCGGTGTGCATCCGTAAATGACACGAAGAGATCTTCCATACTCTCTCTAGAAGTCGTCGGAGAGCGAGGGGATACTGCTCGAAGGGCACGAGCCGCGGCCGACTTTGATCCTACGTATTTGCACACTACCATCAGTGACTCGATCAGAGGGAGTAGTACAATTGCCATATGCTCCAGTTCCGGTTTCTCTTCGATCGTAGACAGACAATCTCCTAGACGTCTCCAAAGAGGTGCGAAATGGAAGGATTCATAGATAGTTTGCACCTTCTCAGCATCTTCACTCTTCCGAGTCTCGTCCGTCACAGGACCAACCATACGAGGCGTGTACATATAGTCAATGGTCTTGAGGACCCGTAGAAGCTTCGTCTGGTCTGATGATGGTGACGAGAATTTTGGTGCAACGGAGGACGCCAAGACATCATCACGTGAACTCGTCAAGGCATTCACGAGATCGCCAAGGTCAGCAAGAATGGCGTGTCCACAATCCTGCGCCTTCGTTTTAAGTTCCTGCGCGATGATATCGCGCGCATCAGGAATGTGAGAGAGATTTTGTATCAAGGCAAGAGACTGCTGGAAGGTGCGTGAGGAACATTCTCCGACGGCAAGAATGTTTACGATCAGACGTAACACCGAATGGGGGATTTGCGGGGGCACAACAAGTAAGGGTTTCACATCTGTCTGCGCCTCTGCTGGGACATCAGGCTTAAGAGGTTCACCTGACGCTGCTGGCAATGGGCATCAGACTTTGATGTGGAACCATAATTGAAAACTGACCAGTTGATTCATGGGTCCCAGGATCCTCAGAGGTAGTTGGTGCAGGTGCAACAACAGGTGCCGCAGGAGTGGAAGTCTCTGGCGCAACGTCATTTGACTGCTCCTTCTTATCCGATTTAAGGCTTGTCAGAGGCTTGGTGACAGTCGACAAGAGCGTCACGACGGAATCCATTGTCGAGGGTGTTTTGAGGAGTGATTGTCGATCAAGAAGTCCGAGGAGTAATACAATTGGGAAATGTGTCTGGGGCATTGGTTTCTCTTTGCCTTTACCCTTTCTGGACGGCATCTTCCTTAGACCGGCCGGGAGTTCATGTTCGGTCAAGAAGAATAGCGACGACTGTTCATTTGAACTGACGACATAGGTCATCGCTTCTAGGCAACGCTGTACGACGAGGTCTGGGACTGTTTCGATCTGAAAGCCGCCAATCGCTACTGGTGTGCTGAGGTCCGCCGTTTTCACCTTGGCAGAGGTTTTAGGTGTTTGGAGCACCGCAGATTTTGGAGTACGAGTTGTCATTTGCGCAAAGCTCTTATCCACGGCGGCCAGGTCCCCTGGGCCACTTTGAAGGATACTGAGGAGAAGATTGAATAGTTCAGAACGGGTCTTGGTGTTTTCGCAGATATTGACCAAGATCTTGAAAAGCATGTTCTTCTTTAGAACGTGGGGGAAGAAGAGTAGGCGAACGAGCGTCGCCACCCCAGCTTTATCGAGGAGCTGAATGGCATCGCGCGGGGGAGGGACTTTGCGAGGTGGGAGAGGGCGTTGAGCAGCAGCAGTTCTGAGAGCCCGAGCAGCAATACCATCTCGAGATCCATGTGCCTCGTCGCGGTAAACGCCAGCTTCCGCAATCATGTAAGACGGTAGAGTTTGCAACAAACCATCATCAGAATCCATCAGAACGACTTGTCGGAGGTGTGGATCCAAACTAGCAATGAAGCTTGCCGGATCAATATCTGCTGCAACTCCCGGAGGGCCTTGCGTGGGTGCAGGTACTGGAGCATTTCTGGACTGCTCCATCCTTTCTTGTTGGATGAGTTCAGCTCTAATTTCCGGTGGCAAGGCATCAAGAAACTCTGGACTGATCTGGGAGTCGGCAGGGCGCTCGACCCTTGCTGCACGTTGGTCCCGCACATGCTGGTTAATGACTTCTTCCCGTATATCATCAGGTAAGGCATCGAGGAAATCTGGATCAATTCCCATATCAGTAATATCCACCTCGCTACCATGGATCATCACAATAACACGCTCGGAGGGAGCAGGTTGAGAAGGCCCTGGCACTTCTCCCGTAGCGGACACTTCTTCTGAGGAAGAGGCTTCTGGAGCTGGAACTACGACATGTTCGTCAGAATGGAGAGCAGGCGCGCGTATATCATCCATCTCTACATCAGAATTCGATGCAATGGTGGTCAGCGGTGGTGGATCAGATGTGAAGGACTCGGATTGTGCATCCACAACATTTCCCGGGCTTGCATGAGAGGCCACCATGCCAGACGGTGCAGCCTCCTCAGCCACAGTGCGATCAGCCTCCAATTGGCGCGCTTCCGCTTCTTCTGCTTTGATCTGGGCCTGACGCTTCTGCTGTTCCCTCTGTTCTGAGGCCTCGATGGCGGCTGGGAGCAAGGCTATAACCGCGTGATTGCCAAGCCTATTTGCTCTTTCGGAAACGTGCTTGCCATTCAACGTCTTGGCTTCTTCGGTCCACCTTTGTATTGTCAATAAGGGATCGAACGCGCGGGAATCGCCACGGGAATCGCTTGGTCGAGACACACGATCTACCCGCACACCGTCGACTCTGACCCCAGTGAATAGAGCAGCACCTCTTCGACCAAGGAATCCTCGACCGTCCACCATGGCACCAGGAGCGACATCCACTCTTATGGCTTCCGGACCATGACGATCTATGACAGTTTGAAAGATATGACCTGCATCGCCCCCAATAATGTCTTCGATGGAGTGTATAAGGTCATGTTGGGCGCCCCCAGCTGCGCCCCTATGAGAGCGGCGAGCCACGCGAGTTAAGCCAACAGGACGGTTCGTCGCTGCAGAGGTATCCAGAAGAAGGGGGTGGACAGTAGCTTCTGGTGGCGCAGCTGGCACATGCCGGGGGCGACCGAATACTTGCACGTCCTCGCCCGCTTTAAGCACGATTTAGCTTGCGAATGAAAAAAAGTGTTCCTTGGCTTACTGTTACGGCGCCTGCGAATGAAGGGATCCCGGTCATCAAGCTCTTCACCCTCGAGGTTGACAGCACCCGTGAATCTGAATCCCCCGTCTTGGATGATGCCTTGCACATTAATGACACCCATTTCATCATGGAAGCTGAACGACGGGTGAGCAATAGCATCATAGCGATGCGAGGTGACTTGCTCTTCATCATCTGATAATATATCAGGTTCCTCTCCTTGATCTGCATGAATGACAGCAACTGGTTCTACCAATAATGCTCAGCAAAAGGTTTGGAGAAGCATAGATAAATCACCTCCGTGTTCGTCCTCATCCTCCTCCTCTTCGTCCTCCTCTTCTTCATCAGCAACTTCGTCATCTTCATCATCTCCTCCCCGGATATCCTATAAAATCCGTCAAAAGAAGAAAAAGGTCTCAACTTGTTGTAAACATACCTGCCACATGATTTCTTCTTCATCTACCTCTTCATCAGCCGCAGGCTCATCGTCATCCTCACCGTCATCGTTGCCCTCATTCTCGACCAAGTCATCTTCCTCGTACTCTTCGTCTTCGCCATGCCATTCACCTCCGTTGCTGTCTTCATCGTCATCGTCTTCATCTTCATCATCTTCATCTTCATCGTTATCATCATTCCCGCCACCTTCCAGTTCATCCTCGGAATCCGACGTCGCTGCGCTATCAGTCTCATCGCCATACTCCATCTCGACATCTTCGTCTTCGTCCTCATCTCCTTCGGCCATTTCATTCTCTTGTGCATAATTGATATCATCCATAGCCTGTAATTATCGTTATTTGAATATAAAAAATGGCTTAGAATTCACTCACGCCTCCGAACCTATTGACGGCATGAACAAATTCAGTGGAGGTTAGGCGGTGAATAAGGGTTCGAACTTACATGCCTAAAGCAGAAGTTCTATATAGATCGGGAGTCTCTTCTCGATCGTCGTCATCCACGTCAATGTTCTCGTCCTCGTCCTCGTCCGCCACGCTTTGGGAGGCCTTTCCATCGCCACCGTCTTTTGCCTTCTCAGTTGCGCGACTCATCTTGATGGCAATCCGTGTGCTTTTTTTGAACGATAAGCACCTGATCGTAACGTGCACGATTACACTCACAGATTTTCCATTGGCCTAAGGATCGATGCCACGAGACCACGAACATTGGGGTAGTTCAGATCAACTTCAGCTAGTGCGCTGGTTAGGATTGAGACAAAATTCTTTTCCAACATGATCTTCGCAATGTGTGTTGTACTCTCGTCCTGCGATTTGCGGCTGCCATTGTTAAAGCGTACAGTAAGAAGTCGGTTGCATAGATCCGCCAAAGCGAGAAGGTGTCCGTATCTCGTATCCACAGTGTCTTGCAACGTGAACTCCTTGATGGCGCGACTAATGGCCTCTAGGGTGAATTTACGGACTGAGATCAAGTCTGCGGAAACATCCTTGGATTCCACCCCTGCAGAGCTGTCGACGCAGAGAGCCACAAGTACGGACATTGCACAAGTACAAAGAGAGAAGGCTTGATTCATCTTTGCATATGATTGTGAAGTGATGGTTTTGAAGGTTATGAGGTCAGAAAGGAAGAACTGAAGGACAGCTGTGCGATGTCTGGTAGTGGGATCTTTGGCAGGAGTTGACATTTTCTTTTTCGGAGAGTAGGATAAAAACGCGAGTTTGCAGGCATCGTAGGAAAAAAGCAATTCTGTGAGGCATTGCATAATGAAGCAACAGTACGAATGTCGGTCCTGATCGTTTAGACCATCCATGCTCTCAGAGGCGCCCTGTGTTGGATCCTCGCGCTTCGTCGTGAGATCATTGTCAGAGGAAGAGCGCATGTTCTTCATCAACTCGCTTATGAGAAAATGCACCATTGTCTCCAAAGTCTCTGTGTCAGGCCCATGAACCTCCGGCGGTGCTGGCTGGTCAATCTGCATGTCATTATGCTCTGCGGTGTCAGTGTTTGTGCTCGACTGCGGAGTCCCAGGCTTGAGGATAACATGATGGACAGCGGAGAAAGGTTGCTGAAGCTGGCAGAGGTCCTGAGTTACCTGGATGAATGCAGACGGATCTCTGAGAGCCATTGCACTACAATTGCGCATGTATCCTGGGACGTCGATTATCCTTGTGCGTGGCTGAGAGAATAGCCGCTTGATTTCTTGCTTCATGATGTGTTGAAGTACAGATAACCCCTCGGCGATGTGGCGAAGTATGATCACTGCATAAGATTGACCACCAGGAATAGCAGATCCTTTGAGATGTGAAAAGATATGCGGAAGTCCATCGCGCTTGATGAGTTCAGATGCTGTGCTGTGGTCCCTTGTGAGTAAAACCAGGAGACGCAGTGTGGACAGTAGCTCATCCCTGGGGAGGTCGGGATCAGCTAGTAACCGGAGGCAGAAATCGAATATAACGGGTCGTGCATCGACATATGCTGGGCCAGCAGAAATGTTAGGAGTGGTCACAGGTTCATTCTCTTTCGGTACAGAGATAGCAAAGGGCTGTTCACCGACGGTGAACAAAGCCTCCGTCACAAGGAGGTGGGAAGCCAGCCACTTTGGATGAGATAAAGTTCCGCTGACAGAATTCGACCGCAGCAGAGCTAAAAGGGTGTCCATCAAGCTTTGTCCAAGGGCTTGTGGAAGCGTTGGAGACTCCGATAGAACTATTGCAAGTAACCGACATCTAGCAGCCAGTGACTGTTCATGAACGTCATAAGCTGCAGGTGAGAGCGATCGAATATCATCAACCAGCGTGCGAATCGACTGCTCCTGGAGCTCATCAGTTGGGTGCATAAATGCTCGATGAACCTCAAATATCAGCGAAGGGTGTTCATCAACCAGTTGCAAGGCCTTTCGAGGTAGCTCTTTCTTCAAACTTTCCCTTGCTTCGCCGAGATCTTTCCGTAATTCATCGAGACCCTTCCCTTGCTCTTCGCTAGTGGATTGGGGAGGTGGGGTAGACTCGGCCGGAGGAGCGGGCGGGGCAGCATCCTCGACATCCATCTCTTCATCAGAGGGGTCCTCATCACCTCCATCCGCAAGGGCATCACCTGTCTCGTCTTGCTCCGCGGCAGATCCGTTTGGCTGCGGGTCAGGGGGAAACGGGTAAGGCTGGCTCAAAAGTAGCTCTGTCGCGGCATTGACATTGTTATGGGTGCGGGCAAGAGCGCGTTCAGCGGCAGAGCGAGGAAATCCCATATCAGTGAGCTGGCGGATGCGATTTTCATCTGGTCCAGTGGTTCTAATATGAAAGCCGCTGCCAGCAGGAGGGCCAGTGCTATTTGGACCTTCTTGGGAAGGATCCCCCTTGAGTTCTTCATTCTCACCTGCCGTCACCTCAAGCATGATCTGAACAACCGACCTGACCAACGTCAAAGGTGATGAACGAAGCCAAGAAGCCTCCCAGATACTACGCAGTAGGGGTATACTTTCGAGGCGGAGCCCGACAAGGAAATGGTGAGGCTCGAAATAACCGGATTCTGTATCTTTTTTCTCCCGAGTTGTGACTAGTGACGTTTGGCCAGACTCGATAAGTGGCTTTGAAGAAAGTAATGGGTGCAAGAGATTCAATGCAACCTTCAGCCCTCCCTGCGCATGAGCAAGTTCCTGCTGCATGGTCTCTGTTCGATCTTCAGGTTTCACTGCCGTTGCGCCATCGACTAAGTCAGTGAAGTATTGGCAGATTCTGAAGATGGTTTCTAAGCCCTTTGCACGCTGAAAAGCGAGGAGCAACACGGTATGAAGAGTGGGATTCATCGTCCGCTCTGTAGTGCGTAGTGCATCAGTTCAAGTACGGAAAGGGGAACATCAGGTACATACCGTCCACAACTAGGATCGTCACAAGTCCCAACATGACGCTGTGATAGTCTAGGCAACAGACTCGATCGCCTACGAAGGTTACAGTGAACAGACAATCAACTTTTGAGGGTAAATTAATACCTTCGATCTCGTACTCTAAATGCTCCACCATTATCTCCGCAACAGTGGCTGATGCAGATAGAATCTGCTTCTTCTGAGTTGCATCAGGATTTCGCCTCGCATAGAACAACTTTACGATGGCTGAGGGAATACATTCAATCATTTGCCTTTAAAACTAGGTAGAACCGTAAAACGAACCTTGGAAAAAGGGAGCCAAAGCGCTTGGAAGACCATGCGTTAGATGCTTGAGAGCCTTGGCATTCTTTTCTCGCGGTGTGTCTGTCTTCGGTGATGTAGGCGACGATGACAGTGCGGGTATCGACGCCGATCCCGGCTGAACACCGTTGGCAATGACATCAACATTGGGTTCGAGGAGAGGAATCGAACCATGGCTAGGTGATCTCCCTAGGGGAGATCCCTGACTGCTCGGACCCATCTCCATCCCTTTGGCCACCATGTCGGCCTTGAACAAGATGTTCTCCCACACCGATGCACGGTGGAGAGCACCTAGCTCTTTGACAACTTTCGGCGGATCGCTCATGAGAGTCTGGAGAAGTCCGATTGCAGACCTTCCGTGTGCATAGCCAGCAGTGGAGAAAACATCAGCCAATATGGTGATGCGAATGTGAAGGGTCACTAGGCTCCGGAATTGTTGATTTGCTGCACTTTCCTGTTCCTCTTTAAAGCATGCTTGAGCAAGTTCTTTTTTGTTACATCTCGGAGAAATTACCTGAAAGATCAACGAACGGCACCAACTTGGAGCGGGACTGGGGAGTCGCCCAAAAACTCTGGGAGTCAGAGAGAGAATTTTCCACGAGTTTTGAAAGATGGTGAAGTGCCTCATTGGGTCCTACGTCCGCCATCGTTCGAATAACTTGTACTAGTGAGTCGGAAGCAACACTATTCGCGAAATCATATGGAAGGCACGGCAACGCAGTGAGCCTGCCGATACGCTCGAGACCCTCGACATTCCTGATGAAATCTCTACAATGTTGCGTATGTTGGAACAGACCCTCAAGAAACTGGGAACACAGTGCCGTGAGTTCTAGTCTCGGGAAGAAGTATGCACAACTCACTCGGCACAAGACATCAACATAAAGAATCACGTTGTTGTCATGACTCCTTAGCGAATCGTCGTCAGACGTGTCCTCTTGAGCGTCAGAACGAACGTCACTTTCCACAACATCCATTGGGATGATATTGCTCTTGTCATCCTTATCGTCCTTGTCCGTAGTTTGCGATGCAAGTATGAGACCATACCACTCTTTCTTGTCCTCAGGAATCACGAAAGTATTTCCAAGATCTTCTATTTTACTCAGAGCAGACTTGACGGCATCAAAAATAGGAGTTTTGAGTGTTGGATGGTGGCGGATCAACTCGTCAATGGCGGTGCCCATTAGCACGGCATTTTCCTTTTCACGAAGGACCTTGATATGGCTCTCGGAAGTGAAGATCGAGATAATGCCAGGTATGACGCTTGGGCGAGTTTCAAGCTGATCCTGACCGACCTGGTTGAGGCAGAGCGCCCCGATTGCATTGGGAATGGCTTGGATGAGCTGAAGGAAGGCGTAAGTTAGTTCAAATGGTAGAGAAATAGTACTTACTTCAATGACAGGTTCCAAACCTGCTTCGATCACTTTATAGAATACTTGAGGCAAGCCTGCTTCTTGAATTGTCGCAAGCGACGTTGGCTCATTATGAATAAATGTTGCCATTATGTTCATGGCTTCCATCGTCATCAATCAATCAAACCTGCATAACACATAAGGTGCTCACCAAGAGGTAGAAGATTGGGACCAAATAGGCCGCGATACTCCATGATCTTCTTGATTGATTGTGGCAGAGTAGAATCAATCAGGCCGCGCAGCCCTTCAGATGTACCCGTCGACTGCATCATGCGATGTATGGAGCGCAATGTGTGTTTAAGCACGGCGGCCCTTGGAACCGGAAGTTGTCCTGCGACTATTATCGCACTTCGTTCTGCTCCTAACTCACAGTAGTCACTCACCGTACGAACCAAACAGGTCCCTGGAGCGCTCGTTGCCATACATGGTGATATCGAAGTCGACCTCGTGCTGGTCAGGTTTTCAAGAGTCAATTATTGACTAAAGAGTGATGATATCCTATGCTTACCTGGATCCTGGCTACCAAGACCTCGACTCCACGAGAAGTCGAAAACACCTGGAACGCGTTTGAGAAAGCGTAGAGGATATTATCCACCAACTGCATAGCCTTCGAGACCATCTGGAGTCTCTGAGCCAGCCTATTCTCCATGATCTGAACCAGCAAGGGAACCAAGCCTGCGCTAACAAGCATATTTCCCCCGTTTACATGCTGCGCAAGGTAGGTCACAAATGAAAGAAGAGACTCGACGAAAGTAGCTGGGACTCTGCTCTCCGGATTGTTAACCTCCAGAATAGTCTTTCTCAGAAGCGCCATGATGATTCCATGGTTAACAGCAGCATTGACAGCGCCCAACACCTCCGTCATTTTCCCTCGGTACCTAGCGATCGAATCAAGTGCTGAGATAGCTGCTGTCTGCACAGGTATCGAAACCCCACGATCCAACTGCAGCAGTTCGGCGACGTGAGTAGTGAGATCCGGTTCATACAGGAAAAGTGTCGATGACGCTTGAGTCTCGCTGTGCGTATGGCCATAGATGGCGATGCAAATTAGTCGTATGACGACGAGTTCCTCTCTCATGATTTCGTTGCCGCTAGCAAGTGCCTTGGCAGATCGAACGCGACAAAGCAGTTCGAATTTGTCATCGTTATTCAGCGAGTGCGTCTCCAATACATCCGCCATAATCTCCATGACTGCCTTGTTCTTCAGGGTTTCTTCCTCAATATGAATGGTAGATGCGTATGAGTGCGAAGTCGAGGGTGGAACGGAGAGTTTGCGAGGAGTGGATGGCATAGTTTCACCGTGATCGGTTTCCTTCCCCTGTCCCTTCTCCTTCTGGTCAGTTCGGTAGTAAACGAAACTTACATCACGAGCTTCGGCAGGCAGAACATCGACCTGCGACAAACCGTTTGCACTGACAAGATCCAGCAAGCTTACGCCGTGTTCGTGGATATGAGGCCACCGCTTGGAGAGAGAGAGCAAACGGGGTGTCGATATGCTAAGGGCTGTTGATACCGCGGGCTGAGCGGAGTATTGTTGTGCGGGGCGAAGGAGAAGGCTCAGTGCTAGCGTGAGCACGTCAAGATCTGATGTGAACAGTAGGGAATTAAGCCTCTGAAATCAAGCACATTAAAGCAATGATTAGACACGGGTCGATGATTGTACGGAAAGAACACACATCATAGGAGTTGAAGGTTTTGCGATTGGTAGAATTTTCCAAAAGAAGCCTCTCAAACCTAAGAATATGGCTTATAGTTTTCTTCGTCTCTGGAGTAAATACGTTTATCTGCAACTTGTCCACATCGTAATCTCGGATGGCTTCCTCTAGGATGACATCGAACTTATCAAGGACCTTGGTCCAAGCATTGAGATCGGATCGCGGCCATTTCCAAGAGTCAATATCAGCCAAAACGTCAGCGAGATCATCGTTTGGGGTGTTTACGAGCTTTGTGACAAGCTCTGCTACTTGAGGGTGCTGAAAACGCCACGACTCTGGTCAGATACCAACTGTTTCGTGTGAGAATGAGATGTAGACTACTGACCGGAGAGACCGCTCTCTTTGATTTCTGAGATATCTTCATTGATCCGCAGCGAATGCGGGAAGACGAAATCGAGGCTTCAGTTTTGAATTAAAAGGCTCGACTGTAGGAGATAGGAAACTGGATGGAGGGAGTTGACGACGTAAGATGTCCAACAATATATTAGGAAGGTGGTTACCACGAACGCGTCCTCAGCCACATCCTACTTATTACAAGTTCAACGACGCGTTCTGTCACTGGCAAGTCGAGCAGAATATTTCCGAACAATCTATCACCTAAACACCACCTAACACAGCGTTCATGCCAAAACGCAAGGCCCTCAGCGATAATGAAGATGAATACTATGACCACGACGATCAACCACAACCACAAACCGAAACAAAGGTAAGTCAAGTACCGTGTTTGTCACGGTGAGGTCATGCTCATCAACGATTCCAACGAAGAAAAAGCAAGCTTTAAAGGCAACTGGGCAACCTTTGACTATCAAGAAGCCAAAAATTGGTTCTTCAGACAGCCAAGTGCGCGTTTTTTGTGCCGCCGTACTTAAACCCCTAATTCTATCACTGGTCGTTGGCAGTCTCCAACAGGCTCGAATAAAAAGTCAGCCCATGACAACGATGTTGAGGTCTTCACCAGTTCCGAAGGTGAAAAATATGTTCAACTAGGCCAAAAGAAACGCGTAACCGTACGTGAGTTCAAAGGTAAACCTTAATAATTTGAGTCTACATGCAATGCAATGATGTTGCTGACGACAAACGCAGGCAAGATTTTCGTTGATATTCGTGAATTTTATGGAAAGGACGATGAAGATGAAAAGCCAGGAAAGAAAGGCATTTCTTTGAATCCAGATCAGGTTAGTCTACCTATCGTATATAAGGTGTCCCCGAGTAACATCCCTCTAAATTAGTGGGCTTGTCTGAAAAAGAGCGTCAACACCATCGACTCTTTCTTTGCTGACAGTAAGAAATAATATTACATCTAAAACTCTATCTGTCACAACAGTGACCTTCTAATCGCATGTATGTCATACAATGTAACTAGTGGAGACCAGCCGCCGCATCATGCGCACCTGCTAATCCCCTTGAATAAAACCCATGTAGCCATGCGCTTGACTTGACCAGCGAAGCTTGCCAATCCATTATAAGCTCAATGAAGGTGATTTTGGAATATCCAATCGCGAACGCCCTGCAGGTGGGTGCAATCAAGTATGTGATCAAAGCAGAGGATTCAACGCACCAAGCACTGCTCAAGAATGATCTAAAACCGAGTCCACCCTCACGGAAGTGGTTTTTCTCATCTTGCCATACTGCCTTCATGCAATATTTTGACGTAATGAGGAATATCCTGACCTATTTACCTCCGCATTGAGATTAAGCCATAAAGTAAAAAGTAATACTAACGCTCGAATGAGTCGTTTCCAGTGAATGATCCAAGTGCCTGAGGGAGTGCTTAATTAGTGGCAATTTTCGAGAGTGTAATACAACCTACCTCGCCAGGTCATTGAGCTTCATGACCATCACCACACGCCTGGGTAGTCGGCGCAAGACATCGAGCACAGATACCAATATGTCCTCTGGGGCAACAGTATTGCGATCGAGCTCTGTTTCTTCCGAAACCAGGTCAAGCATGCCTGTGGCTCGTTCCATGTCATCCCCAAGTCCGTCATCTGCTTCAATTATGCCATCGGGTGACAGGCGGCCTAAGAAAAAAAATTAATAGAGGAAAATCCACCAGCACAGGGACTTACCAGTGATTGCTGCTTCGAAAACAGGATACTGTTGATAAAGATATCATGACATGCTTCGCTCCACTAAAAAAAACCCCTTACCAAATCAGACGTGATGTTCCCGACCAATTCTGCATACTTTCGACGGTCGGCATCCACAGTCGGCGACGAATGAGCAATGAGCGACAACCAGAACCTGCTGTAGTTCACGCGAAGTTCACGTTCGAGATCAAAGTATAATCCATGGTCTAAGAGTGCGATCTCAAAGTTATAGGGCGACTTGGATGATTTAGAAGCAGGCCGTATCAATAAGTTACCTGTAATATGTCAGTCAAACTAAACGCATCGAAGGGAGCTTATGTACCAGGGTGAGGATCCTGTAGGAAACCTGAGTCAGACCTGACTCAACTGTTTGTAAAACACCTCACCGCATGGAACCACCCGTTCACAAATACCATTCGATCGAAGATTCGCGTAAGTTCTAGTGCGACTTTATTCCTGTCAATGTTGTGCTTTGAAAGGTATGCAAGGTCATCTACGCGGCCTCCTTGAATATACTCCATAACGAGAACTCGTTTGTTCGCAAAAATGACCTCTGGTATGTATAATGACGTCTTGATATTTTCAAAATCAGCGATCACATGAGCCGTATTGAGGGCTTCATGGGCAAAATCCATTTCTTTCGGGAGGTTTTCTTGCATGTCGTCACCCAACCAGGTAAATTCGAATTCCGGGAACCAGTACTTGACCCAGCCTATAGAAAACTGTGAGTGGTGCTGGGCTCCAGGGACCGATCACGCATACCCAAAGTAGACCGGACCATGTTCATGTCGATGTTGAAGAATTCGACCAGGTGAGGATGTTGAATCTTCAACCAAGGTCAACGCCTCCAGCCAACATAACCTTTCAGTACACACCTTCACTGCAACCTTTCTGCCCGATGTCTTATCATATGCTGCATGAACCTGAGCCAAACTTGCAACACCAATAGGAACTGGGTCGAAATCGTCAAAAAGCTCGCTTATAGGCTGTCCCATATCTGATAGGAACAGTGCTGCAACATCCTCGTATGGAGTGGCGTCACACCTGTCTTGAAGCGGGGCCATGGTGCTGGTCCATTCTTTGGGTAGTACAATTCTTTCCTCGAATGATTAGAATCCGCAAGGTATGTCAAACGTAAAGACGAACGTACAGTGACGCGACATGTTGTCCCAATTTGATATAGATGCCTGGTTGAAAATTATCATTTGAGCCGTGATGTCCATTTATTAACTAGCAGTGTATTGAAACAAACCTCCATTAGCCAACAGAGCATGCAGCACCTTCGTAGCGCTCCGAACATGACATTGTGAGACTGCTTCAAGCCTGTCTTCCTCAGAAGTATAGGTGCGCGTAAGAGTAAGCTTGTAGTCAATTGCTCCGGATATTGCAGCCCCTGCATGTCACTATTAAGCGTTTTGAAACATCAATTTGTCATTATAAAACCTTACGCGCAAGTCGCGAACACCGTAAGGTCGCCAATACAGCATGTCGGAAGGGCTGGTGATTCTCGTATGCATAGTACCCTGCACCAGTGAACGCTAGAAACGTTGCCGAATACCAAAGCCACGACTTTCCCCGAGGACGTTGTGGTAGAGCTTGGGGTGCATTGGATGAAGCCAGACGCTTGTATATGTTAGTATTATGATGAACGAATGACTTTTGAGAGCGAAGGAAAGGACGTGAGCTTTGCCAGCTAGGCGGACCACGGAATTTCATGAAGGTGTGCATGTTCATGATGGTCGGGCAGCATACATAATCGGGGCACAAGGCTACATATAAAAAATTTGCAATTCGGTTCGGGCAAGTAGTACTAGCTTATCGGTTACGTACTGAGAGCGATACGGGTAACGGCGCGCTTAGTCCCGACGATTGGTTTGATCAGAGTTTCGGTTATACCTTGGTAGCTAGTACTGGTATAGGTAAGAACGGACATAACATCCTATATCTTTCGAATTACAACAGTGCTAGTGAGCACTGAGCATGATTGGCTCGGCCTCATTCCTCGGCCAGCCGACATGCTCATCACGACAGGACCTTTGCAGCCCCAGGCTAGGAGTTCAGTCCTTTTCGATGCGGACAACACTCGGCACGAAAGTCAGATTTGGGTAACTTTCGTCGTGTAGATACTAACAAACAGCAAAAGGGTGTCTTGCGAAAAACAGGGGGCACCGTGGATCGTCTGCAGTAAATAAATAGACAACTATGACGGGGAGAATGCTCACCTACTTTCGTACTCAAGATGATAGCATTGGACACGGCACTTGGTCAATAAGAGAAGCGATTTCCACGCATGAAGTGACAGACAGACATCGATATTTATTTTCTACAGAACCCTTTCCCACTAAAGTAGATGTCGGGAAAGTAAACACGGCAGTTAATAATGAATAAAATCCTGACATGTCATGTGTGTCCAAATCAGTCTTCAAACAGAGGTTGAAACGCCTAAGGTAAACAATCGGTTAGCACTTAACCCTCCATAGGATGTCAAAAACTACCTTCTTTCTCTTTCCAATGTCGCCCTGCGTTGGCCCAAGTTCAGTGCCGATTCCTTCGACAAGTCCGAAGCTTTCAGGATCATCGTCCGCAGAAAGCATAGCCGAATCTCCATTTTCCACACTGGTAAGATTCTGAGATGCTGCAAACTCAAAGTCAACTTCTTCGCCCTCTCCCTCAAGCATTTCCTCTAGTTCATCTTGGTTCATGTCCTCAATACCTAAACCAGATGCACGTATCACCTCCTTGTCTGCCTGAGAGAGTTGTGAAAGGGGATAAAATAATGGAGTTCGATCCCGTGCTTTAGCTCGACCAATTTCAGGGCTCCCGCTTGGCCCATCCGATGATAGCTGAGAGGATTGAGGGTAGAAAAGAGGCTCGGGCTGTACCGTAACTCCATAGGATGGATCTGGTGGGAGATTCCAAGATGGCGAGGGAAGAGGCGGCATCTGATTTTGCGGAGAGCCTGGCGTATGCTGAGGAATATAAGATGGTGGTGGCATTGATCGCACATCACTTTGGGCTCTCGAAGTTGAAGTTGCGTCAGGTGTATGCGCATCTATCCGCTGCACGGCTTTCATTGGTTTCTTGATCCTTGGTGTTTCGCTTCGCTGTCTCGAACTGCCTTCGCCATCATCGCTCGGAGAAGGACGTTTGCGTGCGTTGAGTAGAGTAGAGTTTGAGGGTGGAGGTGCGGCTGCACCACCGTGTTGCGAGGTGGATATGACAAAAAGACACTCTAACTCGTCGCTTTCAACGTCGATGAAGAGAGGGGCCGCAGGATCCGTAAAACGTAGGTCTAGGCAGAGACCCATAGATTCTGCGAAAGCAATTGTGGCCTATCAGATGAAAAAAAGTCAGAGACCGCAGGAAGTAGACACTAAGTGTGGGGACCCACATTAAACTCTCGCAAGTGGAAAGAGATGGTAGTTGGTATTGCATAGACGTCATAGACATCGAACTCATCCGCACTAATTGTCAGCTCTGTTGATAATTGAGCTTTGCCTGCTTTGGGGGACAGATGTGAGTAATCCACTGTCTAGATTAGGTATTCCCACCTCTAGTGTCGATGGAAGACTCAAGGCTCTTAACCTCAACCTCCGTTTCTCCAAAAGTCCAAACAAGTTGAGGATCACCTTTTGCTCCTCGAGCGTTCGGAAAATGCTCCGTTATGTCTTTTATTGCACGTGGACCTATTGTAAGACGGGATTCAGTTGAAGGGTCTGAGCTACCCGGTGTAAGCGATGATGTAGGGATCAAGAGAGGCAGTCGGTGGGTCTTTACGATGCCTACGGAGACTTTAACATGTCTGTGCACGTGGAATGGGTTTCGTGTATACCATGTTTACAGTGCAGTCGAATGATCAATCTGCTCTCTAACGTGTCTTGGTCCTCATCTGGCTGACTCTGGTCGTATAGATCTGTTGCTTCGACGATTGTGAATTCGCAGCGTTCCATTGTCTTCTCGATAGTTCTATGTTTAATAATGAAAGAAACGTCTATGTTTCCAAACAGTCTGTCAGGGAACGCAATTAAGCAACAAAGCAGATATACCTTAGCGAGCAACTGTCCTTTCACATCCTGGACACCGTCTTGTGCCACGCCATCTCTGAATTTATATCTAGAAAAGAACCTGCGCCCGTACTTGAAGCAACAGTATGCAGAGAGTGAGGAATTAGTCGCGCTTAAACAAAGGTGTTCTGGGTTTGCAGATACGACAACGTCGTCTCCATATCTCGACAGACATGTTAGTGCCCTAATGAACGCTGGAACCGAGTGAGTTCTGTAAAATGCAATATTAAGGCTGATGCAAACGTTTGAGAGCGGCAACACTGAGTGTCGCCTGCATGAATCACGGCTAGCAGCGCTGATGCATATAAGTCAAGAAGTCCCGACTGCCGATTGCCGGCGTGAGTATTCGAGGCGCTACCGGCTCACTACGCGCCGCGTCGGTCACGGTCAGTGTCGTTCACACTCACGTTCATCATCATTTTTTCAAGGCTCGCGAGTTGCTCGGGATTTGGTTAGTCCCTCCTGGTCTTTCGAACCATGCCGCCTCCGGTGAAATTAGCTATAATCGGTGGAGGGCCATCTGCATTTTATGTAGCCTCGCGCCTGCTCTCTCTCCTTCCACTGAAGGATCCAATGTCTCCACCACTAAGGGTGCATATATACGACCGACTGTGGGCACCTCATGGCCTCGTCCGCTATGGCGTTGCACCAGATCATCCAGAGGTCAAGGTGAGCTTTGAATTTCTTCATGACTCACTAACCACTGACGAGACTCTTAGAATTGCACGAACAAATTCGATGCGACTGCAACTGACCCGCGTTTCCGTTTCTTCGGAAACGTGAATGTCGGAAGCACGCCCATGCATTCTATTCCTCACGCGCTTCATTTACCCCTGACCTCTATACTCAACAACTACTCCCACTTACTGTTCGCGACGGGATGTACTATGCCCACTCAACACCCTGCAATCCCCCCGTCTGCTTGCTGCGTATCTGCTCTGTCCCTAGTACATTGGTATACACAACACCCATCCCAGCCGCCACCCCCTGCGCTCGACAAGATATCACACCTCACATTAATTGGGCAGGGAAACGTGTCACTGGACATTGCACGCATTCTTTTGACTTCCCCCTCTGTACTTCGTCAATATGATGTACCAGAGCATGTTCTCGAAGTTCTCTCCCGCTCTACCGTCAAGCATGTCTCTATAGTTGGAAGGCGGGGACCCCTGCAGGCTGCATTCACTACTAAAGAGCTTCGGGAGATGATCAATCTGCCAGAGGCATCGATGATTCCCATAGAACCCACTTTACTTGCACCCCCATCAGATGTCACATTAACACGCCAGCAACGGCGCACCCTCGAGCTACTCCAGAAGGGATCCAAGAATCTACCAGGATCGACGCCCAAATCCTGGTCGCTCCATTTTTACCGCTCTCCCGCTAGTCTCACTCCTCCATCAAGTGCTTCAGCATCAGGCATGGCGAATCTTACCCTTGCTCACACCCGTCTTGATCCTACCAATTCTCGTGCAGTGCTTACTGGCGAGACGTCGACTCTTCCTACTTCTCTCGTCGTTACCTCCCTCGGATTTCATGCAGATCCAGAGACAACTTTCTTTGATCCTGCTCTGCGTCACCTTCGTTCATCCGCAGGGCGTATTACTTCTTCTGAGGGTTCAGCCTTGAAAAATGTATATGCTTCCGGATGGGCAGCTAACGGTGCTAAGGGTGTGCTTGCGTCAACTATGATTGATGCATATGCGGCTGCAAGCACCATTCTCTCTGACATAGTACCGTCATCAGAAGCGGTAACAGCTACCGCACCACCCCCGCCAGAGATGGAGATAGCACCAGATGAACTGCTTAACCCTCGTCCGGATCTTGATGCATTACCATCGGAAATTATCTGTGGAATTAAAGACGGCATGATCACTCAATATGATGACTGGAAAGCCATTGACGCTGAAGAAGTTCGCAGGGGTGAAGCCCTGGGAAAGGAACGGGAGAGAATGGGCTGGGACGAGGCCCTGTCGTTTATTGCTCTCTCCCGCGCACGGCCGTGATCCGATAATCGTGTCAGCAGTGTGTAGCTCAGCGCTGAGGGTTCAACATTACTAATTTATATTAGCATATCCATCAAACACTTATCTCCACATAGATCACTGTAACTACTTAGATCGCTGTTCTTCACTCCCAAGAGTCCTATAACCATCTTAATGCTCCAGCTACTCAGCTCTAGTTTTAGTCCGAGGATCACGCCTCTGAAACCTAACATCATCATGGTTTTCAGGACTGGGTAACGGACGTCGTCGTGGTAATCCCGAGGCAGCTGCATTCTGAGTATTTTGGTCACCTGAAAACCTTGCAGGTATGCGCCGATGAGGGGCCTGCAATTTCAAAAACAAAAATTATGATTATGAAGCCAAAAGGAAAACGACGGGACGCACCTCGGATTCCTGCTTTTGCTTGGAGTAGAATGCGAATAGGTCCGCAATTTGCTGTTCAATCGCTTGCTTCTCTTTGTGCAGCCTCCCAACATCTTGTGTCATCACTGTGACTTCACGACCCAACTCAGCCTTGAAATGTTCAACGTGAGCTGTTCGTCAGAACACCGTCAACGAAAGACCGTGAGGACATGAGATAAACATGCCTTGCACATTAATTGCTGTGGCCTCTTTCATCGCTTCTACGAATCGCAGTCGTTCCCCTCGGATCTCTTCCGTCAGTTCTAGCATGTGTCAGACAAGTTCTTCTGGGTAAATGAAACTACCTACCACTCGATAATGCTCGCAGCATTTGCTCCTGGTCTGCTCTTTGGCGATTGATAATTTCCATTACCGAGTCTGTCACTGAGTTATACTGTCATTTAATCATGATGCCAAAGAATACCTAACAAACAAACCAAGTGCTTTGCGCTGCTCATCTCCATGAGCGAGATGTTCTTGAACGACCTGGATCAACTCATGGACTGTTGATCGCAAGTCATCTTCATCGTGCGCCTGACTCCGCGCCGCCTCTAGCAGTTGTTGCACCTGGCCACTCAGGTTGGTGCTTGAAAGCTCTTCTGATGTGCTGATACCTAGTTGTTTACAAATTTGTTCAACACCAGTTGCAACAGCTTGTATCTGTGTGGTGCCTTTGTTAACGAACGCATCCAGCCACTGATGAAAAGTTGTCAGTAGCAGTGCACACTCTACGCTCTTGAGCTAACCGAGTTTAGTTCGTTCAGGTAGCGAACACTGTCGGCCTGCTGTTCGAGCTGCACTTTTGTTTGTTCTTCGTCTGCGTTCAAGTAATCCAGGACGGCTTTCAGCTTGTGAAAGTTCAGCAGATGAAACCGCGTGATTGAGAAAAAACGAACCTTGTCGTCTAACAGTTCGTGTACTAACTTTTCTGAAGTTTCTTCATTTTCGCGGGGGCTTCCTACAGTGGGGCACAACGGGGTGTTACCAGTCTTATAAAATGAGGCTAGCTCATCCAGCTTCGCATATACGTCGGAAAGATCTACACTCAGACAGGGTATTGAACCGTCCGTCGGCGGTGTCGGTGTAGCGAAAGAAGGTCCCAGATTCTTCATGGTGGTGCTCGCGCCTGACATCGACTTCTCTCGCTCTTGGTTGTCATGGATGGCATCGAGTTTTTCGAGGACACGAGGAAAACTTGACTTCAACTGCGTTTGTATGACATCCAGGATCTTCATAATGGAGTTTCCCTGTAGCCGGACAGTACTGGAGGAACCCTGCAGCTGAAGCTCCTCAACCCTGGCAGCCAAAACTTGTATCGTAGAGATTATAGCTTCCTTAGCCTCGGTAGAAGACTGACGTGTGGTGTCAACTAACAGGGGCGCCAGCTCACTGGGAAGGTGTTGAATGTCGTATTGTAACGCAGCTACTTTTTCGCTGATACCTATCGTTTGATCCAAAGTCATTGCTGCGCCCTCTTTGATTGGGTTTGTAATGGGCGCCACCTGCAGACTCTTGTCTATTGTAGATGGCGAGGGTGATCGGACCAGTAAGCCTTCCCTGATGGCTTGCGGAGTCTCAGGAAGAGTCGGAGCAGGTGTCAGAGACGTTCCACCACGAGCGAAAGCACTCCTTGATCGCGAAGAGTATGTTTCGATCGATGCCGGCGATCTCGGTTGCGGGCTGGGTCCACCACTGCTCAACGGCGAGTCGCTCGAAAAGCCTTCGTATTTGATCTTATGGATTTCCGCAAATGCCCGGCGAGCACGCATAGGCCGAATGGTCTGAGCACCCTGTAAGTGCGGCATGATAGAGTCACTATTCGCCGATCCTGGCGCACTCGTTTGATCGATCTGCGCCAACCGTTGTGTGACAACAGAAAGGTTTCCAAGTTTGGCAATGGAGGGACTCTTAGGACCAGGACTCCATGACGATATTTGTGACGGAGGTCGTGGAGGCAAGAGAGACATGGGAGAACAATTCTGTGACGAGTCGTGTAAACTGAAACGGGCCGGAGACTGAGTAGACAGGGGTGATTTGCTGCTCGGTGTCGGAGGAAGAGACCGTTCCGTCGTCAGTGAGGTCTCATATTCAACACCACTAGACGATGTGTATTCGGAAGAAGTATACTCTGATGCTGAGGGAGGCTGCAAGTAGTCTTGACCTTTACGCTGCAGACTCGTCTGTATCGTTAACGCCTGTGTCCGTGTTGTTCCCTGCGACTGTATTTGAAGTAATGTATCCCTGTGAAAAATGTTGCATCAATCTGTATCGTTGATCGTGCCATCACCATACCATATGGCACTGACCCATCGTGCCCGTTCCTGACTCGATGGTGCCGCAAATTTTTCTCTTCGACGGCCCTCGAACAGAAGCTCGAACACCTTCGATTCGGATTGGTCTGTTGGGGTCGGAAGAAGAGCCTTTTCATCGGGATCCAGTCGGCTCAGAGAGATAGAACGGACATCAGTGCAACCATCTAGTGAAAGGATATGAGTGGAAGGATTGCCGTGAGAAGTATACCATGTTATGAGTATGTGCAGGGGATGCAAGGTGACATTGCAGGACGTCCAGACGGGCAGGATAGACGATGTAGTGGAGGATGATAACATGGAAAGATATAACAGCACACCAGGGTGTGCGGTAGAGACTTTATCAGTTGGAAGGACCACAGTGCCTGTATCATGAAGGAAGGGAATGCTCTTGGTGTACATTGCAGGGATCTGAGCCATGCTCGGTGCATCAACCACAACTATAGGGATGTCTTCTTCTTGGTCATCTCCGTCCTTTCCTTTCCTTCCCTTCTGGAAGACGGACAGGAAATTGCGCAGTGAGGCACTCAAAGACCTTCTCTTTCCCTTGCCAATAGAACCTCGAGACAACGATACGCCATGAAAACGGGCTGCGCTTGGTGGCCTACGAGCAGTTGACGGCTCCTCCCGTGAAATGGACTCGTATTTGTCGATGAGCTGCTTAGCTGATCGATGTCGCTGAACAGTTGGGCGGTCATGAGAGAGAGAGAAATAATGTGGTTCTGTGCCGGCGCGGTATGGTTGATCATAATTGAGAACACGGCTGCCTGCGTCCATTCTCCTGGGACCAGCGACAGTGCCACCGAGGCTACGCCTCATCGGTACTGTGTTTGTAGATTCCATAGAGAAATTGAGAGGGCGCTGACGCAACGATGCACATACTGCTCAAGTAGCGGTACTGTCGCGGTCTGATACAGAATGATGATTGCTTAATTTGGTCGGAGGTTCGCGTAGCGTCTAGACTAGAAGTTGGATGAGTGGACCATTGATGTATGTAATTCAATTGAGCCATAGGGAAGACAAAGATATCTAATGTAATACAGCAGGTATGGAGCTAGTGTCCTGAAGGTTGTGGTTGAATAGTGTCTGGTACTAAGGACGTGACACCAACGGGATATGGGAAGCGAGAGGGTATGAATACGAGTCATGCAAGTGAAAATGGTCAGTGAACGAAACAAAATCGGATGATACGACATACGTTGCGGAAGCTGTGGTCGTGTACCCTCGCTGAACACACGGGAGAGAAGGACACCGACACCCTCGAACACACCCAAGAGGATACCGCATGCAATCGCAGATCCTAGTGCTGATTTTGGGCCACCTGAGGTCCGATGCATTGCAGTCAGAAATAAATAAAGGAACAAAAACAAGGGAGAACTCACTTCGTGCAGCCAGACATCCACCCGTCATAAACCCCGAAATAATGGCATTCCAAGCATCTTCTTTTTGCCGCCAACCTTTCACGGCACAGTCAAAAGTGGAGAACATGCCTCCCCAAACGCCGAAATTACCACCTGTAACTGGAGCACGTGCTTTGATGGTAGATATGGCACCGACCAAACGTTCACCCTGTGGGTGTCCATGTCAGAGACGCTTGTTCCAGTTGCACGAGGAAGACAACAAGACATGGAAGTAAGAAATAAAACTAACCCTAGGGGAGTTTCGTGCACCCTTGATACCGTGCCATATACCACCACCGACAGCGCCCATGGCAAATGCACCTCCAAAGTCATTCAATATGACCCATGGACTTTGCAGAATCATCAGCTGGGCTAGCCAAATAATTATTTAATTACATACCATGGATCTCTAGTGTGGTCAGCATGAGACATGGTGAAGGGTCCAAAGGGAGCAGAGGGGAAGGGAACAAATGAAAGTAGTGAGCTACATAGCTTGACACAAGCTCGTCAGGATAAATTTCATTCCCACGATATTCGTCACACACTCCCTTCTCCGGATCTTTGTCATCAGGGAAAACTTCGGATTTTGCCAACAATCGAGTTCCAACTAATGCAAAGAACTTGCTTGCCATCGTTACAATCGCCCGCGAGCAAACGTTTAACCTTGGTCGAACTAAGTTGAGTAGTACTATCACTATCCCTTCCATTGCAATCGGCACCCGTCACGCAAATGTCACCGTAAGTCACAGTATGTCACATAGGCCGCTTTCAGTTAGTATTCGGCGTGAACAAGCAAGTAAAATATCTACTATTTACTGGTGGATATGCCTACCCATATAAGTAAGAGCCTAGGCGGAAAGAGGGGGCTGCGTCCAGAACTCTGGCAATGAAAATGTTTGACGTAGTTGAATTGGCCCATCGGAAAAGTATTCGCAATTGAGCCACATCCATCGAGGCGGCACGCTGGAGGCACTGGTGGGAAAAGATCTAAGCGACAACTCAGGCACATATCGGTGAGCATGCTGGAGGAAAAAAATTCGGGACAGGAAGGACAGAGCAGTAGTGGATAGGCAGGCTTGTCGATACTGAGAACACAATTGCTAGATTGAAGTGTGACAAAGGGTGCGTTGATGTTAGGCGAAATGGAGAGCAAGATAAATTTGATAATAGTAAGCAGCGTGTTGCATGCTACCCTTCGGAGACATATAACGGATAGGAACAAACTCACAGCGCCTTGTACTAGTAGATGATGATCACGCACAAACTGAGAGCGGGACATGGCCGTGGCACAATCAGTGTCCCCATAAGAAGCTTGAAAGACAAGATCGCGCACATCCTGAGAGCGGAATATGACCGTGGCACATCAGCGTCGTCCAAGAAGCTCAAAAGATCAGATAGTACACCAACTAAGAGCGGAACATAGCCATGGCACCGCGAGTGTCACATAATAAAGCTTGTTTGGAACTTACCAGGCCCTGGCCACTTGGTTTCAAAGGTACTTCGAGCTTGATCTTATCTGCGTTGTCCGATATGACATGAGCTGACGAAGGACTTGTGAAAATTGTCGAAAAATGTACCTTACTTAAATCCAGTCATATGCAGACATCAAAACAGATTGGATTTCCCGGGTTAGTTAGCGATGGAACAGCAAGTATTTGAAGAGAAGAAATGGATGTCGGAAAAGACATGACAAAGTCCGAAAAGTATCTGTTCACATTTGTAGTCGTAAATCAAACGAAGGCTAAATTTACGATACATCGGATTTGTGTTGGATTAACAGAGGCTAGGTCCGTTTGGTGTGTACTTACCTACCCTCTCTCCCTCGGCATATGGTCTGATCAATTTTCCACTTCCGCAGTGAATCCTATGCGACGCTGAAGAAGCCATAGAGTCATCTGAAGGTGTATGGGGATGTACAGTGCCAGTAGAGATTGTGTTTATGAAATTTCTAAGACTGAATATGTATTGGTGTTGCTTGATGCACTGATGCAGGCAATGACATCATAGTACTAGTACTGCGAGTACAAAGTAACCGAGTGATATATCGCTCCAACCGAGGCAGCCACAGCCGACAGAGACAGCTTAGCTAAGTGGGAAATTCGAAATGGATTCGAAAATACTTCGGTACGTCAGCATGCATATTCCCACGACATGTCCTCTGAAACTTTAAGCCCACTGATCGTGGGAGTCGGGGAAGATGGGGGGCCTGATGTAATTGTGACATCGTACCATCACGTAGACGTGTACGACGGACGCACTGGCTGTAGTCCAATTACTTACCAACTTCTGACGTCGATCAGAACGACATGGATATCTCGTGAGTATGTTCATTCTCAATGATCTCACATCTAAAACGCCGATTTTGTTCAGTTCAATCCTCCAGGGTGGATATCAACACCCCCTGTCACGCTCTTGGCAGGGTCGCAGGCAGCTCACAAAGTCCATGTTCATGTATCCCATCTTCATCACTGATGATCCAGATGCTAGCGTCGTCATATCGTCACTGCCTGGTCAACGCCGCTGGGGTGTCAACCGACTCGAATCCTTCCTCGGCCCATTGGTAAAGAAAGGACTGAAAAGTGTTATCCTCTTCGGCGTGCCTTTGAATTGTGAAAAGGTGCGCTTCCATCTGGTGAAACTGTACGCGGTGGCCTTACATATCTCGCAGGACGGCCGCGGTACCCCAGCAGACGATCCATCTGGACCTGTCATCCAAGCTATCAAAAAGATCAGACTATTATTCCCATCATTATACATCGCCTGTGATGTCTGTCTATGCGAGTATACTTCACACGGGCACTGCGGTCTGCTCCACGCTGACGGCACCATTAACACCAAGCCTTCCGTCCTACGTCTCGCAGAGGTTTCAATCAACTATGCCAAGGCCGGGGCCCATTGCGTAGCTCCCAGCGACATGATGGATGGGCGCATCAAGGCCATCAAGCAGGCACTCATTGACGCTGACTTGGCCAGCAAATGCACCCTTATGAGTTACTCAGCCAAGTTCGCAAGCGCATTATATGGTCCCTTCCGCGATGCTGCCGGAAGCGCGCCATCATTCGGCGACCGCAAATGCTACCAACTCCCTCCTACTGCCAAGGGACTTGCACGGCGTGCAATTGTAAGTCTTCCCTTCCGTCTCTTACACAACGCGTTGCTGATCACCGTGTTTATTTAGCAACGAGACATGGCAGAAGGCGCAGATATCATCATGGTGAAACCTGCGCTTCCGTATCTTGATATCATCTCGGATGCTGTACAGCTGGCACCAGACCATCCTCTTGCTTGCTACCAAGTCAGCGGCGAATTTGCGATGGTTCATGCTGGTGCTGCTGCTGGTGTCTACGATCTCAAAACCATGGCATTCGAAACCACGGAGAGTATGGTTCGAGCAGGTGAGTACGTCTGTATTGGCTTTTCGGTACCCTGACATATTTTTGTCAAGGTGCTACTTTGATCCTGTCCTACTTCACACCGGACTTCTTGGACTGGTTGGAGGTGTAAAAGTGACGATCGATGGCGCAAAGCGCTTGGTGTAAAAGATCGATGGAATTAAAATGCAAATTCTATTTGATTAACCGTGAAGTCAACTCACTGTAGGTGGAATATATATCTTGTTGACGAAGCCGCCTTATAAGGGCGCTGATTCGAAAATTCACCTTGTATCTATGTTCTCTTTCTCTTTCTCTATGTGACACCCCCCTTCCCTTCCCTCTGTTCGTAACGCCTATCAACAGCCTCCCATCGATGTTGCTCTCGGATATTAAAATGCAGTAAGCCAGCCTATCCAGTGATGGTGACTAGGCAACATCATCGGATACGCTGGCTTCCCGCCGGCGTCTCAACATTGTCGAGGCTCGATGGACGGGTAAGATGCTACGCACTTGACGAGTCGTACAAGGGTCAAGTCGAGCTTCACTATACTGGATTTAAATTCTGATCTTCGCTAAAGTCAGGCGCACATTCAAAACCTTGTGCCGGTGAGCGCCTCACTTTGCTAATAAAACATACGGACCACATACTTCCTCGCATGAAGATTCTCGCCCTGTTAGGCCACAAGAGCAGAGTGCAGACCATCAGCTCGTTTCTTAAGCTTTTTCCAAGCCTCAAAGTACCAATTTCATTTTTATTCTTGGGATTGCATTCAAGCCACCACACCAGTATCCAAATTCTCATTAGGAGCAAATAACGGCGTGGGTCCTGCTAGACGATGTCTACCACTTTCAACCTTAATGTTAGGGCCTGATCAACAATACCAGACTCCAGTAGATCACTTAGGACGTGAATAATATCCTGCAGTCAGCCATTATGCACAGCTTGGGCGTGACAGCGTATTTTATGTAATTGCATTATGTTTAGCTCGAATAAGAAACCCAGGGGCCAGAGTGTAATCATGTGACCAAAGCAATAAAGACATTTGTTTATTGTACGCGTCTTTTCCAATAGAACCACATCATCGCCATCAATGGCAGGCCAGCCAAAGGGCATCGTAAGGCGTCTATCTCAAGTCTTTGTCGAAATTCCTTCTTCCGCGTTGCATAAGCCTAGTATACCAGCTCCTGGCAACACTACGCACGCTGTGTCCAACCGCAAAGAAAATGCGTTGCGTGCATCCATCTCTCAAAACACCATCATGAACAAGTCATCCAAACGCAAATCAGACGAAAGTCTTGACAAGCCGGCAAAAAAATTAAAGCCTGAAACTGCAGTCATCAAACCAACCGCTACGCGTCGTCCCCTCCCGAACGCTACTCCTGACTTTCCGAACGGCTTTGTTTATTGTCATCAATGTAGCAAGAAGCGCGATGCAGCTCTCGCCATCCAATGTACGCGCGAAGACGCGAAATCTAAGCGACGGTGCAACACCAAGTACTGCGGCCCCTGTCTCAAGAATCGCTATGGACTCGCGCTTCAGGACATCTTGTCCACCAGTACTGTCCCAGCAGCCGAGATAAAACGGCATGTATCGGGCGAGGGGTACTTTTTCAAGTGCGTAGTGACTCTAATACTTGTATATGCGCTTAGTACTGACTATATGCGTGGTTTTCCGTTTTGGCTTGGGCTCGTTTAGGTGTCCTCGATGTGACGAAACCTGTAACTGCGTCCACTGCAGGAAGGCAAAGGGCCTTCAGCCCACGGGGTGTGTACCACGCGTTACGCCACGACTTCACTAATTTTATCCCCACATAGGAACCTCACCGTCGCAACGCGTAAGTCAGGGCTCCAGTCAGCCGCGGAACTTCTCCTGCAAGATCCAACTGCGGCCGTATGTGTCCATATCAGTCCTAACCTCCTGATGCTGACAAGTGCACAGGGCCCGATGTCAGGGAAACATATCGCGGAGAAGAAGTTGAGAACAACCAAATCTGCGCTCCAGCGCACTCCAAGTGCAATCAGTAGCGCCAAGTCCAGATCGACCAGAAATCCCGCGCATATCACCACTGCTAAACCCCTTCCAGCCCCCAAACCCCTTCCTAGAGCTCTCTGGACACCGGTCCGCACCCATCTCTCCCTGCAGGGGGCGGAAGCCCGCATCTATATCCGTGAATTTGCACTACGATTCCTCCCCCTGTCACGTACACACCACGACGAGCTCGAGGTTCTCTCCCGCTCTCGACGAGATTTTGACGATGACGACGACGAGGATGGCGATTTAGAACCTTGGGTCTCAGAGGGATGTGTGAAAGCACTACTGATTGCATTGTTAGGCATGATAGAAGTAGACGCTAAGGTGTGTTCCAGTCTTCTCCGTTCTATCCTTTTCACTCACTATTCTGGTTCCCCCGACAGATCCTCTCCACAACAGCAAACGCGCTGCATCAACATGCGTTCCTCTTCAAAATCGTTAATACTCTGAGCACCCTGAGCACACTCCCTTTCCTCGCTCTCCCGTCTCCCACGCCCGCCCCTGAGCACTTCCTTCAGAACGCGCCGATCATTAGAACCCGTTCCACCCGTACTTCATCTCATGTCAAAGAAATGGGCAAGGAGACAGACTGGCCCGAAGTAGTCCGCACCTCGCAACTCATACCTGTTATCGGTGTCCTTGTAGACCATGCATCACAAGGGCAGGTGGTCAGAAATGCATTAGAGGAAGGTGTAAGAGATGCGAAAGAATTAACGAGGGAAAGTCTAGAGATGAAGAGAGCTGTTGATCGGGCTGAAAAAGAGAGAAAGGAGAGGGAGAAAGTGGAGAAGGAGCAGAAGGCTAAGGACATGAAAGTACAGGCCAAGGATAAGAAGGCGAAGGGGAAAGGAGGTGCTAAGGAAAAGGAAGAGGAGAAAGACGGTGCCAATGTCCAGGAGAAAGAGAAGGATGCAGAAGACTTAGAGGAGGACACACCAACGCATATACTAACCCCCCAGACAGCCCTGGCCCTTGCCTTGTCCTCCTGTTCTCAGCGCATCATACCATTAGGTCGGGACTCAGAAGGCAGGGTATACTGGGCTCTGACGCCAGGACGAGGAGAAAGAGACACTTCACGCGATTACCTTACCTCCAATATCGAAGTTGGGGAACGGGACGAAGGTGCCAAAACCAAGAGCCTCAAAGCCAAGTCTAGATCATCATGGACTCCTCCCTCCCTTTCAGAACGTGCGTCGCACAGACGATGGAGCTGGTTCATAGCTGTATGGGGCGTGCGGCCAGGCGTTGAAGAGAGAATAGATCCGCCAAAGGATGAGGACTGCTCAGAAGACGATTCCGAGTCTGAGTCCGACCTTGATGCTGAATCGGATGAGGACGAAGACAAGAAGCTACAGAAGATGAAGGCCGAACGTCCTAGATGGTATGCCTTCTCCGATCCCGCAGAAATAATGAAGCTTGCCGAGTGGGTCGAGCGGAAAGCTGGGCTTGAATCGCGTTCCAGTTCGGAAAAGTCAAAACCGCGACCCGTATCAGCCTTACGTGCAGCATCTGCATCGACATCCCATGGGGTCTTGTCTTCAAATACCCACACGTCAGCATCCACTGCAGCTTTATCCTTCAATTCGTCCTCCAATAGACTTAGCAAAGCCTCAAAAATTGCCGCCGACGAGTCAGAATCCAGCAATGAAGATCAGAGCGAGAATGATGGTAACAAGCGGGATGATGACATGGACGTGGATTTACCCGTAGACTTCGATGACACGCCGCGTACGCCCCAGTTACGGTCACTCGTCCGTGAACTCCGAGCATATGCTATGCTATTGAAGGAACGAGCATAGGCATAGACTGGGGCGTTTTTTGGACTTCGCCGATGCACTGTTTCGGCTGCCCTCCAACTGACATTGTTCTCTGTCTCTTCATCTCCCTCTGTAACATGCACCGTTTCTCTCCGCCATAATAATTGGTTGGCGTCTTATTTTTACCCCCTTACAACTAATTGACTCTTACTCAACCATTTGTCCCTATTCGTCATATCTTACGAGACTGCGCATCCGCCGCCGTCTTTTAGTTGTCCGTTGACTTTGCATCGCCTCGCATAGACAGCGGGGGTACGCCTGATTATATTTTACATTGTACAGACTTGGGCGTGTAGAGTCATTTTTCTGTTCATGTTTAGACATAGAATATCGTGCTACTGTCGGGCGTTGTTTACCTTGCTTGGGGACATAAATTACGAGCCTAGAACATTAATAATATCTATTGAGTCTTCGGTCAGCTCGAAGCTTAGGCCAGAGTGCAGGCGATGATACAGTTTAGGGTTAATTACTAAGCTAGATCAGGTTTAACTGCAGGAACCAATGTAAACCTTAGGTGACATACTTACCAAGCACTTAACTCAATACTTGCTGGCACTTGATACTAAACTCATAGATAGCTTTGACCTTGGATTGTCACGTGCCGCAACACCATCATATCAAGAACAGTTACCTTCTCGACTCACTCAGGCTAGCACTCGTCGATGTCATGACCAGTGTGACTGTCGTACTGCTAGACACTGGTCGCCGACTCCATAGACCTTCCCACGTGTGACAATCAGATAAGACCATTAGTAGTAGTGCATCATTACTAATGATCCTTTCAAAGATTATGATCCGAAGTCTGATATCTTGGCGGCATTCCAGAGTAGGGCACCCTTGATTGTTCGAGATGTGCCTCCAAGCTCCAACGGGACCGATTGCACCTACAATTCATTTAATCTGACAAGTTATTAGTACTTGGTAAGTTCTAGGATCATATCGATCGACTATTCAATGACTATTTAACGCGTGACCAGGTTCGCGGAGTGTCATACCTTCGTGTCGTCGCACGGCATCCCTGCCTGAACTTATCCATTACCGTCATATTCTAATCTGTGACAGTTCTGCTACAGCGTACCATAAAAGTGAGTATGGAAGTGGAAGTGGTATAGGGCCGCCGCTAACATAGGGTCCAAAGGACGATAAATTTGATTGTTTTTGCCGAAAAAAGCGACATCATCTACTATCCGCATAATAGGTACCACAGGACACCATACAGGTCACGAGTCAAGTCAGTCTGCATAACCCTGCAGGTTATCTTCTCTGGCTAGAAATGTCGTGTAAAGATTTGTTACGGAGGCATGTATAAACGGTCTTCCTGCGTCACATATAAGGTTAATCTTTCAAAGTGTGTCTGAAGCTCACCCTTTCCTTGTCTAGTATCAGACATATCTGATGGCACAGTTAGTTTACTACCCAACTAGCCTGATCGGTGAGTGGAAAGGAACTTGCACATACTATGTTGTGTGTTTATGTGTATCACTACTTGCAAAGTCGCAGGGTCGGTGTCCCACAGCATTGCTATACTATGTACCATCGCTAGGCTTTTTTACAGAGCTTGGATGTCTCGCTTCTGGTGGGAAGATGCATGGGCGGCAGTTGCACTGATAGCAGACGGTAAATTTTCTTGTATGTCCCCTTGTTCGGTAAAGTAACCGCATCTTCCCAGTTCTTTGTCTGGCATGTCTCTGGCTCGACTTGTGGTTAAGATGTAAGCACTTGATTTCGCACTCTAATATTAATCGCGTGTTCATGTCAATCCCAGCCTGGATCCTCTCAGTAGCATTTACCTCCGTCCCGTGGTATGTATCATAGTTCACTCAGTTACATCCAAATGTCACTCGCTTATCTAGGGCTGCGCGCATGAGCATCATTTTCTCCGTTATCCGCATCACCAACTATTCGGGTTGCAAGATCCATAAACAGATCGCGTATCTCATTGCAGTGTCCTTCGTGTGTATGTGGGCCGCGCTGATCGCCCAGAAGTTGAGCGTGTGCGAACTTCACTCTTGCATAATGCCGTTGTCGGTGGCTTTGTCGCAACTGATCAGTCAGTACCTCTTTGTACTTTCTGTAGCTAGGATGGCCCTCAATTTATTTTCTTTGCAGCGGATGTCATCGCGGACATTTCCCTCGTTGCTGCGCCGCTGTATCTCTGGAAAAACGTAGGACTCTCGCGTAGCAGACAAATATTAGTCCAATCAGCATTCTGCGCATCTTTTCTAATCACCGCCATTACCATCCCCTACTCTATATACCTCTCTATGGGTCACATATCGACCACGCTCATCCTTGCGTACGTCAAGGTAAGCACGCATTCGTCCTCGTACTACCCTGTGAAATCTAACAGAAAATAGGCTGCTCTCAGCCTCTTTATCTGCAACCTCCTGGTGATCGTGACCTTCTTATATCGCATCTGCTCGAAGGAAACCGTTGATCTCGACCAACAATTTACATCTCATCAGGTCTTCACGAGCGTCATCCTGATGCAGATGCCCAATGGCACGAACCCCGAGACATCACCCTCTGTACAAGTGGGAACAACTTCTAGACATAAAACTGTAGTGCAGACCGGAGCAATGAAGCCGAAGCATGAAGGCGCGAATATGCGTTGTGCCGAAGAGGGCACCAGTACCGACGAATGACTAGAAACATTAGAATATGGCAAGCAATGATCGATTAGGAGGGAAGTTACGAAGCACGCATTTCCATGTTTTCATGTACATAGTGTAGAATTGAACTGGAGTATCTTTACGTGATCAGGGGCGGGGCTTAGTAGTGGACCGACTCTGCACCACTCCGGATGTTTCCGACCAGCCCAAACAAAAAATAAGATTCTGCATAATTATGAAAAGCGCTAACTGAAACTTTGACGTAGCCTCACATGTTCTCTGTCCGACGGCTTTCTGTCCTGCCTATGATATTGCATCGCAAGCTGCCCTAACGAGCGCTAAATCACGAACCCTACCATATCCTGCACCGCGAACAGCCATTGTTGTGAGCATTGCTACTTTTGGTGCAGCCACTAGCGTTTGGAAAAACTGGAGGGCACAAACATCGTTAAATATTTTGGCTTCCTTCCTCGCTCCAGTCGTCCAGCATATGTCATGAGATCAAAGAGGAGGTCGTACTGGTTCTTGTTGATGTGTTGAGTGCGGCTTCCTTCGCTGATCTCACGGCACGCAAGTCAATGTTGTCCTAGGTGTGGCGGATAGGGTTTTCAGACTTGCTTATCGATCGCTTGGAGTAGTCCATAGTAGCCGTACCTGAAAGATGCAAGCAGGCTCACAGGCAGAACAAAGAACAATCAGGTTCACTGTTGAAGCAATTTAATGCTGAGATCATTTCGCAATGGCCTAGAGTGGATTGTTCATGCTGGCATCTCGGCGTTGTACTTCCAAGACTTCCAGTTCTCAGAACCTCTCTAGTAAGGTAAGTGTTTCCATTGGCCTCCGAACGCCCTGTGCGACCATCCTAATGTGTCATGTAAATTTATTCCCGCTACCATAAGGGAGCGGGTTGTTTTCCCACTGGGACCTCACTCAAATCGGTCGTCTTCCTGTGTCTGTTGCTTTTGACCTTGATCCGCATTCTCCTTTGGTCTCTTCTTTGATTGGCAGTGCTCGTTCACTCGGCCATTTGAGCCCAAGTTCACGTTTCGCTGAAATTTTCATGGCCTCGGTAATTCATTGCTGTACGCTCACTACCGATGTCGAGTTCGAGGTCGCATGTGGTCTCGACGTTGTGTTTGGGATGAACTGCGTTGCTGCGTGGCCACCGTTTTGTGGGAAGACGAGACTCCTGTTTCCAATCCTCCATGTCTGGCCTTTAAGGTGGTAACAGTCTCTCACTGTCCTCGTTTTTGATATCCACTGAATTCCTTCTGTGTTTCTAGAAACTTTATGTATACTTGGTGGTAATGTCAATCACATTGAACCTACTGATGATGACAAATTAGAATTATCTCAGTCTTTGTCCCTCGTCGGGGCAGTTTTATTATCTCGTAGACGTTCAAACTCGAACTATATTGTCCATGTCATCTTTTTCGGATGTTATTGGGCCCCATAGGTTTTCGACTTAGGAGGTCCCGTCAAGTGGATGAGATAAAGTAGCCTAGCCAATGTGGTTACCACAACGGAATCAAAATCCGTTTCGATGAGACTACGCAGGTTCGAAACCTGCTGGATTGCAGGTTTTTTCCTGTTGGAACAGACTTTGACATTCATTCATGGATAGTTTCTTTAGGAGTTCACCGTAACTGGTTTTAACCAGGTGGTTGGAATCAAAATCTGTTTCTCTTGGACTGCAGGTTCGAAGCCTGCCGCTGACGAGATTTTTCTATCCGAATACACCTTGATACTCACTTATGGATTGGTTTCTCTAGAAGCTCACCGTAACTGGTCTTAACCAGGCGGTTGCTACAACAGAATCAAAATCTGTTTCTCCTGAATTGTGCAGTTTCGAAACCTGCCGACAATCCAATTTTTTTCTATCGGAACACACCTTGATATTCACTCATGAATGGTTTCTTTAGAATTTCACCGTAACTGGTCTTACCCAGGTGGTTGCTACAACAGAATCAAAACTGTTTCTCATGGAATGCGCAGGTTCGAAACCTGCAAACGACAACGTTTTTTTTCTATCGAAAGACACCCTGACATTCACTCATGGATGGTTTCCTTAGAGGTCCATAACTGGTCTTTAGCCTCCTGTGCAATTGTTGTTGCAACATTAATGTTTACTCCATGGCGAGTCGTGCCTTCAGACACACGTTAGAAACGCTCATTATATTGTGCATCGTGAGGCTGCCACAGGTTTTATGTAGTTCCTCTTCGGGCTCAGTCAATTGCATATTGGTTGATTTGATGTCTATAGACGTGTCTGCAATATCAGGCATTAATCTGTGGACCACTGCACAGAGTACTTGTGATTTAGAATGCACTCGCGATCAAGAAGGACATTGCAGGTAGAGAGACCTATTTTTATTTTGAATATACGAAGGTGTGTTTCAATCATTGCAATCACTGTTCGTCAAGGTGGAACATAAGTATGTTGCTTCTGTATCTGTTTGACATTTTGTGTCTGCCTTTGATCTGGAACGCGATGATAACTTATGTACTTAGCGAGTCACTCGTTTGTATTGTACCATACCCTGTGTATGTTGCTAAATCCTTAAACTTTGGCTGAAATACGAGCGTGTCCGTAGGTTTTTTCACCAAGAGGACTCGGGGTTTCGGGCGCGCAGTCACCGGTATTCAAAATTTGGACAAATATAGTAATATTTTGATCAGTGATGTTTGGATCAAAAGCTCTTGCCAAACAACACCTCAAACCTGTTTTGGAAATGACCAGATCGTCCAGTAATGGAGTACCTCTTCGTATTCGCTCAATCACATGAAGAATTTCGTGTGCCAGAGCTCCTCTCAATATCTGAGCTTCATGGATTTACAATTGGCTTTGATCGCTACGCCAACGTCTTCGACAAGGCCATCAAACGACCATTCATGATCCTGATGCTAGACAAGGAAGAGCATGCACATATTTTGGCGCAGAGATGCATCCTGATAAAGTATTTTTTTTTACTACACTCACCGACTGTCTACTCAAAAGATATCAAATTAGGTCTGTTCATGAGTTCTACGCCGAGGGCACATCCTACGAGATATTGCATGAACGAAATAGCCGAGCTCGTCCGCAATGGGAGCGATACATCCCGGATACATCGTTCAAATTTTATGTTCTAGGATATAATTTCACCATCAGCCAACGTCGCCAGCGTCAGATCATCGAAAGCTTCGCATACATGGACTTCCTGGGTAAAATTGAGATGAAGAATCCAGAACTTACTCTTACAGTTTTTGAGGAGTGTATGTTCTCCATGCCTTTATGCAGCATTTCACATAGTTTAAGCTAAAATTTGCGCATGATCATCAGACGAGAGTGGTCGAGCGCCCGATGGTGGACTGCACAAGGATGGGGAGTTCACCCAAGTCTACTTCGGCAGGTTGGTGCGTTTCACGCACCTTTCACCTGTTCGTTAGCTGAATTGTCGTTCATCGTTAGATTATAGATGGAACTGCACGCTCACTGATGGGAATATTCGACGTTAAGAAACGCCAGTATTTCGGAAACACCAGCATGGAGGCAGAGATTTCCCTCTTGATGGCGAATCAGACGCTAGTGTGTTTGTCTTGCGCTTGCTTGTGATCGAACTTACACAACCGCTAGGCATCCCCTGGCAAACTGATCTACGACCCATTTATTGGCACTGGTAGCATGGCATATGTTGGTCAACTACACTTCACGCAGCTCACCCCTGACAATTTCATCAGACCACAGCCTACTTTGGCGCTTTCGTCTATGGTTCAGATATCGATGGAAGACAAATGCGTGGAAAGGGTATGTTTACTGTTGGAAGTATCTTTGTGTACCGACACTGTCCCGCAGATAAAACTCCAGGCATCATTCGGGCTGCTGCACAGTACGGCGTAGCCTCCCGTATCATGGATCTTTGCACGTTTGACATCACAAACCACCCGTGGCGTTGTGGCAGCTTCTTTGACGCCATCATAACGGATCCACCATGTATGCTCCTTTCTAATCGATGGTATCAGTTCCTCTCACAAGGGCGTATTGCAGATGGCGTTCGTGCAGGAGCAAAACGCCTCGGACGCAAAAAGATCCGTGAAGATCGGTCCCAACCCGCTATTCCACGACCGTAAGTTCTCAGCCTACAATATTCCCTAGGCTCACTAGAATATGTAGAAATGAACCTTATATACCCCCAACGAAGCCCTACGAGCTTTCTCAGCTCGTCACAGATCTTGTTCTCCTTGCGCGATATCTCCTCCGCCCAGGCGGACGTCTCGTGTTCTTCCTGCCTACGGTAAGCGACGAGTACGCCCCGCCTGATATCAACACGGTGTTGTGCGAGGGGATGGAACTTGTAGCAAATAGTTTGCAGGATTTTGGAAACTGGGGACGGAGGGTAAGCTATGGGCCTCGTTGTATTTGGGATGTTTGTGATATTGATGCGCTTGAATAGCTTATCACGATAAAGAAGACTGCGCATGCTGACTACCCACCTCCATCTTTTGATTCCGTGAGGGAAGCGGAAGAAAGCAAGGACGCGCACATACCAGCGCACAAAGATTTCAGAGAAAAATATTTCCAGGGTTTCAAGCGGGACAGCGAGAGATAAGCTCTGCTGGTACACTGAAGTCGAGCCCTTGAAATAATTGCTACTCAACTGTTACTAATGCTAGTTGGCAATGCCGAGATCTGTCTTGCGACTGGATCAATCATGAAGCAAGGAATCTGGTGAGTCAGCGACTAGTAATCCTGGAGAAGCGAAGGTCCTGCAGGACAAACATTTGATACTATTTATCACAATGCGCTCCTCGTACATCATCTCAGTTCCACACAAGTTTAATCTCGTAGAAAGCCACCAACGCATGATTATAAGGCCATATAGGCGAGTAACATACAAAAATCTCTACAGTCACAGAGCAACAGTGGAAAGGTAGATCTGAACGCTCAAGGAGAAAATATCATGAATCTGATAGTTCAAGAGTCTCGATCACCTCCACCCTGATATCATCTTTTTGGTCAGGCAGGATCGCCGGGATATTTCTACCCCGTATCGATCCACTCTCCTCCTTTTCTATGGACCTAGTGAACTGACCCAAATGAGCCGTGGCTAATGTATCCATTTCCATCATCTCCATACACCGGTTTGACTGTAGGTGTTGCGCCATGCGCTCGTCCATCTCCCGCCGTGCCTGCTTTGCGTGTAGGAACATCACGCTCGCGCCCACCACAACCACCACCACACCGTGCAGCACGAACGCCCGGTGCATGTTATATGGTGGGGATGCGGTCGCTGATGCACGGAGGGCGCCTTCCGCTATACGTAAAGGATGTCAGGATCGTCGCTAGATTGGGGTGGGTTGGACATACCGAGGACAAATATGATGCCGAATGCATTGCCTCTTGTGAAGGGCACGAGTGAGCATGGAGGTATGGAGTATAATAGATAAGAAAATACGACTTACGAGCACCATATAATAGCGGCACTGCCGTCTGAATTTCGGGTGACCTCGGCTCCCAACTCAAGGCCGACTGGGAGCATGATGAAGGAACAGATACCGATGACAGCCATGATAGCGAAGAGACCACCTGTATTATTTGGTTTTACTTGGGAAGGATCAGCTCACGTGTTATCGAAGACAGAGTGCATAGAAGGTGGTCGACACGAACTTGCCACGTTACCGCGGGCCGATCATGCACAAGACAGGACCAAAATACAAATTATTTATGAAATGAATAGAGCCGCACTCACCAGCCCAGATCAAACTCAACCACGCTCCTGCAGCAATCGGCACGAGAACCCTGAGTGTTATGCCCAGATGGTGGGTCAATACCCGATCAAACAGAGGAGCGGTGATAACACTGGCAAAGATCCCACTGAGTAGGAGGGTAGCCCCAAAGAGGCCTGATATGGTGTCGCTGTACCCCTCAGGTGACTGTGTGTGTCATGTCTGGTAATGGTGTTTGGTACTGAGAAGAAAGACTTACGAAATATTGCGCAGAGAGGATGCTGAGTGCGTTTGCCCTATGCAAGTCTCGTATCCGTGCTAATACAGTGAGGTAAAAACACGTACGTGCCAACGAGTACACCAAAAATCGAAAAAATGATAAGGAAATCCAGCCTTTCGTGAGGAGTCATGTAAGCAGGATCGTCGGGGCGAACTTTCCCGACTATTGCACATAGGAGGGAGTGGAGTGATTGTGGGGCCTTGGAGCCTGCATATGCTGTTTGGGAAAGTGAGTAACAGGAACAACGAAACGATGTGAGGCACGCCAGACGTACTGGGTGGGCTTGGTGGCTTACTCTCTATGAGAAAAAGGGCCGGAGCGACTACCGTGGATATGATGGCTAGGACCAAAATCTGTCCCAGATAGAACAGAATGAGTCACACAACAATAGAAAGTTTTTGGGGACTCGCAGATTGCCTTGCAGTACCAAGCATGGACTCAGTAATTGACCAACTGCGCTACCTACAGGGTTTGCTGGCAGTCCTAGTTGAAGACTATGATTTCAAAAATTGACAAAAAAAGGCTCACCGACGGCAATCACCATTGTTGCTGTCGTTCGCCCTTTAAGGTCAAACCACACTTCGGAATATTTCGGACCGAGGATTTGGAAGACAGGTTGAGATATTGCCGAGAAAGACTGCATGGGATGACCCAGTGCAGATAGGAGGGATTGAGTGATATTGAAATATTAATATTTAAGAAAGAGGAGCGCACCTGACCGAGGATGAGGAGCGCATAAGCGCTCTCAGAGGACAAGGATGTGATAGTTCCCGCGTAGCGTACCCAGCCTGATATGAGAAGCATCACTACACCGACTTCAACCTTTGAGAAAGTTTATGTTAATTGAAGCCTGATAAGCGGAAGGGACTCACACAGCGGCGAATGCCGAAACGCGTGCAAAAAATGGGAACAAGGAGGGAAACAGGGAGGAAGACACAAGCTACAATATTACCAAGCCAGTTCACCTGGTAAATGGAAATGTCAAAGGCCTGAGCAGCTATTAAAGACTATCAGGTAACGTATCAGCACTGAGGATGAGTACGCACCTTCATTCGATATTGGCCCAAACCATGACCAGGGTGTACCGGTCACGATGGCGAGTAAAATCTATGGCGCAATGAGCATCTCAAGTATGAAATGCGGTAAGACTCACAAAACCAAAAAGGCCAGCGAAGCGGCGCTTGTATAAACGGTAAACGGGGAGCTGCTCTTTGTCGTCTTTCAACGGTTCTTCGACGGTGACGCGCTGATGGGAATGAGTGAATTTTGGATCTGGGTATAATTCAGAATGTAAGTTTGAGATGATGAGTGCACGGTGTGGTTGGAGAGTCTCTGTGGCCATAAGGTTCGCTGGAGTATAGTAAGATACAAAAGGAGTTCCCTGGAGTTGAGGGGATGGAGGACTTGAAACATGTATTGTCGGCGTGAAATAGACATGCAACACAGTGCGGTATCTATGACAGTGTATGACAAGTTGGTGACAGTACCCCTGACTTGAAGGAAATACCGGACCTGAAATTAGTATTATTAAACTTCACAACGACTTAAGCTTACCGTCCACGTACCCGGTCCATAAACGGAAACTAGAGTGGGGCCAAATTTCCATCAAGGTTTTTGTACGAAAAGTCCATTAAAAGACGACAGGTACTGACATTGCAACACCACCTACCGCAGGGCTTAAGAAGGCGAGGTTTTGATCATTGATGACTGAACACTTGATGACGGGGAGTAGAAGATATCTATCCATGGAATAGTTTCCCATGTGTAGATTAAGATACTACCATGTCATTGTCAACCTTTGTGCTTGCGCACAATGGTGCTGCAGATATCTTAATAAATATTTTTTGGAAAAATTATATAAATCAGAAGACAAAGTAATCAAATGATGAGACTCCAATTCTGAAGTTTTCGCAGGTCTTGTAACTTGGCAGATACAGACCAAATGGAACGTCCAGTTACCTCACGCCCATGTACTTTTTCTCACTAGCAGACTCAATGCATCACCCCTACAGGTACTTGTATCTAATTGATGAGCTAGAAAAGCTCCTGCAGTACGTGCTCAATGTTTACATTGAGGTGGGGTACACAATTAGGGGTAAGATTATTATGGAAATGCCCGGTGGATTGTAGGTGTGGACTATAGTATTACATTGTGTTATAGTGTGAACGAATGACTATATAAATACATAAAAGGTTGTCTAAGAGAAGCGGCCTGACTTTTTACAAGAGGCAACTATTTCACGCGCACACGATGGTGCCTAGACGGTTAGAGCTTACAGAGCTCTCCCCACCTCCGTGGCGTCAGGAATCTCTTTTGTCAGGCAGCTGTATCGAGTCATCTCTATCCTGTATTGATCCGCTCTCCTCCTTTTCTATCGACTTGGTGGACTGACTTGAATAAGCAGTGTCGAATGAATCCATCGGCATTGCCTCCACACATCGGTTCGAATGTAGGTGCTCCATGCGCTCGTCCATCTCCCGTCGTGCCTGCTTTGCGCGCACAAACAGCACGCTCGCACCTATCACCATTACTAACACCCCGTGCAGCACGAACGCTGCGCGCATGTTATATGGCGGGGATGCGGTCGCTGATGCGCGGAGCGCGCCTTCCGCTATACGTAAAGGATGTAAGAAATGCCACTCATCGCGGAATTGGGTGGTGAGACATACCGACTATAAATATGATACTGAATGCGTTACCTCTTGTGAAGGGCACCGAGTGAGTATGAAGATATGGGTCATAATAGAGAAGAAAATAGGACTTACGAGCACCACAGAATAGCGGCACTGCCATCTGCATTTCGAGTAACCTCGGCTCCCAGCTCAAGACCGATTGGAAGCATGATCAGAGAGCAGATACCGATGATGGCCATGATCGCGAAAATACCACCAGTGTTATTTGGTATGACTAGGGGAGTATCAGCCCACGTGCATTGAAATGGGATGCATAAAAGGAGATTGCCACGATCATCAGAAAGTGATCGACGGCGAACCTGCCATGTCATCGATTTACTGCGAACCAATGTACAAGACGGGAAAATTGTCTGTGAAGTGAATGAAGTCGCACTCACTAGCCCAGATCAAACTCAGCCACGCTCCTGCAACAACCGGGACAAGAATCTTTAGTGTTATGCCCAGATGGTGGGTCAATACCCGATCGAACAGAGGAGCAGAGACGATGCTGGCCATGACCCCACTAAGCAGAAGAGTTGCACCAAAGAGGCCTGATGTAGAGTCGCTGTACCCTTCAGGTTCCTGTACGTGCCAAGTTCAGTAGTGATACTTGGTGTTGAGAAGAAGGACTCACAAAATATTGCGCGGAGAGGATACTAAGTGCGTTTGTCCTATGCAAGTTTCGTTTCCGCGTCCATAAAGTGAGGTAACAACACTCACGCGCCAACGAGTACACCAAAAATTAGTGTATCGATGATAAAGTCCAGCCGTTCACGAAGGGTCATGTAAGCAGGGTCGCTGGGGCGAACTTTTCCAACCATTGCACATAGGAGGGAGTAGAGCGATTGTGAGGCCTTGGAGCCTGCGTATGCTGTTTGAGATACTTAGTAACAAGTACGCCGTAAACAATCTGAGGTACGCTAAACACACTAGGTGGGATTGGTGGTTCATTCTCGATGAGAAAAAGGGCCGGAGCAACTACAGTAGATGCGATCGCTAAGACCAATATCTGCCAGGCAGAATACTATCAGTCACACGACATTAGAAAGTGTTAGAGAACTCACAGATTGCCTTGCAGTACCAACTAGTGGACTAAGCAATTGACCAATTGCGCCACCTACAGGGTTGGCTGGCGGGTCTTGGTTGAAATATGGTTTCAAAACTAGACAAAGGGGGCTCACCGATAGCGATCACCATTGTCGCTGTCGTCCGACCCTTGAGGTCAAACCACTTCTCGGAATATTTTGGACCGAGGACTTGGAAGATAGGTTGGGATAATGCCGAGAGGAACTGCATGTGATGGCCCAGTGCAGGAGCGATTGAGTGACATGGGAATATATAAGAAAGAGGCACGCACCTGTCCGAGGATGAGTAGCGCATAAGCGCTCTCAGAGGACAAGGACTTGAGAGTACCCGCATAGCGCACCCAACCTGATATGAGGAACGTCACCACACCAAATTCAGCCTTTGGAAAAGTTCATGTTAGTTGAAGCGCAATAAGTGGAAGGGTCTCACACAGCGACGAATACCGAAGCGCGCGCAAAGAACAGGAACGAGGAGGGAGACGGGGAGAAAGACACAGGCTATGATATTACCAAGCCAGTTCACCTGGTCGACGGAAATGTGAAAAGCCTTGGAAGCTATTGAAGACTGTTGAGTAAAATATTAGTATTGAGGACGAGTACACACCATCGGTCGATATCGGCCCAAACCATGCCCAGGGCATACCGGTCGCGAGGCCGAGTAAAATCTGTGGCGCAATGAGCACTACAAGGTGTTACATCACGAAAACTCACGAAACCGAAAAGGCCAGCGAACCGGCGCCTGTATAGGCGATAAACAGGAAATTGCTCATTCTCCTCTTTCGGCTCAAGTTCCTCGACATTGGTGATACTGACTTTTGTATCGGGGTATAATTTAGAATGCAAGCTTGAGGTAGTGACTGTACCGTGTGGTTGGAGAGTGGAAACATCCTCTATGGCCATTTGAACGTTGAGTGGAACTGTCAACAGTCGCTGCAGGACTATCGTACAAAGGGAGTCCACTCAATGTGATGGGGTTATAAGAAACGGGAATCAATCAATTAAGAGGACTTGAAACATGTATATATGGTCAACCCAGTAGGGTGGAAGATCCAGTGTAATTTTGGGCAACGCGATGCAGTGGTATCTATGACAGTCTTAGTCTATAAGCAGCTGTCAATCCCGAGGTTTAACCCAAGGTTCACATCTAAACCGAGTTAGGTACAAATACCGGACCCGAAAGTAAAGCTCACGAGATAAACTTCCGTGTCTCACACAATAATACTCCTTCAGAGCCAAGGGATGGAAAACGGACCTGGCCGAAAACGGTATTATATGTTGCACGCTATTGTAGATTGCTGCGGTCACCTGATAACACTGCGCATGGTTGACATCAAATTAGAAGGTACTTTTGAACTGCGGACTCGAGACTAACCAATGTTGCCTGGATATTTTCATACCAAATGGCCCATACTAGTAATGTCATATCAGCGGCGGAGTTGCTTTTCCTGGCGTACTCTGCGAAACTGCCTGTGTAATGCAATGCTTCCTGTGTTTTGGGTAGTCTGTTGTATTCTGCTAGTAAGTGAAACCCATAGCACGGCATGGTGAACGTTATCATTCAAATTCAAAGGTTAACGGACTACAGTCTCCTATCATTGTATTCTTAGACCATCGGGCTGTTTACATGGTAAGTCCATTCACACGCTAGGAAGTCAATCGGTGCCGATGATATCTCCACAATCTCAATATAGACATTACTTAACAGGTAGGCAGAACTCAGAAGGATCGTCAGGCAAACAAATAATCATAGAACGTCCCCTTCCCTGCCTTATTTCCTGTTTTCTTCCCCTGTTGCTTCACCGCCCTTCGCATAGGGAGTGGTCTCCTCGCAGGGGACCTTGATGGTGACGACCCACTCCGAGGTTCGTTCCACGCACTAAATCGAGTACGCGCATTCCGCACGTAAACTCCGCCGCTTCCTCGTACATCAGCTGCGCGTGGGGTCCTCTCCAAATCATGAGCTTCCGCATCTAGGGAGAGCGACTCTACAGACGCTGCGAACCCTTCGTCAAATTCAAAGTCTGATCCACCGATCACAGACCATGCCGCGGGGGATGAAGGTGCCTCCGAAATCGCTGAGAGTCCTCCAGCATGTGCTTCATGTTCTATGTCGGATGCAAAGTCCGACTCCAGGTCAGAAGTGTGAATGTCAGACACGAAATCTGATTCGGTATCAACTTGGGAAAGGTCTGTTGCAGGGGGCGTGTCGAGTGCTGAGGTCATGGCTTGTGTGACTCGGGGTCGTAGTAGATATGTCAGGCGTTGCCCGTCGACCTCTTTACCTAGATAAGAATAATTCAGCTGACCAAAATATTTAGGGCCTAGTTAATAATAGCTTACTGAAGCTGACAACCCCATACCACCGAGCCAAACAATGTACTACATACCTCTCAAACGCACCATCCGCACCATCTTTTCCTACAACCCACACAAGACCAAGCGCACGTCTGCTTACCTCTAGTACGTCTTCCCTTCCTCCCACCTTTTCTCCGGGAAAAACTATACCCTGATCCTCTCCCGGGTATGTCCCTCCCTCAAGCCAGGCGCACAAATGACCCTCAATCGCGTCTACTATATTCCGGGCGCCTGGTCTGGCTCTCAACGCTCGTCGAGCACCCTTCAGTGAAAGAGAAAATAGTCCAGCAGAGGCACTCGCAGGGTCCCGAGAACCAGGAACACTAGACGGTAGCACCGACGAGCGAGGAAGATACGGAGGTAGTGGGACGGGAAAGGTGGGGAGCTTCGAGGGGATCGGCACTGCATGATCGCCACGCGTGGGCGGCATGATATGAGGGTTGTCCGCAAATTTAGCTACGAACAAAAGAAGAGAAATGACAATGTGTGCCTTGCATGTGAATAGCGACACGACGTACCATTTTCCCTCCTTCGTATCCAGCGCTTCCCCTCATGTTCGTCCCGGCGTGCTTTAGAAATTGAGGACTTAGGGGGCGCAGTTCCCGAGCGCTCGCGGAGATGAGCATATCGGTCCGCGAGCTTCGGGTTGCGCAGGATTGCAGGGAACGAGAGCGGAACGGGGCTATCATCTGCCAGCGCCTGGGCCTCAGAAGGTTTCTGAGATGAAACGTCATCTATTGGCATTGCACCTGGGAGTGCAGATGACGGTGCGGTCATTGACGGAAGGGGTAACCCTGCAGCTGCAGGTTCCGAGTCATCTACGATAGGGAGTGGGACTGCGGTAGTGCTCGCTTCGAATTCGGCCATACTGACAGTGCTGGATTGTTACTTGGTTAAGAACTGAGCGCAACTAGATGATATTCGTTTTAGACTCACTATTTCAAATTTATAACTTCAGAGTTTGCAAACGAGCTCTGTAAAATTGCAGCGGAACCGTACGTGGTGAGTCAAACACAGTCCACGAGATAAGATTGGATATAGCTTCGGGTGCAATTGCACGTTCACTAAGCGGCGTAAGCCATTAATATTACTATATTCAAACCAAACAACATCAAACGCTCGTTGGGTTCTCGCCTATTGATCCTGCCAAACGCTGACACGCGAAATATCTCATCTGGGCAAATGATCCTGTTGGATAGTTTTCATCCTTGGCATGCGTTGCCGCATGTCTGCGCTGGCTGGTGGATGTACAGCAGGACGATGTCCCGAACAGGACTTTTATAAGAAGATCAAGAAGTGATCACTGATGAGTCACTTGATTTAGACCAGTGCATATGGGGCACGATCTCCGGAATCCTCAGGAAACTCAATTACTCCATCATCAGCGCAGGCGAGGTCTTTGAGTTCGCCGTCGCTTGGAAGTCGAGAGTAATATCGCTTGTCCAGAACAAATGACCAATACCACGCATAGCCTGGGAGAGCTGATGGGGGCGCGAAGGTTGACGACCAGATCAGGCATATGGCTGAAAGTCGTTCTTCATTTTCAGCAAAGATGGGGACAAGGTGCCTTTTGCAACCAGTGCTAATCGAAATCTCCGACATTTGAATTATGCTCAATAAGTTGCTTGGATCATGCGCGTGAGTGCTGGCTCAGCGAAGATTCGGAAGACGACTATTAGATTGGTTTCAGCAACAAGTCAGTCCTCAATGCACTATGATTATGATACTTTAGTCTACTTTAGCGTGATTCTCACACCTTTCCCCGATTTCCAAGTGATCGTTATAGTCTATAACAACTGCTGGGAAATGGGAGAAAGGTAGCGGACGTGGTACGCCACTGTGACTACGAAGGAATCTAGGGATGAAAGGTCCAGCTGTGATGCTGTATACAGTGAGCGTCAAAAGTCAAAGGCGAAAATTTGGAGCATGCCTATCAACCCTTTGTTTTGCCACTTTCTAGTATCGAGTCACGACATTTTGATAACAAAGGAACGTGCCATGCCCCTTTGTTAAAAAATGTCATGCCTACGTTCAAAATAAGATCTCCCTTTGATGTCCTCCGGCATTTTAGTCGTAAGATACTGGACAGACGAGAACGTGGAAGACAAGGATCCTTTGTACACAAGAATAAGCACGGATATCATGATGGTGATCCAAATGATGATCCCTCAATCAAGGGTATCGCCGGTGCGCTCGGAGAAAGCCGCCATGAAGTCGGACCGCATACATTTGACGGAGCTGGCCAAAAAAACAACTTCCTGTTCAATCTGCTGTGCCACCAGATCTAAGTCCTGTGGCCACGCCGACAACTCGGCTTGTTCTGTTTGAAATTTCCACTTGAAGCATAGGTGCATCTATTAAGTAGCGCCTGTAACTTGATCATATGTATCCTCCTTCGCATCATGTCGTCAAGTCTGCAGTGTTGAGGTTAATCATAAGCGCAACCAGGTAGTACCACATTGTTCACGCAAATGATACAGGTGTAGATTGACTCTGATCACACGAAGTGCGACATCTTCAGTAACCTCAGGTTTTGCATCATCCAACTAAGGGTGTCAGGTTCTGTAAGACTCAGTGATTTAGACTATTTGACACTTTCCTAGGCCTTGGCTATCTTTACTGCAATACAAGGGCTATCAAAGCCGTGCCACGCGTGGTGATTTCATGCGCCAAGGCCCGACTGACATCAGTGATGGAGTGCCACCTTTCCGAGATAAGGTTGAATATTAAAAATAAACATCAAAAGGTCACAGCGGGACACACACAGGATGACGTGCGCTCCACAAAATGCGATTCATGGTCACAAACAAGCTTAGCGCCTCAGCTCCATGTACAGCATTTGTCTCCCCTGGCTAGATCAAAAGAAAAAAAAAGTTGTTCCTGCTGTCTGTTGTACAGCCTAAACAAAATCATCTTTGAAATGAACGTAAATGATGAAAAACCAGTTCAAACGTCCAGTATACTTATCTTTGAATTGACAAACGTCCCCTGTGCCTCGCATCCGCGAGCCAGTCCATTTAAGAGCCAATTCTCACAATTGTTGGATGAAAGCTGAGAAGATGCGCCCAGTAGTTCATTAGGTCTTCATTCCCGCAGAGTACATCAGCGATAAAGCCCGGAAAGTCGAGGGGCACCCATTTCATTGATGACATCCAAAATATGAAAGACGGATAGTGGGTGATGACTTGTTTACACGAGTCGCTATAAGTATGGGACTTGAAGGGTGGGAAATAGATAAAGAAGAGTGGCGGGACGAAGGAGGTGTAAATGTGTAGACCATAGCGTTATTCTCGGACGGTAAGAAAGAAGTTTGCGGGAGTGAACAGTGGAGGGACGTTGTCGGACAACGGCGTAGGCCATGCCATCGCGAAATGTATAGGGCATACCAAGGAAGTGACATCTGGCTGGAGTTAGGAGGACCGGCGAGTGTTAAGCGCATGCCGCACTACATGCGATATTCACTGACATCAAATCAACGTCAAGTGCCGACTGAGTCCCTCGGCTCAAGCACCACAAAATGACAACCTGTCGCGATCGCTATTACACGCGACAATTTGATAAGGGTTGTTAGGACCCAGGAGGGATTCTGGGATGAATTTTCCCAGTACAAATTGGAATACATCACATCACGTTAATCATACGTCGCAGTTGATGTTGCGACTACCCCACGCAGGGGACTGATGAGAACACAGGATAAGTAACATTGCATATTTTGGGCCAGACGACACTCGTCGTTCCTGTGCACAAAAAAGAATCAATGTAAGCCAGTCGACTAGTATCGAGAAAGAGTCATGCCTTCATGGTGACAACAAGCAATGCTAAATCAAAATAGGCCGCACGGTTCCGATTCCCTTTCTACGTTTGCAAAGAGTTAACATACGTACAAAGTGAAACTACATTACAGACCTTGAAAAAGAAATCCGGCACGGACTAATCCTCTGAAATCAACAACTAACGTCTCGGGGGTAGTTTACGTTTGCGAAAGAGACTCGTGGGCGCTGGAACCTCTAGAGAAGGCGAAATCACTTCTTCCTTTTTGACGGGTTCTGATGGTATTGCAGGCTCTGGTTCGATTTCGGCATGAAGGGCCTCTTCTTTAGCAGCCACAGACTCCTCGGGTTTCACCTCTGGAACATCTTCCCCGCCAGAGTCTGCCTTCACGCTGTCAGGGATAGGCTCGTCGGCTGCCGGTTGAAACGCTGCACGTTTCCACGCTATTTTCACCTTTGCATCGGCAGGTAGCGCGTCCTGAGCGTCCGCTTTGATATCATCGACAGCGGTCTTCGATGAAGCAGGCTGCGGTTCCACCGATTCCTCTTTCTTCACTTTCAGCTTGATAGGTATAAGTCCCGGATCGTATAGTTCTCCCAATCCAATGTCGACCGTCTTCTTCCTCAGTTTGAAAGCACGCTCGTCCTCGAAATCGTCTACCGGTGCTTCACGTTTCCTGTCACCCTCAGAAGGCCCTGCCTCTCTCCGTTTGCATCTTCTAACACGTTGAAACCTCGCTCTGTATCGGTGCAGGAGACGCCGATGATAATTCTGAACGAATTGCCACTCTCCTGCGACGCCCATCGTCTGCCTCATATCTGCTTCTGCCTTAGCTCGCTCAGCATCAGGATCAGCAAATCCCAGAGATGCAGCCGTTGAGTAGTTGGCATACGGGTTGCTTGGTTTCGTTGGAGGTTTCTTCGGCGCAGGTGCTGCAGCGGGAGCACTACGTGAAGACGAACCGACTCCCCCAAGCCCAGCACCTACATCTTGCGCATATGCTGCGGCCGCGACCTAAAATATAAGTTAGCAAATGGATAAGGAAATTGCATATTGACGCACTTTGCTAATCCTCTCCATCTCGCGCTTCTCCTCGTCCCTATCCTTCACAGCTTTCTCGCCAGCTTTGTACAGTCCACGCACAAAGCGTTCGACATTGCCCTTATGGCGCATTCCATTCTCGTGGTGTTGCCTAGATGGAACATCGTCTGCTATATAAATGTTGCAGTACTTGCAATGATAACGTTTATGCGACACCCAGTATTCCGACATTGCGGTCGAGAATGAAGCTAAAGTGACAAGACACCGCGTGACATTGCGTGACAAACCTCACCCTGCCCGATGATTCCACTTTAGTTTTCCGCACAGAAACACGATTTAACTATATATTCGAATAATAATGATACACCTTGTATAAGATCCGCTTGATTACGCGGTAAATATCCTAGTCAGTAGATATAAGGTTGAGCCAATCAGGCGCTGTAATCCAAATTTGAGTTTTCGTCCAGTCAGGCGAACATGGAAGACACACCACTGAATTAGTGATCGCCGCAAACGCAAGGATAAATGTAAGATATGCCTTCGTTCGTGATGCGCCTGCGTCGGGATTGAAAGTACTTGATGAATCGGAACCAGAGAGAATGATGAGCAAGAGTACGCCCTGCCAGGAAGACATCTCATCAACATATGGTCTAAATTTCGCTTCGGCGGACTCACATTCGACAGCACCCAAGCCAAAGTACCTATAAAATATTAGCCTTTACTTTCTTAAACCAATGAAATCAACGCACATTGGTTCTGACATTGGCGTAGTAGTCGATAGCTACCATCTCTCGCTCTCGCTCTGTAATTACCTTACCCTTGTCTTTATTTGCGGGTTTTCGGTATTTCAGGTTATCAATTGACTCCTCGTAGATACCGTTCACGTCCGCAGCTTCGGCAAGCATAGCAATATCGACTTGAGAATGAGAGTCCTGTACTGCGGCACCAAGGTCCGCATCTGGAACCGCATCTTGTTTCGTTCCCCATGATATCTAGGATGCCGTCAGATTATATGTCCGACTAATGCAAACTCTAACCTACATCATCAAGGTTCGAGAATGCATATCTTTTAAATGTGTTAGTGATTATTACGCTCACAGTCCAGTCAATGAAAGACGACATACATGCTCAAGATGTTTATGTATGTCGGACTTAATAGAAGGTATTGCACAAAGCTGGTAAGCATATGCCATGGATCGAACGCCAGGAGGCTGCTCAGTATATACACTGTGTAGATCAAAGTTGATCACAGGTGAAAAGACACCGTAGCAAATGATACTCACCTCCGTAGGTTACTGCCACGCTCAGAAGGACCACGCCCCCACCAGCCTGGCTATATGCAGCTATACCACATAGTGCAGATGCAATAATGAGGTACACCATCAGGACCGCAAGGAACAGCGAGGCTAGCAGGTATTTGCGATGAGCCCTGTCTAGACGTCAATATCACCATAGCTTGAACGTCGAAGGAAACATCTACGCTTTAGGCTTGTTCCCCATGGACAGAAGGAAGCAGGCAATAATTATCGAAGCCAAAAAGTACTGAACTATGGCATTAAAATATTTGATGGAGGGCACACCAAAGGACTTGTCTTCTAGTGACGAGCTCAGGACGACCTGCGAAAAGTACTCAACCTCTGCACCGATCATAAACGACCTTGAAACTGACGAAAAACAGGTAAAAGTTTCCCTGATATTTGTCAGTCGATTTCATCCGAGCAACTATGAAATACTCACAATCCCAAACCATGAAAATACAATGTTGATGATATTATAAACGGTTTCGATCATGAGTGTCACCTTTCGACTGAAACTATGCCCAGACTGCATAATTTGCCCTACGTGTGCTATAGCATATACCGCCGCAAAAAATGAGCCATTTAGCCATCGCCGGCGCTGGCTGATGAACTCTGGTAGCGCATCTGGTACGTCGGTTTCACCAATGGCACCCTTGACATACTTCAACACCCTGTTGAAACCAATTAGTTAGGAGTAAAAAGCCGTGACAGGCCGAGCGTTACCAGTTGGAATTTGCTTTTGCTATAAGCTCGAAACAAAGGATACGCTGGGGATTGAAGTAATCTCAGTACATAGCATCATCGGGAAGCAGGGAGGCATACATCTTCTGCAAGATCTGCATGCGAACATTAGAGAAGTTGCAAAAGGAGCCTAATGCGAAGACATACACATGTTTGATGTGAATATGTCGGTGTCGTGGCCATGAAGAACTTCGCCTTTGAAATAAGAAGCCAAAGGACCTGTTCCGTCCTTGTTATTTGCCAAGGCGATATACCTATGGAAAGCTATAAGATAGACATCATTGATAACTGGTAACTTCAGTGTACCTATAAGCAGAAAAAGCGCCAGGCTGTGGCTATTAGCTATATTATTCGCGGTAGACTCAACACATCAGCATACCAGGACACTGATGTAACCAAACATGCTTTCCGTTGGCTTATCCAAAATATTGCTAAGCTTGTACTCAAAATTTTGAGCTGCGACTGGGAAGACATTAGATGTCAAAAAACAACACCGTCAAATGAAAGAAACCCCAAACCTAGGGGATTCAGCAGGTATTGCCAGTTCTTGCCCTTGTATACTGCGATCTCACCACAAGCGCCACCAACGTTCGAGTTGACGTCAAATGTTTTCCACAACCGATATATACTATTATTGCCAGGGCGTGTTCCAACATCCAGCAACACGCAGACATTAGGCTGAGGATACAATGAGTTTAGCACTGTTATTAATGACATCATCGCTTACCTGTAACATGGGTGCAAAGGCATTGAAGAACCATCGATGACTATTGATCTTTTTCTGGTTCTTCTCCTTCATGCAAAACATAATTTGCGTTGGCACGATGCCCTTATCTGGATACTTGAAGTGAAGGTTTGGATCCAATGCAAAGGAAGTCGTATACTCGAATAGATGCGCAGTGACTTCCTTGTCATTAACTTTGTTCTTCATGTGATCCCCAGGCTGGTAAACTCCGAGGAGTGTCAAACAGTCAAGCACACGCGGGTGAACCTTCTTGCGGCCATCCGCTACAATACAAACGACAACCTGGAGGGTGTGAAAAGGGTAAAGCAGCATGGGACAGCAGAATGATCACCTTTTTCCAGGCATCAGGTCCCCATGTCTGTGAATTCTTGCGCGAGCCAAGATGCGCTATATTGCGCATCACTCCATACAAGGTCCTACAAAAGAGGACCTCGTCTTCCTGCAATAACAGGTTTAAAAAGTATATGTCTAAAGTGTCCTTGAACTCACGTTATACATGGTGATAACAATAAATAATTCAGTCGTGCGACCATTTTCGTTCTGTCGTAGAAAGAACTTCTCTTTCTCGAAATCGTCAGGATCACAAGTGACAGCTGTGTACCGCGTCTTAGTCATCTCTGGCTCTCCCCTGTAGGGGAGGACGAGTTTTGGAGGTACATTAAGGTCTACGACGAGGTTGCCGTTTGTCAGTTGTACCCGTTTCTTTTTCAGGCGTCTACGAACGCGCCCGACGGGTGCAGGTCCAAAGTGACGGGTCTCAACAGGTGTCTCTGATTCTTGATACCCAACTGAAGCATCAGGTGTCTTTTCGCCATCATCATAGTACTCTTCGGTGCCGGGAACGTCAGCATACTGCGAGATATCATACTCGTCATTGTACTCTGTCTTCTCGTCTTCGTAAGGGTTATACTCGCGAGCTTGGGAGTATCCTGTATAATGGGTATTGTTATTGGAATCCAGTTTGTAATCTTCATCCATGAACGGAGTGGGCGACCGTGATCTCGGGGTACGGCAGGAGGAGCGAGTGAAGTTTCCCGATGCATATGCTTCTGTGTCGTGCTGGAAATGATCGACGGAGCTATTGAATTCAGGGGATGGACCCGCGCCATAATTCGAATAGATAGTGGGTGTAGAGCTGAAAGGAGTAGCGATGAGGTGTTCGTGTGATGTATTTGATTGCGGTTGAGGAAGTCCCCGTGCAGGGGACAGTTGAGTGTAGGGAGTTTGCTGATGGAGGTGCGTGGGAGCGTGGTGGTCTGAAAAAGGGTCATGACCCTGCGAAGACGTAGGTTCATCAGCAGTGTATGAGTCCTCAAGGTCCAATGTTTCTCCGGTCATTATCGTTGGAAGTAGCTGCCCCGGTTGATACCTTTCTGGAGGTGGACGAGAGTCGGAAGAGATAGATCTGTTTGTTGTCGCACTTTGCTCAATGTATACTTCGCTGATTTCGCGCACTGTCAGAATGTGGCTCACATATAGTACGACGCTATGACATTACCTGTTTGCAGATTCGTGCGAACTAACTGAATGGCGAACGAGCGTTTTATCCACTTGTTGATTAATAGATGCAGATGACGCATCCACACTGCCACATGCATCAATATATTCTTCGTTTGTTAGCGCACTGAGCACTCACGAGTTGTTTGGACTTATGAATGGTCGTTCACAGTCGGCATCCCCGCTGACGCAATCTGATACACTTGGGACTGGTTTTCGCGGAGTTGCGCGCTTCATTCCTATTAATGGTCGTTGAGCTGTTAAACCAAAATATGCGCTGTGGTGCAAATGTTCAAACGTTCAAGGAGATGTAACGATAGGATGTAACGTGGGTGTGACAGGTTCGTGTCGCGTCTTGATCACGTGCTCGCAAGTAAGCTGCGCTAGTTTTCATTGGTACTGCCACTACTTAGTAGCGGCTGGCCGCGCTCACTCATCCGAATCGACACATGATTCAAATTTGTGTTCTTTACTCATAGGTGCTTATATGTGTTCTCTGTGCTCCGTCATCATCTTTTACTGGGATGTGGATCCTTGCTCGGGGCAAGCTAAAACTGGGGCTACTTTGAGGTTCTCGATTTGTCACGAGCACCCAACTTTCAAGATTTTGCTTCACAAACATCATCCGATTTACTTGTAATTCAAGTCGACCACCTTCTTACTCACTGGTTACCCCGCTCGAGGACTTCCTTTGTGTATGCGGGTGGCCACACAACATATGAGCTCTTCAAGCAGGCTTCTAAGTTAGCACGGACCGAACTGCTATTGATGAAGCAGCAAAAGAGTCACAAGACCTACGAACGCGATAGAACGAGATGGTGGTTAAAATATGTAATCTTCAGGGTTTCTCGTGACTCCTGTTTCCGCTGTCGTATCAAGAGTTGCAAACGGCGAGACGTCCGAGTGATAGCCCAGCCATCATCCTCATTGCGAGTCGGTATTCGTGCAATGCCATCATCGTCCCGACATCATGAGAGCTTCATCACGTCCCTTCCTATCTCTCACTCTCGCAGATCTCAAGAAACTCAAAAACGACTTCGCGAAGGCAATATGGCACACAGCTATTATTGCTCCAATGGAACCAAGGACGGAGCTGATAGCACCCTTGCGGATTATATGGGGCAAGTTCATGATACCAATCGTCAACGCACGCACTCTAGCGAGATCTGAAGTTGGGACCCCCGCTCTTGAATCCGGCTGTCCAACAGCAGCCTTACTTCCATTTCACCCATCTTGAACGAGGCCAGATCGCTATGGGCGGGAAGACAATTATGTCTGCTCTTACACGCCCACACTCTTGGCTCTGATCAGAGAACAACAGGCGATAAGACATGTATGACTCCGTTATTTGTAGGAGTCGGCCAAAGCACGACGCTCGCCGTTGTGGATGAGGTCAAGTTCGTTAATAAACTTGTTCTTCCCATTGTCAAGTTCACCAACATGTCTGGTGACGAAGCCAGGCACACTAGAAGTTTTGTGAAGTTACACCTGGCAGACCCGACGAAGTCGTCCACTTCGCAACTGGTTTGCAGTTTTCCAGGTTCAAGAGCGTCATTGGGTTGACAATGCTATCACAAAACACGTCGTCAGCTTTCTATTCAATGATGTATCATGGACTGTACAAAGGCGTCCTTGGCACGCAAATAAGTATACTATGTGTGATGTGAAGATGTGCCACTCGAGTAAAGAATCAGTCTGGTGACTCGTCATATCGGTGTATAGCTTTCAAGTGTTGGGGACAGTTCCAAAACTTCTACTTAGTCACCTAATATTTATTTATTTAGTTTCAATTTATGTCCTATTTGAGAGTATACTCTATGGTACACCTAATAGTTGGTATCAATTTATCTTGGTATGAAGATTGCAATAATATTCACACGTGTGTGAAAGATCACAACCCAGCATTAGTGACAACAAGTGAAATATGGCGTATTCGAGGTCCCAAACTGCAAAATAAAATACAATAAAAATCATATCGGTCCGATCAGGGTGTTTCCTGAGGAAGTAGGCAGAGGAAGAGCAGACTGGAACTGCAGGCAAGATTTCAGTTCCAAAACTCAGGACGGTTGGAACGCATGCTTACTGGGTTAAATCCGGAAGGCCCATGTACCGCAGATGCCAGGACTCCAGAACTTGGTGCGGAGGATCCAAGTCCTACGGTTATGGCTGACGGTAAGGGAACTGATGCAATCGAACCACCAAGCGACATTGTCGCTGTCATTGACTGGCCTGCTAAAGAAAGGTCCGCAAGACTGATGCCGAGGTCATACGAGGCAGTGACATGATATTGATTGATATGAAGCCATGGAATCTGGTAACCACCACTGCCCACACTATCGTATACTGTTGGTCAGTGCGATTTCACATGTCCTTGTTACGCGTCGACACTGACCTTGTCGTTGCTACACATTGGATGTCCAAATAGCCCAGCGGAATGATGGGTAGGGATGCAAGGGCACCCTTGACCAGCTTAACATTTCCGAACTTTCCACTGTTGACAGTCTGTTTCGGAGGAATTACAAATGAGCTGAATGCCTGGTCCAAATGCGCATAAATTTCTCCGTTGATCAAACCATCAGCCTGCACAAATGAGATCTCGAGTTCAGCATCGAGTGGATTTGTAACCTTGCATAGTGTGAGTTTTATATCCAAAGCACGCGTGAAACATTGGGACGTACGTCAAAGCTAAGATTGATTTCGTTGGTCAGAAGTGTGGCTGGGGTGATTTCAGGGTATAAGTGGGAAATAATTGGAGCGACGTTCAAGCCTGTGACTTCCATGAGCGATGAGGAGTGTGCAGATGCTATTTTACTCACCCGTGACACTAGTTGTCAAAGTCAGGCCTTCGAGTGCTGGTTGGAGTGAAGCAAATGGTGTACTCGCAGAATCTCCTTGAATAGTAATCGAAAGGCTATTGCCAGTTTGCAGGAAACTAGTGAGGAAGGCCTACGTCACAGAAATCAATGACCAGGTCAGAATAAGGTCCATGACACCAACCTCAGCTATGGTGTCATTCGGATTTGCAGGCTCGTAATGGAACTCTCCTGGCATCATATCCTCTCCTGGGACCAAGTTAAAGGACTTAACGAAAAGTTCAGCTAGTGCCAAATCCATTTCAATCACTCACGCACATTGAATGTTGCTCGACCAATCATGACATCTTGGTAATACACTGGCAGGGCGATGTCAATTGTGTCAAGTGAGACGTTGGACGGGTTGTTCATCGAAGACGTGAGTGGTGAGATGATATATTGATTCCCACCGTTCCCACCACTGCCAGAAATCGAGATGTTGGTTATCGTTGCCTTGCCATCAAAGGAGTTTATACCTAACAGTTTTCAAGTATGAATGGAAGCTGGTTCATACTGAAACTCACCAGCTAGGCTTGAAATGACATCGAAAGCAATTCCTGAGATAGGAATATCACCAATGGCAGTCTTGGCAGTCACATCAGCAGTTCCGCTCAATCCCAGGTCTGCCGAACTCTTGTCCGTCACTTGAGCGAACATGGCTTCGAAGGCAGCATCGTTGACTGAAGTTAATGGGACATTATGGAAACTGATCGGTAACGTAGCAAGATTCCCGGTTGACACCCCTCCAATATTGTCGGATTGAGGAAGATTCAACTATAAAAGGGTCAGTGACATCTCGTATGGACCACTAACTAACCTTACCTGAGCTGCAGCTGCACCTCCATAGTTGAGGTCCATGTTGACAGTAGACTGAATCACCTGTAACGAGAAACCGAAGGGGTTCTTGTATTGTGCTATGGTATTATTAGAACCTGATAATGGAGAAAACGCCTGGTCCTGGCTCTGCACTGTCAAGCTCAAATCCAAGAGTGCGATGGATTGAATAATCTATTTTCATTAGCACAATTTTCTCCTGCGCAATTGTCAAGGAACTTACGTCAAACTTCTTTCCAGGCAAAGTGACATCGAGTGTAAGAGTTTTAAAGGCTGTACTAAGCCATGTTACTGGTCCGTTTGCACCTGGAGGCTGAACAGTGTCGCATTGAACATTCAGCGTGATATTATCTGCAGCCAGGTATTCCGAGAATAATTTGCCAACAGTGCTCAGACCAGAGCCGCTTTGAGGTATCATCTGTCCACTGAGGTGGGATGTCACTGAAACTCAGGTGGTAGGACGAGGTTACTGGCGGTAAGTGCTATAAAAGGCCTTAGACAACGTTTCGATTACATCAAATTTTCACTCACGTCCAATGCGTGTATTCTCGAAGTAGGCTTGGAATCCAACATTTCCGAGGTCGATGCCAAGTTCTGGGAGAAGAAATCAGAAAAAAAAGAAGGGATAGCAGAAGGAATTATACAAACGAGCAGGGGAAGGAATGATTGAGTCTGTCGATATCGTAATTCCCCCAGCTGGATCGTCGGAGGGAAGTTGGAAGTTACTGATCGTGACGCCTGGGAGACCATTAAATGCTTTCAAGTGACCGTCTTTGACAATGAGACTCCATTGAAGATTGTTCCTAGAGCAGTTAATTTGAGGGAGGAAGTAGAAATTGTCCAGTCAAAACTTGGATTGTGTAGCAAATACGTCGCAAATGAAGTGAACCTGATACTTTTGTCAGCATCTATAAAAATGTCGCGAATACAATTCTGCTCACTGGATTTGATCCGTGATCACCAGCTGGCCTTGTGTGTTGTAATTCGGCACTCCGATATTTGCGGCAGCACATACTATGGATCACAGTGAGCATTCCGCGTGTGATCTGCTTTGACCAGCTCACCTGGAGGCAGTGCAATGGTCGCAATATCATGGCCTTGCCATGTTACCCTGTCCGACATCAGCGCCTGCACACACAAACTGGGCGAAGACATACGTCACTGGATCAACAAACTCAATCAAAGCGTCTAGAGGGCCAACGTTGGTCAAGGACCCTTGCAAGGAGAGCTGGAAGCCCTCGTTTGTGATATCCCTATCCCAACCATCAATAACCAAATTAGATGTTAATAAGTGGTCGAAGCGTACGTGATATTTGCTTGGTTGAAAGCTAGTGTAGCGCCGTTGACGAGATCTTGGGTAATAGGACCACCCACCGCACCGATCAGATACAAAGATGTCTTGTCTGTCTGTAATCAATCGAGTGATAAGCGTCGAAGCAAGTAGAATTTCCAGACTTACAATAGCCGAAACCCCATACTGATTGAAAGCAAGATTCGTTGCGTCTAGTGAATCACTAAATTTACTGAACAACCCACAGGCAAAGCTCTTACAATCATCAAGTTTGACGGAAGAATCCACGGCAAGTGTGACTTGTAAACCATTCAATGCGTTCAAAATGGCGTCGTTGATATCGAACTGATTGCCGCTAATGTTTTTACGTCAGAGAACTGTAGGCCTGGAAAGACGTTGTGGTCATACCTGACGCAAGTTGGATTACTTGTATCCACTGATGTATTAACCTTGAAGAAGATGTCATTTAGGTATCGATCTAAAAAGAACTGAACTTACAGGTGGGTGGAAGCTCGGGTTATCAATAACCAACTGGAACAAGCTCGTCAAAGGACCGAGGTTGACATTGTGCTCTTGAGCGGAAGTGGTGATCAACCCAATGATGGTCAATGGATCAAGGTTGAAGTTAAACGGAAGCACGGGCGACGTAATATTGGAATGTCCATTGGCATGGATCGGGTTCGAAGACATTTGAACATGATCAATAGCGCCGAGGGTCAGGTTGTGGTAGGTTGCGATTGCGGTGACTTCAAGCAGATTGATGCTGGCTGTGAACGGATTTGCCAAAGTGAAAGTCGTTGATGCTACGCCAGTTTGAACGATATTAGTTGGAAATTCCAAGGAAGCGCTGCCAATGAGGTTCTGGTGCAAGGCTGGGATAGTCACTGGTGACAAATTAATCTGTGCAAGAGCTGGTTCCAAGGAACTAATCGAAGTGGAACTGGAGGTCCCCATAATGGTTGTTTGCGAATCAACGCCCTGGAGGTAGTTCTCGAGCATTGCTTGACCTGCCGCTGTTTGTGCAGCTCCTTGAGGGGAGTAATGGACATCTAATGGATACATAAGCAAGGGTATACTCTCAGAGCAAGGGCAAATACCAGTAGGATAGGACACGTTCCCAGGCTGAATGATCATGTTGCTCTGCAGATGAGAGGTAAACGTCAAATGGAGGATCCGCGAGGTCATGAATACCCACCAAGTCGGCAGTACCAATGACTTGGTTTCTATTGACGGCCGGTCAGTGCGTATTTCATAAGAATTAAGGAAGACACTCACTCGAACTGCAATGCAAATGAGACATCGCCAGTACCTAAGAGCAAACGTCAATAGTAGCAACAATCAAAAGGGTCTGCTGCTCACCAATAGTCAGGTTGCTACGAGCGAGTAAAGACGCATTGATATCGGACTTGTCTTCATAACACATGTTACGTACCTTGGGTTGAAAAGTGAAGTGTCCAACGTAATTAATAGATAATCTGAATATCCGTGATTGACATCCAAATTGGCAACGGAGGCAGGCTTCGCCTTGAGCCCTTGTAATCCCGCGATCGTAGATTGGACAGAGAACTCGATGTCCACTAGAGACAAGACGCCAACCGCCGTAGACGCATCAGCATTCGCAGCGCCCGACAGTGTTAACATTTGCGAAGATCCTAGCGTCGTAGCAGCTATGAAATTCTGGAAAGTTTCATGCTGGTCAGAATACACAGCAAACGAACATTGGCAAACATCAAGTAAATGATACGATTCTGAACGTCGGTCTTGCTGGGGCTCCGTGGGATCACCAGTTCAGCAAAGGATTGACCATTATATCCAGCAGTAATATTTTGTGCAAGCGCCGTGATATCGATTGGGAAGCCGAAAGGCAGAGTGAACGCGGCAGTGGTCAAGTTGCTGCCTGACACTGGATCATATGCCATGGCCTCGGTGAACATAAGAGACAGCTGCTCGAGATTAATCGACTGGATGATATCAAGCTTTCCTTTGTTCGGCAGCGATGTCACAACCTGAAGGGTTTGTATACCTTCGTTTAGCCAAGTGACCTGTAGGTGTGATCAGCAAGCACCATTCTGATGAAAACAAGTATCTCACATCGCTCGGGCCAGCACCAGCGCCATAAACGGTGACCTGACTGTCCAAGCCATGAATGTAATTGTTGAAAATGGCGGAAACAGTTGCGAGCCCTTCTGAAGAGTTCTGCGGAATGAGCCGACCAGCTAGCCCAAGTGATGAGGTAGAGTTTGGCGCTAGCGTGACAGTCGAAGTTGAAGAGACTGGAGCTATCTCAATGCCGTTGGCATAGGTGTTGAATGCAATAGAGCTGAGTTCAATGCCAATTTGAGAAGGCTACAACAAAAGATACGTGAATGAGGCATCAAGGTTGAGTAACGAAAACATACATTGATGACTTCTGAATCAATCGTCAGATGGATTCCACCAGCAGGGTCGTTGGACGGGAGGTCGAAGGAATTGATGACCACGCCATTCTTAAGACCATTGAAGCCTTTTAAGGTCACAACTTTAGAAGGAAGAGAGATGCCGGATACTTCGATACCTTGGAGCGTGTCAATAATATGGTACCGAGCTTCCACCGAATTAACATACCAAGAGCACTGACTATGTATCCGCCAAAATATTCGTAAGTGACAATACAAGTTGTACCTAGTATGAACGTACCAGTCAAGTTATCGCCGGAAATATCCCATTCAAACGATTCGTCATTTAGCATAGCCTAGAGACGTTGAGGCAAAATACAATGTATGGGATGATGTTTCTCCCACCTTGGTAAAGTTGGCCAAATAATCTGCGTTTGCGACTTCAAATGTAGTTTGCACGTTGAGAGTAGCTCCGACATCACCGACGACATTAACGGGGTCCATCTTCATCACGCCAATGGGCTGACCGTCCCACGAAACAGTGAGTCCGTTGTTGAACGTGATTATCGCGTCAACTGTCAAAATGAAGTTCAACAAGTATGCACTGAGAGGAATAGGAGGACAAACAAGGCCCAGCGTTCGTGATGCTTCCGTTCAATTGCGTCCCTATAGAACTCTGGTAAGATGCGTAAGGCATCGCACTCTGACACATACCAAACATCGTCTCTTGAGGGTTAGTGATAAGAACTGATTCCACACTGCAACACGATTTCAGCAAAAGTTAGCTCCAAAGCAATCAATGTCAATCACCTCAGGATGCTGCCACTGACGATCTTCTGAACGATAGGTTTCGCCAAGATGGGCAGGATTAAGTGAGGCTGCTGTCCGTGGAAATGGGGACATCAGTCTGAGTGTAACTGAGTGTCGTTGCATAGTCCCCTGCACAGTACTACTGTGAGCAATCAAAAGCAAATTCCAGCAAAATTCGAACCAATCGTAAGCTGTGAAGATAGCTCTATGTCGCTCCTCAATTGTTTGAATGCTTGGTCAACAAAATTCGGTAGATTAAATCCCCTAAACAGTTTTATTTAGTGTCAGAAGCGGAAAGAAATTGTAGAATTTACGTGTATATGTTGGCTCTCCGTTGCTGCTGAGGAACTGACTCAGAGTCCGCCGTCGTGGCAGTTACATACTGATAATCCCCAAGAGCTACAATTCCGTCCAGTTGTATGGGATCAAACCTGCCTGTACGGCGAGCACGCGAGTCAATGTGAAAAGCATTGGCGGATCGTAGTTCATGGTCATATTGAGAACCGGAGACTTCGTAGTCGATTTCCCTGCAGAGTTGAAATTTGTGGCAGTATTGATGGAACCGAGGTGCAAGCCATGCGAGGTTATATTGGATGAGATACTGGTGATGTCGAAGCTTGCGGTGAAAGGATTGACGAGCGCCACGGTGACCTGGCTGATGTTGTTTGTGACAAAAGTGGTAGGAAGGACTATTCAATCGTTTAACAGGTTGGTCCGAAAACAAGTAATTCAACTTACTCTCCAAAGAACCCGTCGACAAAAGACTGGAGTTGAGGCCAGGAAGCGTAGTGGTGATGCTCATACTTTCAAAGGCCTCTAGGAGAGAAGCAACCTGTGTGCTCCCACTGTAGCCCACGATATTAAGCTCCACGTCTGGTGACCTAATTATTCCCTCTCTTGAAGGCAAAGGTTCAACACATACCTTGACCGCCAACAAACTGGCTGAGTGTTTGCAATCCTTCGGGTGAGTTGTTAGGCTGTAAACGTGGTTAACGGATAAATGGGGCATATAGGCGGTAGACGGCGTACATCAAAAGCAGATGTCGAGCGAACCGAGTTATTCCCCATGTTCAGTGTCAAATTAGGCATCAATGCTGTTCCGAGGATTGCACCATCGCGTTGCAGCTGAAGTTCTGTGGCAAGAAACATGTCAGTTTCAAATCCTTAAGTTACAAACAGCTACTACAACTGACGTAGGTCACCAGTAGCGAGATCAAGATTGGAAGGGTTATAGATGGACACTAGGGATGAAGTCAGCCACAATTTGACAGCACTAAAAAAGTTTTCTTGCCATCGATGCTAAGATTAAGGGCCTGCTGAGTCCCGCCCATAACGTCGACAGCCCCAATAGTAGTATACCCCTTCAGACCTTGCAAGCCATTGAGACCGGTCGACACGTTAACCTTGATAGGGTCCAAAGTAATTTGACCGATGCTCGTATTCGCGACTGCGCGAGAATTGCCGACCAGCAGGAAGTCAGTCGTGGTAGAATCCGTAAGTTCCATGTCTGCAAAATATACAATTACCGATCGCACCATTTGAAAACAGCACACTTACTGAATGCAGCGAAACTACTATGCTCCGGATCTGTAGCATTCAAAACGCTATTTAAAATGGTTATGTTAATAGTGCCCTCAGTGTCTGTCGGGCTCAGCACAGTGATTGAAGACGTCGATGCACCCAGGGGCTGCGTGGCAAGACGGTTACTGACAAATTGCAGATGTAGTGGAGGACCATACCGTATTCAAGCCCGCTACATTCGAACCATTTTTGACAATTACAAACTCATTCTGGATCTGATCGATAGACAACCCAAACCCAAAAGGCAATTCTGTTGTGCCAAGTAAGACATAATAACACTGCTTTTAACCCAAATCACTCACCCATGGTCGCATGAACTGAGTTACTGTCCACTTGTGGGGTCCATGCCGTCTCTGGAGTGAATGCGAGTGCCATACTCCCTATCTGGATAGACCGAATTGGGTTGATCGGTGTGGTTGACTTGAAGGGCACTGTTAGCTCGAGGCTTCGCAACCCCTGGCTAAGCCAAGATATCTGTGAACCGTCAGGCTGCAGTGTTGACTTGCCCACTGCAATGACAGGCGAACTTTCGAAATTGATATAATTGGTGAAAAGCTGTGAGACCGTCGCAAGGTTGGCAGGCGTCGTCTGGGGTACCAGAATACCGTTCAATGTGATGTTGTTAGGACCAGAGACCTGAAGCAAGTTGAGACATCGGAATCGAGAAATTAGAACGTAGGACCTACGATGTTGGTATTGAACCCTGTTCCAGTACCAAGATAAACGTTTTGGTACATGAGGTCAAAAACTACTGTTCCCAACCCCAGCGTGAAAGGGCTACACCAAGCGATCAGGTCAAAATGCAATGAAGACTTTAGGTCGAAGAATACCTTGTATTGTTTAACTGCGTGATCGCCACGAAATTAATGCCTCCACAGGATTGTCACTAGGTAACTGCAGGTCCTCGAGAATGACATTGCCGGCAAAATTATTCGTGCCTTAGCAAGACTCCTCGTCAGTTGCACCGAAATCGACATGAATATGAAAATACTGCACCATTTATGGTCACCAGCTTCTCGAATGAAATACCATGCGCGGTGGGGAACTTCATCGCCTGGACATTCAAATTGGAACTCTGTAATTTCCAAGTAAAATTTTGTGAAGTAATCATTGCGCTTGTGAAGCGGCCGAAGGCATCTTGATCTGTAATGTAGAAGGTCGTGGTATCATTGATCGTTGCCTGTTTATTAGAAGCATACAGAGTCGAAAGCGACATATAGCCGAGGGGTACTTCAACACTGCCATTCATCCAGCTCACGTTTACTGGCTGCGAGAAGGACACTCTGGCGGAGAAAATACCAGTATGAGATACCTGAAACCGATTATCAACGGATACGAGCACAATGCAACGCAAATACCTACAACGCCTAGCATTGCCAAAGTGAAGCTGCACGATAAATAAATGAGCGCATTTACTGTGCATCACAATGGAGGCTTACGACGTATTTGAAGGGGACAATATTGCCGCCCGTTGGATATTCAATGTGGATCGGTTGATTATATACTGAACGATTGCGCGGAGCACAGGAAAGAGGATGATGAAAAGCAACGCGATGCCCAAACAAACGCCAACGATTGAAGTGATTATAAACCATTTTCGTTTGTATAAAGGAGGTTTAAGGGCAGCAACAGGCACTGCCGCTGTGTCTGTATCTGTTGGTTGACACTCTGATTGAGGAACATGAGCCTCTGTTTGATGTGCAGGGACGTTTATTTCATTCCAGCAGTCCTAGCGAAGGGATCCGCGAATGGCTCTAGCTCTAGCTCTAGCTTAGGACCAGCGGGGCCGGTTCCTGCAATTGGGGCAGCATGGCCTGTAATGTAGAGTTATGTCCGACTAAATTATAGACTGACAAGAGCTACATTACCTTTCAACGACAAGGTTGAGCAACCACCCAGAGTGTGGGTGCTACTGTCAAATTTTTCCTCCATCTGTTGGCGAGGGAATGTAAATGTAACACGGCCAAAGGGTTACCTCAAGACAACGATAAGCTCAAAAACGAAAGATCGGAAATCAGACAGGCGGGTATGTTGGAAACCCCAGGAAAACGTAGCAGACGACGGGACTTTCGAGAGAAGGAACGTTATGGATATGGAATGAAACTTCGCATGGCGTTTGTTCAAGATTGTTTACCCTTTAAATAATGACATGGAGCCATTGCATAATTGAATATTGGCGCAAATTGGACGCGAAGATGATTTAGCAAAGCCATATTCCGTGACTTTGATCTAGAAACGAGTATGCGCGCATCATTGACACGTAACGGAGAAAAAGATCTATACTTTCCCTAAATTTTATCAAATACTATCGTTGGCTGCTGTTCAACACGCTCACTCACATTGCAATGAATTTCTTCGCAGATCACAGTCCAAACACTTCAAGTTGGTCCATGGTCAATGGGATAGGATGGCCGAAGGGCCGCAGAAAACAAGGGTACATATTATTGAGCTAGAAACGAGTAGAAGGAACGTGCCATGAACCTTATCATAAATCACTGCGACTCAACGGAGAAACAAATGACACGGGTCTTCGATGAAGTTTTCAATCTGGGTACAATTGTAACTTGCATGGAGGTCAATAGTGATATGAATATGATACGCACCTACTACATGTACACCTGGACCTGTTACAAGGTCCGTCACTTTCCGGTTTCTGAGATCGTACCGTGAACGAACTTGAAAGTCTTGGCACATCACATGAACGGGTTTTGATATACTCACACGGTACGTCGGAATCACTGGCATGACGTATTGAAAATTGTTCGGTACCCCCTCACTCCAGTTTTCACTGGGAGTGACAGGATAAGCCTGGATCTTACCTACAATATACATATGTACTGCGACTAGATGTACTGACGCACTGGTTTGCTTTATGTTTTGTGGTAATACCGTACACTGCATGATTGGCCCGATCCGAGACACGTTCTCCGACAACGTGGTGCCGTGGGTCACTGTCGTATGTTCACGCCCTGGCACAGTTCGGCTCCCTTATCCATGCTGGCTAGATTTCCAAACCTACCGGCCCATTTCATTTGTTAGTCTCAGATGGGCCTCCCAACGTTTCCTAGGCTATCCCAGTGACTGAATCAAGCGTCATTTTTGCCAGGTGATACTCAAGTAATTGATTCTCAATATCCTCTCCGTCTGTACTGATTGTAGACTCAGAGGACATTGAAGAATGTGTACAAGATATCCAAGTCGATTGGTGTGGATTTCTTCGATAGATTCATGATGCCTGGTTTTTGATGCTACCGCAATTTGAAGGTGAATGATTTCCTTGATCAATGTTTGCTACAAGCGTTACTAAAAATGAAAGAGACTGACTAGGCTAATAGATCGTGCACCATCCATCATTGCAATACGAAAACACTTGCAAGTACTTCACCTGTCGCATGATTGCTCCTTTGATTTGAACGGTCTACCTCTAGTACGTACTATCTCCGCATTTTTCAAGTTTAGGTTGTCAGACGCAGTCTTTCAAGTTGTGGGGCAGATCTCCTCCGAACCTGAGACTTTCCACAACTTATTTGTTTCACCCGGACTGTGCGGCTACATCTACATATATATTGACGACCTTCTTTTAGAAGTTATGTTCGAGTTGGCTGCATATCCACTCGTCGGAATTAGTGGACTCACCTACAGTTACGTTCCACGGACTATTCGCAGCACTCCCTTCATATCCCCACTTGCATATGCTATGCATATCAACGGACGACGTCATCGATGTCGATCCTGCAGCCGAGACATTTCAATGTATCATCTTACAAGAATTGTACTTGGCTCAGCCTGATGTAGCAGGTGCTAAAGCTGTCGCTCACATCATCTTTTTCGTCCTCCCTTGCATCGACTGAATTCTAACCCGACGAGATCATTGGAACGCTGGAATGATCTTCCAGAAGAAATAGATGAGGTGGACAGGCATCTCGATTACCTTAAATCTCCGCTACACAGTAATATCACAGCAACAGTCGCGGAGTCCTGAGTGTGGGAGACACTCGTACTCGGGGAATTGTCCGAACTGTCCTCTGCCCTAAATGCGCTATGTTTTAACGTTGCGCTGAACTGCATGCGATTTCGACTGTGTTGTACTAGTAACCACTTGCCCACTAAGACCAACTACATAGATGAGCCTCTGAGGAAAGCATCCATACATGCATAAGAATTGAGTCAACTTGAATCTCGAACGGTGTGTTTCAATAGAAAGACTTGTCATTTGGCAGGTTCCGAAGTTGCACAGTCGAAAAGAAACAGATCTTCTTGATTCTGTCACGGAGACTACTTGACTAATTAGACCAGTCCGAGTGAATGTCAAAGTGTGATATTGGAGACATTTGTCGGCGGGTTGTACCGGCACTTTCAAGTTGACGGTCAAAATTCAGCCCGAAGTACTTAGTTTTGCGCAAGATTTCTAATCTGTTCTAATGCCAGTTGGCTATGACTACTCAAGATAGAACTTAAAGCATCCATCCAGAGTGAACGTTCAAGGCGTGATAAAAGGAAAAAGATTTTTAGATTTCTGTCTTGTCACACTTACCACTTGACTAAGATTGGTCAAGATAGAGACGTTTGTAGTCGAAGAATATTGACGGTAAAATCACATAGGATTAGCAATCATTTACCAACACAGAATGAAAAATACGAATATGCCAGAAATAAGTGAGTCGGGAGCTGGGACCAGCAGCGTTATGGTTATGTCGCTAATAGCTAAAGTTCTCGAAAATTGCTATAAATAACTTTCTCATCTGTTCACCAGTTCAAGCCAATGCTGCATAACATATATGAAAGAAAAATCAAGTGCTACGCCGTCTTCTCGACTTCCCATGGTTCATCTGCCGACAAACCCACAGGCGGAATCTGTGCCCGAAGTGCAGATATCTTGTCTGCACCGATGCTGTACAGCTGCATGAGTTCGATGATTTTATCCAACGTGTGGCAGTCTACGCGTTCCTGGAGCTTCAATTCCCTATCATACTTCTGAATCCGGGTATGGACTTCTCCGCTGATTGGGGAGGCATGATAAGAAGCGAGTGCGAGCTTGATAGCCCTACGAGATAGTTCCTGGCTTTCCGACACAAGATACAGTGTTTGCAACACAAGTGTCAAGTCGATGATGTATGTCATGAACCGCTGAAGCGTCACGTGGCTGATAAGGTGTTAATATTACTTCGCTCAAGGACAAATAGTGATACGTACGACATCTGGTACACATCGCGAGCCCATACAGCAAGTACGACACTTGCCGCGATCGGCACCACAATGGGTGCCGCAGGTCCTGCCAAAGCAGACATGATCCCCGCGATAGTACCCACAATAGAGAGTCCCACAGTACTATAAACAACCAATGAAATAAGAATTTATCCACCGCATAAGAGATTGGCCCACATGGTCTTGTTGGGATCAGATGCATGTTCACCGTCTGATTTATCAACCATGTTCATCATCAATGTCCTGAACTCTGAGCTGTACAAGTACTGCGCGTAAATCATGTCAGAATAAATGCGGCGATAACAAAGAAAGATCCATTACACAATGAGGTCATGGAAGTTCCAGACGGCAACGATGTCAGTGTGCAGCACATGCAGACATTCCCGTATCGTATGATTCTTGAACGCTGCACTTGATGCCAGTGCATTCCAATATCCTGTAGCATACGAAAGCTCAGTTGTACTCAGGATCACGAACATGAATCATGACAAACTTCTCTTGCCAACACTGACGACACGTAAATTGTGAGATAAGAACGAGAAAGTACTAAAACTTACTCGATCGATGCATTCATCTTGAGTCCAGGATCTACTCGTTGGGCTATGGAGGTCATTATCGACGCTTCGGGCGCAAGATGTCGACGGACGAGGTTTTCAGTCACCTGGATCAAAGTGGCAAGGGTTTCCTTATGATCTTCTTTGGATGTGGTAGCATATAGTTCAGAGGCAAGCATAAATTGGTCAGACTATTGGCACTCACTAGATACCGCAACGTGGAGTATATCACGCCCGGCGAATTTCTGTAAGGGTCGGATGCAGATATCCTTTAGCTCCGCATCTGCCTTTTTCTTGATCAGTTTCTTGATGGCGTCATCATCCAACCTTGTGAGCAATGAGTCACTCAGAGTACGCTCCACGCGATCAGTGAGCATATCGTATTTGGTAAGAACGGCGACAACAGGTACTTAAACAAAAAGGGTGAGTTGCTACCTGCGCGGAGTGAAAACATGGATCGACGTACTGTTTCCTAACTTGCCGTTGCGCTTCAATGTGAGGAATGCCTCCGTGCCAGTCTCTAGTAAACGCCCACCCGCCCAGGGTATTTCAAAGCAGAGCCTTTCGTGTATGTTGTCAGCGTGTCATACACTCATCAGGACGGAGGTCATACCAAACAGCATGCAACTGATCTTTTAAAGCAGGCTCAGATCTCCGACGTTCAATGAAATTTTGGACTATTTGGAGGTTGTTTTCTCCCCCTGGTTCAAAACCTTTGCTATCATGGACAACAAACCTGTCGTTCTGTTTTGAGATGAACTCGGTGTCGATATCAGCCTCGCCCGGCTTATCATGCGAAGTGAGCTATGGATACAAAATCAGTGTCTTGCAAGTGCTTTGATGTCGTGAGTAGCTCACCGCTTCTTCCACTCCGAATGTCTGATTAATCAGTGAAGACTTGCCAACGCCGGTCTATCAAAACCACATTGTTAACACATGCATAAGATCAACGAGGATTTGATACCTTTCCTATAACCAGAATTCGGAATCTTGGAAGCCATTGGTGTCAGCAGGAGAATGGTGGAGCTATGATGTGATTATCCTAACTCACCGAGGACAATTCCGAATGATCTCCTCAGTAGTGGACTGGAGCTTTGGGTTTTCACAAGGAGAAGTCGCTGTCTGTTCAGCTTCCTATGTAGTAATGGCTCAGACAAGTTCTGAAAGTAAAACATGGATTCTCACTTTAGTTGATGTTGATGTATTCCTGGAAAGCTCGATGGTGATCTTGATTTTTTTATGAAACTTGACGTATTCTGTTGAGTACGTGAGTGACCAATAATATGAGAGCGCAACAATCACTGCTTGACCTTGTCTCTCGACACGGACAATATCACCGGTATCGAAATCAACGTCTTCATGCTCAGCCTTCATTCCAAGCCAGCTCTTGTGGCGCAGATCTAAGGAAAATGAATCTCCAAGAGCAAGCTCCCTGAGAAAAAAAACAATTCAGACGGGCACATTCGTCTAGGAGGTCAAGCCCTTATTACATGGGTGGATGAAACGTCTGTCGTAAAATCTTTCCTGCTTCACGATCACGTTCAATCAGCGTGTGCCGCAACTGACCGATCCGTACTCCAGCAGACTCTACATTCTTGCCTGACTTGCTGAAATCAACAGAGACACCTATTGGATGTATTATTCAGTTGAATGGGTCATCCATTAGAGGCGAAAGCTAAGTACCAGATATGTGGATAGGATGGTGAACAGGTAATGTGCGGAAAGAGTCGGCCATTCTAATTCGAGTTGGGGGGAAATCATCGCCTTCTGACTCGAGATTTATGTGGAGCGTGCAAGGAGCGTGGCAGGCTAAGTCAGTCAGCTGTGCCTCTGGAGTGAGGTTAGATCTTACGCCACTACGCAATAGACCGAGTAGAAGGCTTCAAGATCCGGTGATTGATACATACATACTTCCTCGTGCTTGCTGGTGCACGATGCGTTGCAGATGAAATTTGATTTATGATTCGGATACGTGTGGGTAACACGCACAGAATTTGGTTCAAACGAGTCCATCTACTCTGAGTTGCCAGGGTGTGATCTTACATACCGCAGGCCCGAGGCCTGCCACCATATGAACGTTGAATTCATCTTCGGATCGGCTCATTCGAGTCACCAACAATTCGTGGTATTGTGATTTGGAAGACAGCCTGACAGTGAAGTGATTCACAGTGAAAAGACCCCGGGGTCGCTATTTTACTCAACTCGAGGAGCAGGCCAGGTTAGTTCAAACTCATCTTGATTAGGGTACAGGGTCTTTTCACAATGGTCACCGATAAGCACAGCAAATATTGTATCATTGAAACACTGTTTTAAATCTAAACATGTTCTAAACGTCTCGTGTCGACGTACCACTGTCAAATGTCGGTCTTTTGTAAGTCCGCATGTCAGTTCTACTAGGTCATCTCGAATAAGATGATATGTTCTTCTTGCTCGCCAGCGTGCGAGGCGTTCATATTATGATTCTTCGGCTCACGACTGCACCAAGATGCCTTATATAGTTGATATAGATCAGCATCGTTGTTGTCTATGTTTAGGTTTAGAACGTGTATCTAAAACTAAATGCATTTGGTGTGCGGTTTAGAACATGTTTCTAGATGTTGATGTACTTCCTAATCCCCGTGCCAATACACCTTGGAAGGCTTGGTACTTGGCTCGCAATGATCTATGCAAGAGTCAATCATACCAGAGGTTTCCAACATCTTCGCGGTGTCTGAAAGCCATTAATATTTAGAACATACGATTTGAATCTAGAAACGGGGTCCTACCCTCCCTTCTAGATATCAATCTACTATTGAGCCGACGAATAAGATTTAGAACGATATCTAGGATTCCAAATGCTGCGGGAAGCCATCCATTGGGCCGATCAGCAAAAGACCAATAATTTTCCCTTGTCAAAAAGAGGTTTGATGCTTACAGCGCTGGTGATGGAGCAACTTCTAGAATTTACTTTGTGAAATGTGAATGTCGCAAGATTCCGCACACTACCTCGTTTGCGCCTCATGGTGATGTAAAGCTATTCGAGGCTTATGCGGTCATCACCCCAGATTGACTCTTTGATCGTTCGAGTCCATTGGCAGACCAATACATAGAAGGAAGACAGTCCTTCTTTCCTTCTATAAAACCGACTCACAAAGCTCACACATCTGCGCTGAACGTTCCCCAGGCTATTTCATTTACCTTCCTCTATGGCTTCTCCAGTGACAAAAGAAAGGTTCGGTCGCTTCCGAGTCCTTGTTATCGGAAGAGCGAATGCAGGAAAAACCACCATCCTCCAGAGAGTTTGCAACACCCGGAAGAAGCCAGAAATATATAACAGCTCCGGGAAAAAGGTGCGGAGCGATAATAGTAGCCTGGCAGTGACGACTGACACAAGACCGATTCATCAGATCAGTACCACTGTTTTGATGCCGTCTAGAAAGGTGAGGTGTACTATTTGTATACCTTTGGTAGTCGACAATAAGACTTGACGCGTTCTCAGCGCGGAGTCCATGACATCGAAAACGAAATGGTGTTTCGACACAGCCCAGGATTTGTCTTCCATGACTCTTGCGGTTTTGAGGCAGGTGGGGAATCCGAATTCGAGAAGATGAAGACGTTTATCAGCGACCGATCTAAGGCAACCAGTCTAAAGGATCGAATCCATGTCATATGGTAATTTGTCAAGTTGACGAAATGCGTTGACTCACTTCTTAAACATAGGTATTGCATCCCGATGGACGAAGCAAGCAGGTCTTTTACCGAAGGGGAAATCAAATTTTTCTCTCAGTGTGATACCGGAAGCAGTAAGCTTTTGCATTCGACCATCGTTGATCGACTGATCCACAATTCTTAGTACCAGTGATAGTAGTATTTACCAAATTTGACGCCCTGTACGACGTCGAGTATGCACAGCTCAAAAGGGACGGCGCATCGAGGGAGGACGCTAAAGAACTGGCCCCGAAGCGTGCTGAGGAGTCATTTGCCAACGGGCCACAATTAAAGTTTCTATACGACCCCAAGGTCATTCCACACCCTCCAAAATGTCATGTATGCCTTCCTAGTAAGTGGATCGTTGGATTGTGATAGATAATGGTTGTTAATCTACACCCATTAGACATGAACACCGATGATGCCAATTGCGGGCCTCTCATCGACTGCACTGCTGGAGCTTTGGATGATGAAGCTCTTAAACAGTTGCTTATCTCATCTCAGCAGACCAACTTGGAGCTCTGCATGAAGTATGCGGTCGAAAGGCAACTGTCCAGAATTTTATTTGAAAGTTGCGAATATTAACAACCGAAACTGTCCAGAACACTTGTGATATTTGTGGGCGCTGCCCATAGCATCTCATTCAACATACCTGAGGATCATGAGACGATGATAGCCTACTTGGGTGCCTGGTTTCCACATGTTTGGGTGAGATCATTGGAATATTAATATTTGAAAATTGCTCTCATTCATGATGGGCAATGCCTGCAGCCTGTGTGTTTATTGACACTCTCTTGCATACTGATCTAACACATCGTCTATCCATTCACAGGGTGTGAGTGTATTGATCCTCTGAGCTCGAGTTATGCTGATTGAACCCATTGCTCGTTGTTCATAGTATGTAAGTGTGTCGATCCTCCTTCAAGCTCGAGTTATGCTGATCGAAGTTCAAACTTATTACTCACTGTTCACAGATTGTGAGGATAGTTATCCCTCTTCAAACTCGAGCTATGCTGATGGAAGTCATCACTCATTGTATCCAGGGTGTGAGTGTGTTGAATCACCTGCAAGCTTGAGCAATGCTGATTGAAGTCCAAACTCATTACCTATTTTTCACAGCATGTGAGTGTGCTGAACCTCCTTCAAGCTCAAACCATGTTAATCAAAGTCATTGCCCACTGTTCATAGTATGTGAGTGTGTTGAACCTCCTTCGAGCTCAAGCCATGTTAATCGAAGTCATTGCCCACTGTTCGTAGCCTGTGAGTGTGTCGAACCTCCTTCGAGCTCAAGCCATGCTAATCGAAGTCATTGCCCACTGTTCGTAGGATGTGAGTGTGTCGAACCTCCTTCGAGCTCAAGCCATGCTAATCGGAGTCATTGTCCGTAGCTTGTGAGTGTGTTGAACCTCCTTCGAGCTCAAGCCATGCTAAGTCATTGCCCACTGTTCGTAGCATGTGAGTGTGTTGACCCACCTCTCAAGCCATGCTAATCGAAGTCATTGCCCACTGTTCGTAGCATGTGCGTGTGTTAATCTTTGGGCTCGAGCACGTTGATAGGAGTCATTGTCATTCCCAACTGTTCATAGCTTGTGAGTGTTGATCCTTCGAGCTCGGATGTTAATTGAAGTCATTGCCAATCTGTTGTCAGACGGTGAGTATGTTGATAGTGTCTCTCGGAGCTATGCTGATTAAAGTCATTGCTCACTGGTCACAGACTGTGAGTGTATTGATCCTCGTTCAAGCTCGAGTCATACTGATCGAAGTCATTGCGCATTGTTCAGAGTGTGAGTGTGTTGACCCTCCTTTGAGCTCGAGCTATACTGATTGAAGACATTGCCAATCTCTTGTCAGAATGTGAGTGTGATCATTATTCGTCGACGTCGAGCCCTCAACTCACCAATGAGTCTGCCGGCATGTTGACAGGCCGTGAGTGTGTTCATCATACATCGAGCTCGAGCCTTGCTGATTGAACAATCTGCCAGATTGTGAGTGATCCAGTCTTGAGTCATATTCGCTAATGCAATCGTTGATATGTTAACAGCGAGTATGTTGATTCCTCATCGAGCCTGAGCTTTGCTGACTCAAGCCATTGTACGTTCATTGACAGAGAGTGAGTGTATGGATCATTAATCGAGTTCGAGCCTCCCTGACCAACTTGGATGAAATGGTTCATTCATCGGCAGGAAGTAAGTATATTCATCCTTAAGCCATACTGAACGAAGAAATTACTGATCCATCGACAGGTCGTGAGTATGCATCCTCTGTCAACCTCCCACCTTACTCACTGAAGCAATTACTGGTTTATTGCTAGGATGTGAGTGTGTTCACTATCTGTCGACCTCGCGCCATGTTCACCAACATGATTATTGAGTCATTGATAGGTTGTAAGTGGCGTAATCCACCATTGACCCTGAGCCATGTTGACTGACGACATCACCGATCCGTTTACAGCAAGTGAGAGCACTGATCCATCAAGCTCGACCATTGCTGACTGACGAATTTGCCAATCGCTATTGACAGGTTGTGAGTATTCATCCATCGTCGAGCTCTAGCCTTACTGATTGACGATGCTACCGATCTGTCGACAGTCAGTGAGTCTCTTCATCCTCATTTCAGCTTAAGCCTTACTCACTAAGACATTACTCATTTCACCAGGAAGTCAGTGTGTTGTTCTCTTTCAAGCTCGATATTTGCTCACCACTGAAGTGGTGCATCCCGTAACAGACTGTAAGTGTTTGATGCTCAAGCGATTGCTCACCGACGACGTTGCGCCGATCTATTCATAGGATGTGAGTTTCTTTATCGACTGTGAACTTTGAGCCATCGTGTTGACCAAAGATGTTACTCGTTGATAGCGTGTGAGTGCATTGAACAGCAAATGTGGTTGATTTTCAACGTTCCATCATGACTTCAGCTTTACGATGAGCAACGTACAGAAATGCTGTCTAGGATACTCTCTGAGGTATGTTCAATTTGCCGCACGCTGTATACACAATTCCATGTTGAAAATATGACAGGTCTCTGCCAGTGCATCACCATTGGAGCGAATTCTTCAGCTCAGTTGTGGTGAATTTTCAGGCCACGTTGCAATGAATTTACTTATATCAATCATTTAGCTGTTGTCATTATTTTGGAAAGCTCTTTCTATCTTTTCGACCAGCGACGCAATCTTCGGCTCCAGCTGAGGTCTTCCCGCAGCCCTTTGGATACCGCGCTAGAACGGTACATGGCGTCCCCGCATGCAGCTGCTGTCAGGGAAGCTGTGAGCACTGTCGTCCACACATATCAAGGGAATTCCTCTACTTGGAAAGCGATGCTAGGTCTTGAAAGTTCAGGGAGCAAGTTGATCAAAACAATTCTTGAAATTGCTTTACAGCATCGCTTGCGTAGGTTTCAACTCTCGTGATTGTAGCAATCCCGCTGATCTGTTTGTCTTCAGCCAGAACTTAATACATTACCACGTCACGATGTTTGGAGTTGAGCTCAAGTATTTTGGTGGTGAATGTCGGATTCTTGAATGGTCCGCTGAGATGGTTCACGGGTGTGGCAATGTATCGAATGGTGTACGGATCAGGATATTTAAGCATCGACGACGTGTCTAATAACGCGAAGGGTTTCGAGAAAAGAATGTTATGGATATGGAATGAAACTTCGCATGCCATGCGTTTGTCCAAAGCTGTCTACCCTTTATGTAAATCGTGACATGGAGTCATTGCATAATAAAATATGAAGGTGATTAGCAAAGTCCGGTTTCGTGGCTTTGACCTTTGTATTCAGGCGTAGTTTGAGAGAGGGACGGATGTAATATTCGTCAGTTCAAGACCATGCATAGCGCGAGAGTTAGAGTGAAGCTAGATGAAGAGTGAGTGAAGTTGGTGAGTTATGAAACGCATATTACTCTCGGGAAGGTGAGAGGAGACTAAGAGAGTTGAGATCTTATATAAATAAATCAAAGTGGAGGTTGTCCAGTTTAAATTCGTTGTATGTCGAAAGGTCTGGCCAGTGCAGGAAGGCAGGGTCTGGGCGAGGCGCGTGGATCCCGGGAGAGGATTTGGAATCGACAAAAAAAAAACCTTTGGAGCGTGTTGAGTCCGAAAAGTACGCAGACCGAAAAAAAACGGGGGGCGACGGGCAAAAGGAGGCTCAAGACGAATCCTTTTGACAGGGGCGAACTCGGACGTTCACGGTGCTTCATCAATGCTTCACTAGCAAGGAAGCACGCAAAAGGGGCGAATCTTCATGTGACTGCTTACAAAGGCAGGCTACCAAACAGAAATCATCATCGACACACGGTGGATGTTGGCTTGGTTCCGGCACGTGAATTTGGAATGAAATACTCAAGGTGGACTTCTTCGACAGATTCATAATGCCTGCTTCTTGATGCTACCGCAATTTGAGGCTGAATGAAGGTGAATGGAGGCGAATGATTTCCTTCATCAATGCTTGCTACAGACTGACCAACACCATTCATCATTGCAATACGAAAACAGTTCAATTTCACTTGCAGGTACTTCGCCCGTCACACGATTGCTCCTTTAATTTTAACGGTCCACCTCTATCTCCGTATTTTTCAGTTTTAGGCCGTCGGACGTAGTCTTTCAAGTTGTGGGGCAGGCCTCCTCCGAACTTCCCTGACGACTTTCCACAGCTTCTTTGTTTCACCCGGACTGTGCGGCTACATCTACATCTACATTAACGACGACCTTCTTTTGGGAGTTATGTTCGAGTTGGCCCCATATTCCCTCGTCAGAATCAGTGGACTCACAGATGGGCCCACCTGCAGTTATGTTCCGCGGACTATTCGTAGCACTCCCTCCATGTCCCCACTTGCATATGCTGTGCATATTACTGGACGCCGTCATCCGTGAATATCGATGTCGATCCTGCAGCCGAGACAATTCAACGTACCATCTTACAAGAATTGTACCTGGCCCAGCCTGATGTAGCAGGTGCTAAAGTTGTCGCTCGCATCATATTTTTCATCCTCCCTCGACCGAATTCTAACCCAACGATATCATTGGAACACTAGAATGATCTTCCAGAAAGAATGGGACAAGGTTAACAGGCATCTCGATCATCTTAAATCTTCTGCGGTTGTTGGTGGCGATAACCCACCAATAGTTCCGAAGTCCTAAGTGTGGGAGACACTCGTATTCGGGGAGTTGCCCGAATCTGTCCTCTGTCTCAGATGCGTCGTGTTTTAACGTCGCGCCAAAGTACATGACCATGCGCTCATGTGTCAAGTATGATTTGTTGGCCAATAGACCTACTATTTCGCCACTAAGAACTGCGGCGACCACAACGTCATGGCGTGCACGGCTGCATCATTGCGGCGCTCGCTTTTCCTATTTCCTAAAGCCTTAACATCAGGTGGTGTGTAGAAGTTAATTTATGGAAAGCCAGACCACCGTGCTCTGTTTCCAAGTCTTCTACTTCTCAGAACCTTCCTAGTAAGGCAAGTGCTTCTGTTGGCCTCCGGACACCCCGTGCGACTCATCGACTGTTCAAAAATCTGAATTTTAATGACCTTTAATTATGATGCGTGCGCAAGAGCTTCGGCTGCAAGAAATATGTTTTGTGAGAACAAACGATCAACAAATACAGTACTAAGTATCGTGAGTTTCATCTACAGAGTCGGCTGACTGAAACTTCTCTAATCCAACCCATTCACAATAATCATTGCAGACGTGCTGCGCCTCGAACATGGTGACCGCGACTTCTATGTTCCCTTCACCAAAGATATCCTGTCCATCGCTGACCGAGCTGATTATAATAGGATGTCAACAACCACTGGAGCCGGAGATCGAGAGCATACGCACGGGTCTGTCAATATTTGAGGGTCAGTCAGTAGTGACGTGCTTCCTGAGGGTCAACGAGTTTTGTGAGCACAGGATTGTCATTAAGGAGAGATGCATACCTTGGTAGTCAGATATGAATGCTAAACCACCAGTCTTCACATATTGAACATGTTGAGTGAATGCGAAGAATACCGCTAAATCATAGCCATAGTCAAGTTCGTCGAGCAAAGGATCAGCGTCCATGTTATGAATGAATTTGACAAATGCATCGTCACCGCCGTCAATGAGTTCTTTGAGCAGATAAGCTGCTCGAATAGGGCAGGGCTTCAACCCTGGCATGATGCTTTTTGAGCCCAGTTTGCCAGAGGGAGCCGCTATGACTGCTTGACCTTGCACAAATGCTAATGCAAGGCCAGCTTGCACAAATCGTACTCGTGGTACTGGGAACGGAGGAGGACAATAGGTAGCACGTCGATGGTCGATGAAGTCGTATGTAAGTTGTAAAAGGGAGCTTGCCCAGTATAGCACGTTGGCTTCTCGAAAAAGCTTTGGCAATTCATCTACGACGGGAAACCTGCCGATCTTGAAGGCTTCAGTCGACCCGCCAGCCTGTGAAAAAACTCTGTGAAAGGGCCGTTTGACCACGATTTCGTCACGCGGAACTGAACCAAGTCCGGAAACTGGAGGAGGAGTGAGGGTGAGCCATCCTGGATGGGCCGTCTTGAACCCACCCATCCCAATAGTGCTGTCATGGGATATGTCAACCATCAACTGGCCAACATAAGACTCGGCAGTGTCGAGCGTAAATGAGCGATAATCCTTGTTTCGTAAGATCTCCATTAGAAGGCGATTAGGGATGGGGTAGAAATGTATAGTTTCACTCTGTCTTTCAAATACTAGGTACAAACACCATCCATTAGTTCATGGAAGGATATAAGCGTAGAACTCTTACCTTTCTTCACATTGAGATTTGCGGTACCACCTGACTTAAGGGCCGCTTTCAGGTCATTACGGTCGGGCGAGTGAAATATAACTGCTGGCGCAATCTTTTTGAGTGGCGGAGATGGAGGTAAAGCATTATGACTGCTCTCGGTTCGTACATGAGTCCGCTTAGTAGACAATATAGTCTGAGCTGCAGACACATCGCCCTCGAAGGCTGCACTAGTCTAGAACACATGGTTAGTTTCTCTCAGAGCTCTGAAACAGAGTGGGATTTCACCTGCTGAGCTTGTGTATAGTCATATTGCAGGGGTTCATCGTCCCCGGTTGCATCACTCTGCATGGTATGGCTCAAGGTATGACTGGTGGTATGACTGGCGGTATGACTGGCGGTATGACTGGCGGTATGACTGGCGGTATGACTGGTGGTACGACTGGTGGTACAATCGGTGGTACGACCAGTAGTATGGTTGGTGGTACGGCTGGTAGCAGCCTAAAATACATCTGATTAAGCAACCGGTTGACACGCAGAATAAAACATGATACTTTACCTCTTCTGCAACTCGTTCCATCCAGTCTTCATATTCTAGCCAGCGTGTTTGAGGTGCGACTACCATTAATGAGAACTGTTTTGACTTGAAGATCACTGGCTTCGAAGCTTTGCGACTTGCTTGTAAGCATTGATCGAGGAAGTAAGGTTGTCCGGCCTGGTGAGTGGAGAGATCTACCCATTTTCCATCCCGCACAACAAACTCGTTGTCATACCAGACAAAATCAGAACAAAAAGTCCGGATCTTTGGCAGGATGGTATCAAGTGCGATTGTTATAAGTCCAGGTGCATCGATACGAGCATCGATATCCTTTAGGCCCTCACAAATGTTCTAGAGATATATCATTAATAACCAATCCACAATTCTGAAGATAAAACACATACCCCAATAGTAATGCCACGACTACCCTTTCGCCTGACCCCGCCCTCATGAACAGCCGAGATTTCCAGAGAAATGGTCTGTGCTGCTGGTATGGCATACGAAAGCTTAGCCCAGCGCTCGCATTCGGACCCATAATGAGCATGGTGTGAAGAGTAACCAGAGGCCCGTGAGCCCATAGCCTGTGAATTAGAACTGGAGGGTTGGATCGGACGCTGCCATGTTGATGGCACATTGACATTGGGACCCATGGTGGAGCGTGCCATGGCCACCACAGGTGGTGGGTTAAGTGTTGCTGAATAACTGTAAGACTCGTATGATGTAAAATGCTATCGGTCTACTTACACTTTCGTTGCGCAGCATTGACAGATTGTCGGATAACATGTGGATCTGGCAATTCACGGTTTGACATCATGTCTCGTCCTGCAAGTGACAGCCAAGCAGACTTATCAGTGCCAGACTTCAAGTATAAGCGGTAGAAAACTCACTGTTAGTTGTGGGTCTCACGGACGTAGCTAGCTTCCCTCGGTACCGTTCATGACAAGAACTGCAGACATTACGACCTGGTTTCCCAGGGTCTATAGTGCCCACATAAAAACAGGGGTCACCCCTGAAAATCATGGCACCGCAGGCAGGACGTTCGCATACTTGATCCTTCTTCGCAAATGCATCTTCGGTGAACTGAGATACTAATTCAAACCCAGACATTGTTGGGGTTGAGCAGAGGTGGTGAGGGATAGCAATAAAACTTGGGTACCAGAGAACGGCCCATTAAATACAAAATCTTGCTTTGACGCTTTACTCTTCAGGGTAAGTCAGCTTGAACATGGTGCAGAGCAGCGCAGTGAGGATAGAGGATCAGTGAGACTCGGCCCGATTTACTCTTCAGGTAAGAACATAGTCCTGGAGATAGAGGATTCAGTGAGACTTGGCCCTTAATCCAGCGATGCCTTTGCAAGACTTGGTGACATTGTGCCTTCAAACTTCATGATCAGCCAAAGTAGATAGCTTAATTTGCATTTCAATTGTGAAAAGACCTGCTCGTCGGGTGACAAAAGTACTAGCGGAGATAGAGGATCCGGTGAGACTCCGCCTGATTTACTCTTCAGGTAAGTCAGCCTGAACATGGTGCAGAGCAGCGCAGTGAAGATAGAGGATCCAGGGATCCAGTGAGACTCGGTCCGACTTGAATTTACTCTTCAGGTAAGAACATAGCCACCGACATTCTCAACTCTGAAGACAGGAATCTCACCAGCTGCGGACACGTAATTATTGTTCTCTGGCTTGGAGCCTCAGTCGCTGCAGATATGCTTCGTCCTCGGTGGCCTTGGGAACTAAACGCTTTAAGTATTTTGTGTTTCTCCTTAGTAGTATTAGCACTGGCTGATTCATACCAGGTATGCCCAACCAATACAAACCAACTCGTGCGTATCTTTTTGATGATTTCAGACTTCGTCATTGACAATCGGCCCTAGCACCCCTTGATGAGATTGCACCTCACATCCTTCAGTTATGGAAGGCACGTCAAACAGACAAACAGATTGTAGATGGTTTGCGGAAACATTTTGACACTGAACGTTATGGACTTGGGTGAGTACTTTCTACACTATCTCAGACATTCCAAGTCACAGCACTGACTCGCTCGCTCAAGGCTTACAAAATTTGTAGAGATCCGTCTTAGCATGGGTCTTCGACGAACTCGTCAGCAAGGGCACACCATTGAATCCATTCGCGAAGCCATGCTTGACCTACGTCAATTTTATCCCAACGCCGGAGCAAGGGAGATGATCAGCCTCCTGTTCCATGAAAAAGGCATGAGTGTAGCCAGGTACATATGTTTCGTTTTTTGTCACTTCAATGGCAGCAAGCGCAACTCATTTGGAACTTATACAGGACTGTAGTACGAGCTTATTTCGCAGCTTATGAGCCAGACCTTGTGCGGGAGCGGAAGGCACAACGTTTGAAAAGGAAACGTTTTTGGGCTGCAGGGGTCAACGACTTATTTGCCGTAGATCAACATGATAAATGGTTAAGATTCGGTCTCGCACTGCACACTGGAATTGAGCCATTCTCAGGGCGCATCCTCTGGATCCGTGTCTGGCATTCTAACAGGAACCCACAGCTTATCCTCAGTTACTACTTAGATACCATTCAGACTCTCGGTCGTAAGTATTTCTATCCTATTAGTCACTTGAATGATTCACAAGATTATTTTAGATATGCCTATGGTAACACAAAGCGACCCAGGTACTGAGAACTACGGTATTGCAAATGCCCACACCATGCTACGGCAATGGCATGACCCTGCATTGCAAGGCACACTTCAGCATCGTTGGATGCGAACGAAGAAGAACGTAATGCCTGAGATTACATGGTCGCAGCTACGTAGACGTTTTACTCCCGGCTTCGAATCAATACTGGACCGAGGAGTCAATGAAGGTTGGTATGACAGTAGCAACACGCTCCAAGTGTAAGTTTTCTGTTCATGATGCTGGTGATATATTAAATATTAATCATTGCCACTTCAGAATGGTATTCCGTTGGGTCTTCATTCCTTGGCTACAGCGCGAACTTGATGCATACCGGGACCGCGTGAACAACACAGCGAAGCGGCGTGATCGCAACAAGGTACTTCCCCATGGTGTCCCCAATCTCATCTACAACACGCCCGAAGATTTCGGGGCTCTTGACTTCAAGGTACGTCATCATGTATCCTCCTTCTAGGTTTCTTTTCCTCACGTTTTTGTTATCATCAGATCACTGTCGAACAAGATGCTATTGACCACGTTCGGGGAGTCTACATTAATCCAAGCCATCCCGTCTTTGACCTTGTGCCTCCCAACCTGAACGATTATATCCAACTGTGCTATGAAGAAATAGGCTGTCCCATCGTTGACCGTGACTCAGCATGGACTGTCTATCATGATTTGCTCGATAAGCTCCAGCATGGCAACAACTCCGCGCTCCTTGATGTCTCTGATGAATATTCAGATGAGGAACTGGAGGATTTACCGCTGCTCAATAACCATCAAGATCTGCCATTCAACGAGGATGGCTACTATATGGGTGGTGTTGGCGGTGGATTAGGGCTGGGTAAGACACTGCATGACTCTCCTTTCGACACTCTCAATTGACATCTCATATCAGATACGGTACACCATCAACAGTTGGATAGCCTCATCGAAGAGGATGAGCCTGATGTTTCTGTTGATGGAGATGTCGACCTTATAGGGCTCGATCACAATGGTCTTGTTGTTTGGGATTTCTCCGATAACGAAAGTGATGAGATTAGCATCGCTGATCAATGGTAGCCTACAGACTACATTTTATATATAAATCTACATCATGTGACGCACTAAATGGACGCACAGGGTGTTCGCGTGTTTGTGAATGGCTGGTTTGAAGTTGATTCTGTAGATGAAAGTTACGACACTGAGTGCTATGTTTGTTCATCGTCTGTTCTTATATTTCTTGCAGCCGAAGCTCCTGCGCACGCATTATAATTAAAGGTCGATGAAATTTAGATTTTTGAACAGTCGTGAGTCGCACGGGGTGTCCGGAGGCCAACAGAAGCTACTTGCCTTACTAGGAAGGTTCTGAGAAGTAGAAGACTTGGAAACAGAGCACGGTGGTCTGGCTTTCCATATTAATTACTGGGTCACGAGTTTGAAAGCAGAGATCGAGCCCTCTCGCTTCAAGTAGTGTGTATGAGTGTGACGAGGACTTTCCGCCAGGACCTAGGTTAGTGATTGGCAGGAACAGTCTGCCCGTCGTCTAACAACTGCAGACATCCAGGTGCAAAAAATGGCAGTGGGCGTTGTGTATTGCGTGTACTTTAATCGCCGTCGTCGGAACAAGGCCAGTCAGTAGATGTAGTGGGTGCCAGCTGGTGCCGTTGAACGCGACTCCACATTCCGCTGACTCGATAATTGCAACAGACCTGTGACCATTCTCAAAGTCCACACTTGAAGTACTGCCAGTACTACTTAGTTCAAGCACGATGTGAATTACAATATGGTCATTATGCATCGTTTGATTAACGTGAATTTTGATTAAGACAGTACTATGGATGATCAGACATAATGTAAATACTCCCATCTTTGGTCACCTTGTCGCCAAGCGTCCGTATTCTTCCAGTTCGCAGTAACATGTTGCGAAAACGTGACATGTTCATCATAGGACTTGGAGATTCACTTTTGGCAGGAATATTCTCAAAGTCGACCTCGTAGCCCATTAAACGTGGCCTGCGCTTCTTGTCAATGCTCTGGGAGAGCGACGCGTCCAGTATTTTGCTTGAATCTTTGGATGTCCTACGCGAAGATGATCGCCTGATGCTTGGACCCTCTTCGTGTGACTCCCTAATATTCAATGCGACGGCGTGGTTCCTCTTGCCATTTGGGACGGAGGATCTTACTCTTTCGTCTTTATTGACGGGTCTTGCGGGCCCAGGTTCCAGTGCTTCATCCGCCACAACTTTCCTGCGCTTGTGAGAAGCGAGTGGAGACGAAGATGTGGGCGATTCCCGTCTTCTTTTATGCGTCTCGGATGTCTTGTCAAGCACTTCTGTAGCCTTGCCTTTGCCCTTCCAAGAGTTCATGAAACTAGGTGCCTTCCAAGCCTCTGCATCATGTGAAGGGGCCCGGCTTGTTGGTTCGCCTGGAGGTGGGGTTGTTTGTATAACAGAGGGTATGACTTCGGACTGGGATAATGAAAGACTAGGGGAACCAGAGAACAAGGAATGCATAGATGAATTGGAGGGTTGTGGTGAATTATTCCTTGTGGGCCTGTATTCGTCCAATGAGTCTTCGGGTGCTTGTGAGGGTGTGGTATGCACGGGAATTTCGACATTATCGACCGCATCAACATCCATCACATCCGTATCTTCAGCCGTCGATGGTCGAAGGACTCGGAGCGCATCTGCGTTGGTGTCGGACGGTTGATGATCGCCGTGGTCAAGTCTCTCATGAACGTCCCAGTTGATGACACCTGGAGAAGAAGCACGATCACCGCCCCAATGACTCTCGAGTTGGTCACCTGGAAGCATCAGCGAAGCTCCACGACCTGTGACAACAGCGGGTGTCGACGTTGGTCCTGGCTTGAATTCTTGCGTCAGCTGGGATGGAAATAGGGGTCGATGTGACTGTGATTGAGAGAGTAGTTGTGATGGAGGTTCCGACCGTGGTTGAGATTGAGACTGAGATTGAGTTCCCGAAGTATCAGAATTGGGGACGAGAATTTGAGTTGGACCTGAGTGATCGGCAGGTAATGGAGGCACACCAGGATGAGGAACTCTTCGCTTTATGTTTATACGAATGGGAATAGGAATTGAAGAAGGTGGCACAGGCATGGGAGACGAGTCTAAAGAGGATGGAGGAAGAATCGGCCGTCTGATGCGCTGCGCGGGTGTGGGCGGGCGAAGTGGCGAAGTAGTAGGGGGTGTAGATGGTTCGTGGAGGAAACCGTTTTCCCCTGCCGAAGCTTTTACGTTTGCGTGGCCGTTTGGAAGGTTGTCATCTCCGTCATGCGCTGGAGATGGCAGTACTCTAGCAGGGCTTCCGGGTGCAGATGAAGGCCATTCTGAGATTCCGGGTGTAGTCTGCTCATTTATGCCTCGCTCAGGTGTGCGTGTGCGTGGCGGGGTACATGGTTGAGACCTTGCGACTGCATTTCGGTGAAAGTCAACGCTCTGATACATTTTACTTGTAATGTGAGACTTACCAACAATCACATTATCAGCAGATCCACGCTCTTCGACAGGCAGCTGGCCCATTTGAGGTTTTCCTACGCATAAATTAAGCATATGGGAAATTTATTGAGCTGCATACGTACCACCGGCAAATGTTTCCACTTCGTCATCAACGCAAGGCTTCATTGTACATGTCCAGATGTCTTTCTCGGCACGCTGACAAACATAGTTCAATGAATGGATTTTCACGAACTTCACATACTTACCGCCCAGCGCTTGCGATATTCCCTCATCAGATCGACCTTTCGAACAGGAGGTTCCGGCGTAATATGAGGTGGATTGCGTTCTGGTTCCTGAGCCTGAATTATGGGAGGTGCTTCCACATGGTCGATGGCTGGACAGATTTCTTGGAGTTGCGAATCTGCTGCATTTTGTTTATCACGCTTTAAAACATCCCTGTTGCATTTCAGAGAGTGCTCATACAAAGATTTATTGACACTCACCCGCCATCGCCACCTTGTCGGAGCCCGCGAACCCATGCCTTTACTCGAGAGTTCGTTTCAATGTCCTGCGGGGAGCTGAAAACGCCTGAACCAGAGCCAACAAACTTGACAACACCAACTTCTAGAGCTATATGAGGTTCTTCGCTTAGATTCGAACGATTATTCCCAACGGGAATTCGTACGAAGATAGGGCGAAATTGTCCTATTAAAAAAATGGCGTGCTTTGCTTCTGTGAGCCTGCGACCTTGGAAATCCCTGCACCAACACGTCAGACAGCAGTCAGCAAGAGCCAAGTACGAAACTCACTTCATATACTGCAACACAGCGTCTTTAGTGAAACACACAGGAATCCTGTATTCCTTGTCGGACACTCTCCCCATATTACTGCGTCTGCGTTGTACGTCAAAAACTGCAGCAGTCAGTACTGAGCATAGAAAATGAGTAGAAGTACGTACATCGATTATTTGAACTCTCTTTTTCTTGCTAGGTGAAATGGTTTCGATAGGGACATCAGTAAATGACTTTCCGCATGTTTCGGCGACTTTGATGATGTACTGCGATATCCATTGGGCAGGAATGGACTCGGACATCACGGCGCGAAGGGTGAGACCTTTGGGCTTCTAGGGGAAATTGACTGAGCAACACAACGCGGTATGTCACGCGTGTTGTCACATTTTGTCACGTCGCCTGCGTCCACAACCACAAGTTACCGGCCACTGCGACCACTCAATGATATAGTACCTCTATACCCTTTTCTTTGTTTACCGAATTCACCGTATAATAGGTAACATTGATTTCGTGACGTTGCTTGAGAGGCACGAAAGCCCCAAATTCTCAGCAGTCAACCGGAGTGGGCCAGTGACAGAACTTAAGTTCCTCCGAGTCCTTTCCGAGCGTCCAACAGAATTCAACAATCCAGGAATACTTTTGGCTGTTGTTCAGCTGATCCTGTTGTCCTCCACTGATTCTGCTTCCATGTCATAAAATGGTATTCTTAATAAAGTATGAGAGGTGTGCCATCGTGACTCGTGAGTGACTCGGAATGCTTTCATTGCTCTCCCCAGCGTGGCACGTTCACCATGCACGGTGGTTATACTGACTTTAATATCCGGATTGTTATGGTTTTGACCCTTGGAAGTTTCACATACGACTATGCTTTCAGTGCCATCTCCGATACCTTCCAAGGACAACCTGGTTTTCTTTAGGACAATCTCGCAGATACTGCTCTTGTTTGCATCTTTGGCAGAGCGCTTTATTTTTCAGGCAGAAATATACTTTTTCCCTGTGGCCTTCTTGTCGGCCAACGTGGTATTCATCATTTTATTGCCCGGACCGATCATCTGACCTGATACAAGGGGCTTGGAGGATCGTTTTCGACTGCAAGCTGGGTCGGTGTAAAGACTGTTTATTCCAATCTCAGTTTTCAGCGGTGCTTCCCTCTTGGTTTCCCGAGTTCCCGCAGTGGTGTAAGGATCATTACGTATTTAAGATTCTCCAACTGACGATTTCATCAAGCACTCACTGGGATCTTCGCCACACACATCTGCCCGCAGGGAACGGCGTTCTCAAGGATCGACGCGTTCCTTTCGACTGTGGCGTTCCTGCAAGCAGGGCCACCTGCGCTCTCCACTATCAGATTGTACTATTGAGTACGTGATACTTATCTGCCTAACTACGGTTCATATTACGACTCTATGGCATTCGCCCGAGGTAAACCTACCGCGTTCAAATGTCTTTACCGCTGGACTGTTTTACGACATAGACGTAGATGAAGGGGCTTTCACTTGAAGAAGGTTTGGGGATGATGTGGAGGAGGAGCAGGCTCGTGACGAACTTATGAATCAAACATCACTGTAGAGAAGGAAGGTATCTAACGCAGAAGATATTTAGTACGGCCAAGTCACAGTACCGGCAACTTATGCGAAGTCTAGTCATTCTTTCAATCGTGGTATTGACATATCGGAACAACGCAAATTAGATCAGGTCATGTCATTTACTGCATGCTTGATGTGTCCAGTTCAAAAAAAAAAAATTTCCACCAGTGATGCTTCTTACAATGCGTATTGTTGTCAGTGATAAAATGAATATAACCTACACTGGAAAGTGTGCCCTGAACACCAGTAAATGAGCAATAGGCAGGGCTGATTCCTCGGGACACGAGTATCAGTTGTGAACCCTGGGATTGTGATCATAGATTATCACTACTCCCTTCGATAAATATTGAATGAAAGAAGAGTCAGAGTGCCGCAAAATATAACTGTGAACATTATTCAACAATAAGGTGCCACAAGACCGACCACTGCCAGTGAGGAATTGACGGCTCGTTGATTTGGAAGGAACACTGCGTCCTCTTCAATGAATGCGGCAGATGGAGACGACAGCAGTACATACCTCTGTAGATGGTGATACATATGGAAAGTCATCGTAGTCGAATCACGAAAGCTCGAGATGCAGAAATGGTACTTGGTTGCTGTGGGTAATCCATCCAGAATCGTGCACTTCTCCCCCATTCGTAAGCATATGCAAGTGGGGACATCGACTGTGTGCTGCAAATCACTCGTGGGATGCCGCAGGTGGGGATGTAAGGTGAGTATTGCATCAACAACCGTTTGCAATGAGGTCCTCATGAACAGACTGACATGTTGATGGCCTTGTTACCTATCTCTGAGCCCCCGGCAGAGTTTATATCGGCACGCCCAGAGTTGCGACAAGATAATAGATCAATGTAATAGCAGTAGTTCGATCAATCTAGAACTGCGTACTTCCTCAGACTTTCTGGTATAGCATCTCCTAGCCCTTTTGACTCCAACCATTTCTTGGAGAACAAACGGCTCTGGTATCGATATGCACCGTCGCAAAGTACAGTTACAACTTTGGAACCTGACAGAGCTTCAACTTGGGCGGTGAAATGTAGTTGACCTCCGTACTTACCCTTGCCTAGCTTTTGAGCAAGTTCTACAGCTGCAACAACATTCAGCGCTGAGGAAGCGCCCAGGTACAGGCCTTCGCTATCAAGAAGCTGATACACCATGGATATTGACTTCTCGTCTGATATGTGCAGAGCTCCCGACAAGTCATTGATAAAAATACCCAGGTTATTTGTGATACGGCCTTGACCAATACCTGTGCGATTGCAAAATAGAGCGTTCAGCTATGTTGACTCGCGGTAGATAGAAAAAGTTCAACCTTCTGTGATTGAACTTCCACCACGCTCAATGAGTTTTCCACCGGAAGAGACATATTTGTACAAGACACTGCCAGGCGGATCGGCAAGCCATACCTGCGTCTTAGGGCTCTTTTCCTTCAGAAACTTGCCAACTCCAGCTAGAGTACCACCTGTACCAGTTGAGCAAATAAAACCGTCGATGTCACCCTTCGTCTGTTCCCATATTTCGGGTCCAGTAGAGATGTAGTGCGCGTACGCATTGGCGGTATTGTCGAATTGGTCTGTCCATATGGCATTCTCGAGCCTTTCAGCATACTCCTTCGCCTGGTGGTTATAGTTCAATGGATTCTCGTAGGGAACTGCAGGTACTGGGTGCACTTCGGCACCGAGCATGCTGAGAAGGTCGATCTTCTCTTGGCTCTGAGTACCAAAGGTTCAGCAAAGAAGACAGTAGCCAGGTGGTTGACTTTACTTCACCTGAGTGTTAGGCATGAATATAACACATTTGTAACCCTTGGCTCTACAGACATGGGCAAGACCAATACCAGTGTTGCCTGCGGTACCCTCAACAACCGTTCCACCGGGTTTTATGCTGCGTACATCCTTGACGTTAATACTTATTGCACTAGGTGTTAATCCTACTCACCGACCCTTCTCCTCCGCATCCAGAACTATGCCGACAGCAGCACGGTCTTTAATGCTGCCTCCAGGATTTTGGAATTCGGCCTTCCCATATATCTTACTTCCCGTCTGCTCCGAGAGCGTCTTCAGATAGATCTGACTATGGTGTTAGAAAATATTCCACTGTCGAGCGGTGACCTCCTCACCAATGGTGTATTTCCCACTGCACCGGTAAAACCGTCGACAGCAATGTTATTCGTCGCAAATCCCCTACTTTGCTGTACGATAGCCCGTCGGTAGACTGATAACATGATAATTCAAAGAGAAAAACAATTATGCAAGAAGTGGGGTACACTACGTAGTATTTGCTCTCATGAGAAGATGATTAAACAGGCTGGGAGCGAGCACGACATTTAGAGGTCATACTGTGTCCATATTCCTTGGGCGTCACAGTGAGAGTCAGTCAGGTGAATCAATTATATCCGGGTTATCGATATCCTCTTGCTCGCTATGCCCATATGGCGAATTATACGGTAATCATGTATGAAGAAGAATGTATCGTCACATCAAAGAGCAAAACCATCCATTAAGATGCAGAGATAAAGACACCCAAAGAACAGAAAAGCGCTCAGACGTATCTAGAACTGAGCAAGAAAAAACTGCAGGGCTGAATGAAGAAGACAAGCTCAGACATAGAATAGGTAGTCTGTCATACATGCGGAGTCGTGCAGGCCATAATAGAGAACATAGCGTGGTTGTCAACGAGGCGAAGACAGAGTTGTGTCGAAGTAGGGTGGTATGGACGGGGGGTATCAAGGTCTTGCGTATTCCGCTGCATCACTCATGGCTGGCGTTTCTTCACGTTCTGGTTCAGCCACTGAAGACCTTCGAACAAACCTTCACCCGTCGTGGCACAACTATGGCACATGGAGTAAGCGACGTTCCTCCTGGAGTGAACGAAACACTGACCTCGGGTGGACATACCAAGAGCGATCCCGCATGCGGTGGAGACCTAATTTTTCCGTCACCTCGGCAGGTGACATAGCTAAATAAATAGATAAATGAGCCTTTGTCTAAAAGTATAGAAATGACTCGCTGTACCTCCGGGAAGATCTTGTTTGTTCGAAAACACGAGCAGTAGACATTCCTTCATCTCTCGATCACTCAATATGCGATGCAATTCTTGTTTTGCTTCATCGATTCTCTCTCGGTCTTGACTGTCTACGACAAACACAAGCCCTTGAGTGCCTGTGTAGTAATGTCTCCACAGCGGTCGAATCTTGTCCTGGCCTCCAACATCCCAGACATTGAATTTTACATTCTTGTAGGTAACGGTCTCCACGTTGAAGCCGACTAAGCGCGCACCATGAGTTTTTGAATTGATCCATAGTACACGGGTACTTACCCGTAGGTATGGTGGTCACCGACTGGTTCAATTTGAGTTTATAAAGAATAGCTGTGGCAAAATGTTTAACGCGGTAAGGGAACAACAAGGTCAGCTCACTTGTCTTGCCTGCGGCGTCAAGGCCAAGCATCAGTAACCTCATCTCCTTGTTCCCGAACAATCTGCCTGTTAGACATGCCGTTCAGTGGAATTACACACGATAAACATCATGTCGACTACGCCCAGGACAAAACACTCACCGAGCGCTTTTGACAAGTTTGCTCCCATGATGATATATAGATTCAAAGGTAAAGAGCGACAGAGGCGGATTTAGTGCCACAAGCAATGGTTCAGAGACTGAAAGTAGGCAAAGCAGGAAAAGCTCCAAGTAAACACACGCCATTTCAGACCCCGAACACCTCCTTGTACAACCACCGCTTCGAGTACTTGATGAAATGAAAAACCGCTTCTGATAAACACTATATTTCTAGTTTTATTCATGCTTCCTGAGCGGAAATGTGGAAGAACCCGAGTCACGCTGCCATGGGACCACGGCTAGTGTAACGACATGTAATAGGATTACCGATTGTACAATATTAAAATGCAAGAGTCCAGACCAATGAATACATACAAGGTGGGTATATCCTACTAAATCACCAGCATGAGAAGAAATCTAACCCGCAGCAACTCCTGGTGATGGCGTCTGACTCTGGCTAAACACCTTTAGCCACCCATCTCCCATGTCAGAACGCAGGGCTTGCATCCGCGCTCGATAAAGCTCCGCATCTCGTATCTGACTCTGACTCTGGCCCTCGTCTGGCGGATCAAATACCGTGCTTACTCTACGGTGACCCGATTTGCCATTCGTTGAATGTGGACGTGGTGTACGAACAGTGGCAGACGGTGAGCGTAGCGAGCTCGCAGAACCAACAGAGATCCCTGGGGCTACTGCGCCTCCTGTATTCGAGCCATAAGATCGATAATCTAAAGTACCATAAGTCTGGCGAATGGCTATATACATAGAAGCACCTCACCTGTTCCATCTACGGGAGACAGGTCCACGATGCGCTTGACCTTCCGCTTTCTCTTCCCTGCAACAGCACCTGTTAACAGGGGAGAACCATGAGGTGGTGACGAGGCTCCAGATTGCGGAGCGCTCATGGCATCATGCGTCCCTGTCGAAGAGGGTGCCATCGCCTTCGGACTGCCTACTGGTACGACAGGTGGGGAGGGGAGAGTCTCAACAGTGTTTACCGATAATGGTTGATCAGACAGTGGTGCATTGAGACTGCGTTTCTCATAAAATCCTGGTGATGCACCATCAAGCCTAATGTTCTTGTCCTCCTTCAGGAAAAGATCAAAGCATGCCGTGCGATAGTTATCCTCGTATTCGGTGAGCGGGTTTCCTTCAATCCATACCTCCATGATGTTGGGTAATGTGGCCAATCGCCCAATCTCAGCGCTTTCTTCTATGTGGTTGGAGCGCAAGTCAACGCGCTCCAGCGCCATTAGACGCTCTAAGCCACAAATAGATTCAAGCCGATTACGGGAGAGATTGATGTTGAGAACTTGGCCAAGGTGTGTGTAGATACCAAGGACTGAGTCAATCATGTTATCGGAGAGGTTAAGGGAGACGAGGTTGTGGAGTATGGCAATACCATGCGGCACAGACACGAGGAGGTTAGACGATAAGTCGAGATAGCTAAGCGAGGTGAGGTATGGTAACGGATCGGTGGGAAGAAAGGTAAGAGCATTATCTGCTAGCGACAAGTGCTTCAATAATGACCACTTATATGGCGAGAGGGGAGCCGCAGGTGAAGGCACGGGAGGTGTTAAATCGTCTTCATCGTCTTCCGGAACGGACTCAGGTAGGCGAGTACTCTGGAAAGAACGTTGTGAACGAGGTATGCGTCTGCTTCTCGAGTCGCTCGTGGTGCCATCTCTCCGAGCTTGGTCATCCAACACGGCACCAATGAAGATGTCAGTGACGTCCTCCAGGCCACTGCGCTGGACTGTTAAACTCCGCAGATTTTCTGCCAGCATATCCCACCCAAGTAATGTCCGTGGGTCTATGTCGACGCACTCCAAGGTCTGAATATTCTTGAATGCATCAAGTGGGAGTGCATTCTGATTGGGTGGTTCATCTGCGAGCTCAGCGATGACTTTCGGACCCGGTGCACTGATGGATAGAGCGGGGAGCTTTGTAAAAGAGCTGTAAATATACTTGAGCTCCTCGTCAATGGTTTGCGGCTCCTGTCTTCCCCACCACCCTACTCCAAGTGACAAACCAGATACGGCTGAAAGGGACGAGCGAAATGACGCGAGAGACAGCGAGTCGGAATTATCGGAATTAGGGTACAAATCGATGTGCGTATAATGCATTGGCTTTGAGGGATTGTCGACCCTTACGTCTAATGTGCCAATGTCAATTCCGAGCGCTTCTAAGCGCATAAGGATGTAAAACAGCCTGTGGGTGTCGACGCTGAATGTGACAGGTTTCGGAGGAGAAGGTGATGGCGTTTGTGAATCATAAGAAAACCAACCAGAAAGATTGAAGACAGATGTGTTATTGGCAGAATGCCGACGCTGCACACGCCTTCGTCGGACGAAGCCAGCTTCTGCTAGTCCCATCTCATTGTTTCTGATGAATGTTGCAATTCTGCGCAGATAATCGTCGCCTGGCTGTGGCTCCATGATGTCTATCAAGTTGGAGCAGTTAATAGAAAAATAGGCCTGTAGGCAGCCAGGCAGCCCAAGCTTCCTAACCACAAGGGAAACCCATGTGAGTAGGACCCCCCACACCCATTCTGTGACATAACGTCGTGACAAGATATCATCACGGAGCGTGACAAGATTGAAACGCGTCAGTCCGCTCTTGAAGCTCAGATCATCATCGGTACACATCGACAAGCTCAAAGACCAAATCTTGATCGTAGTCGTATTAAATCATGAAGTTAACGATAAAGACGCTGCAGCAGAAGATATTCCAGGTGTGTAACGTTATTTACTGTTTCCAACACTCCCTTAGTATGCGAGTAAAAGCTCGAAGCCGAGGGGTCAGAGACCATTGCAGATTTGAAGCAGAAGATATCCAACACACAGGGTCATTCTGTAGAGAGCCAAAAGCTCATATTTTCTGGTACGGCTTTACAGTCATTTCACAGCATCAGTGTTCATCCGGTATCGCAGGCAAGATTCTTACGGATGACAAGACGGTTGCATCGTGCGAGATCAAGGAAAAGGACTTTTTGGTGTTGATGGTTTCAAAGGTTTGCAGTAGTTTCCACTTGTTTCAGATGTCAAATTCATCCATCGTGATCTTCAGTCTAAACCTACACCAGTTCAACCTCCTCCGGTAATTGCCTCGACATCGACGCCACAGCCTGAGGCTGCCGCACCCGCACCCGCCCCAGCACCTGCAGCACCTCAAGTCGTAGCATCAGCTCCTGCGGCACCAGCACCTGTTGCGCCACCTGTCCCTTCTGCTGCCCCCGTAGCAGCACCTATAACAGCTGACGGCAGCTTTTTGACTGGAGAAGCGCTCCAGTCGACAATCAATAATATGATTGAGATGGGCTTCGAACGCGATCAAGTCACTCGCGCGCTGAGAGCCAGTTTTAACAACCCTGATCGTGCCGTCGAATACTTGATGACGGTAGTTTACTTAATGTCAATCATTTTATTTGTCTAATACTAATTTAAACCACAGGGCATTCCTCCGCATCTCATGCATGAAGCAGCAGGCCCTGCTGCGCGACCAGCGCAGACGGGGGGTGTAACACCCACTACTCCCGCCGCACCCGCACCCGCTGCAGCCCAGCCTGCCCCAGTAGCTCCAACTGGCCAACCCCAGAATTTATTTCAAGTTAGTATCCTGATTTCTTTTTCAATCAGACTCTCACCAACGCAAGCGTAGCTTGCACAGCAGCAACAACAACAGCCTGGTGGCAGGGGTACGGCAACTGCCGGTGCGGGAGCTGGAACTGGTGAAATTGATCTAGCCACTCTTCGAAACCACCCTCAGTTTCAGCAATTACGCACTCTGGTCCAAAACAACCCAGAACTGCTTGCGCCATTGGTTCAGCAAATCATGGATCAAAATCCACAACTTGGACAAGTATTTGAAAGTAACCCTGAAGCATTAATACAATTGCTCAATGGGGACAGCGATGCTGAAGGCGGTGGTGCTGTGCCACCCGGCACACAAATAATACATATTACGCCGGAGGAGCAGGCTGCGATTGGTCGGGTAAGTTCGTCTACACGCATCCTGGACTTGCGCTTATTATGTGGCTATAGTTGGAGGCTTTGGGTTTCTCGCGCCAGAAAGCTGCTGAGGCATATCTGGCGTGCGATAAGAATGAGGAACTTGCAGCCAATTACTTGTTTGAGACTGGATTTGATGACGAGGAGGACCAATGATGGAGTGTGATGTGTTTGTGAAGTTCTTTGCATTATTGTGGCTCATGTATATACTCAAGGCTGACTCAAGCTACCTAAGTTACGACTGGATGGAGTTGTGACCCTGCAGTAAAGTCTAGATCCAAGATTAATTTGTGATTTGTTCATTATTGCAGTTCATACGGAATGCCTCAGCTCGGCTTAGACTCGAGTCGGCTGATTTTATTTCACAGGATCCCTGACTGATCGAAGTCAGGTCTGATCATACTAAGTATTATCTCGTGTATATTAGAGGTAACCCAAATCTCTGAGAGCATTATAGATTACACTGCAGCCCGCGGAGTCAATCAAAATATTTGAATGTAATGATGATTGTATAAACTGCGTTTTACGGCGTGTGAACGTTAACCTGAATAACGTACAAGCAAGACAGTAGCCGCATGTTGTTGTGGTGTGTTGCTTGGCCGCCTTCTCCCTCGTCCTTCATCCTCTCTTTCCTTTCCCCAGCACACATACCCGAAAGCTTTCAATACCGCAAGCATCATTACTGTTATTCGGTTCGAAAAGTTACCAATTATTTTTACAGCTTGTTCTAGCTTTCTATCCCATGGCATCCCAAGACTCGCCACCAGCGGACGACAAGGACGTTCAGACGCGCGAGCAGGTGTCTCAAATAGTTTCTCAGACGCCAGCCATCGGGAATGGCTCTACAGGTGTAGACACTAGTGTGCAAGCACACGAGCAGTCACCCACATCGTCTTCGGAAACAGACAAGGATGTCAACCCAAACCCTTCTAACACCGTTTCCACCTTCGTTTTACCAGGCGAACGCGAAAATGTAAAGCCAAGCGAGAAAGACAAGGACAAGGGTTCCTTGGCCACAACAACCCAGACTCACCCAAACACAAATTCTACCAGCGCTACGTCTAGCACCGCCCGTCGATTTTCCAGAAAGGTCAAACCTGCGTCAAAAACTACTAAGTCTTCAACTGCTTCGTCTAGCTCTGCACGAGAGAAGACTGCTTCCAACAATCATTCCAGAGACGAAAACAAGTCTGTCGGAGGTTCTCAGAAGAAGGAATCATTTATCGTCAAACTCGTACGCAAACTCGTGCCATGTGTCGCTCCTAGCGATCGTACACATGCGATTGAGGTCGATGTTGATGCTGCTACACAACACAAGGCTCCTGACATGGTCAATGGTGCCTCAGCGCCCGTAGCCGAGGTCATTGTGCCCAGCGAAAAGGAGGTTGAAGTTAGGGAACAGGAACAGGAAAAGCCAAATCTTGTGGTAGAGGTACCCCCCGCTGTAACGGAAACCGTCTCCGCAGAAATCGAGGTTATTGTGCCTCCCACGCCAACCAAAGCTCTCCTCCCAATATCTGAAACAGAGGGGATGACCAGCGGAGCAGTCCAACCTCCAGGGTCAACTGGTGCAGACATTTTCTCCCCCTCACTGTCAACTCCTGTAGATGTATCGCACACACCATCTGTGGGTACTCCGTCACATACTGGGGACACCTCGCATACAGCAACCGATTCAGAAGGCAGCTTCACGGACGAGGAGGGTCACGGAGAATCGGAGGAGCCCGAAGTAGAAGAAGTGGAACCGATGGAGGAAGACGATGAAGATGCTCTGATTCTCAATGGAGGTGCAGGTATTCCCATAGGGCCCGTGAGTTTTTTTAAGACCTCTTGGTGACGCTAACCACTGATTTGGCTTCACAATAAGGATGGAGAACTGCGCCCGCTCCTGCCCCCGATGGCGCCACACCACGTGGGGCGCAAGTGTCTCGTTCTCGACCTGGACGAGACCCTAGTACACAGTAGTTTCAAGGTGGATTTTTTCGGCTTCTCGATCTAGTGCCGCTTCTGACACGTTTTTCGGCCGCTCTATAGTCTATTCAACACGCGGATTACGTTGTTCCAGTGGAAATTGAGTACCATTGGCACAATGTATACGTGATTAAGCGTCCGGGGGTCGACAATTTCCTGAAGAAGATGGGTGAAATTTACGAGGTGGTGGTCTTTACTGCTAGCTTAAGCAAGGTTCGAGGGTGTTATTTTTATCTTTTTGATATTGTCGACTGATTTTTATCGTGTGTAGTATGCAGACCCAGTTCTAGATAAGCTGGACATTCATCAAGTGGTGTCGCATCGACTATTTAGAGAGAGTTGTTATAATCACAAGGGGAACTATGTCAAGGTAATGGAAACGTCTCTTCTGTATGTTTCGTCGCTAACTTGCTCTTATGTAGGATCTTTCCCAATTGGGCCGTCCTATTGCAGATACCATCATTCTGGATAACTCTCCAGCATCGTACATCTTTCACCCCAACAATGCGGTCCCTGTTTCATCGTGGTTCAATGACCCACACGACACAGAACTCACCGATCTTTGCCCTTTCCTTGCGGACCTTGCCGATGTGAGAGATGTTCGGGGCGTCTTGGATGGCGGTCTGTAGGGTAGTGGGTACAAGGGATACGAGGAAGAGGAACATTACAGGAGAGCAGTAGGCTCGCGAGCACAAATTCTCTGGTGTTGTGATGCTGGTCAAACTCTCCTGTTTTTTTATTACAGGTCAATGCAACGCACTTCATATCCCAATGTTGTGCACTACCCCACAAGTTCTATCGCATCCTTGCTTTACGTCTCGATGGCGCCTCTGGCCGATTATGCGATTTTGTCTCTTTCCACCCTCTCCGCATTGCCCTCATGAGCCCTTTACCCATTCTGCATCTGTTACGCTTTCCCATGCCCGATATACCCTACATATCTAACATGACTTTCAACGCCCAAGTGTATTGGCAAAACTTTGATGACGATACCCATTTGTCCCCATCTCACTCCACGTATGTTCTTGCATCGAAACTCTTCTACGTAATCGCTTCTGTGTTATTATTGCCTCCTATTATTTCTTGCCCTAGTGTGGCCGGTTCTATATGAAGCAGCTACTTTCGCATTTCTCCATCCATTCCTCCACGGTATGGTCGCATGCCTTCATGGTGCGTCCCTTTGTTGATATCAGTCCTCGACCAAGTATCTCACTATCTCCAGGTAGTTTCTCCCATTTATGGATGCATTCATACACGTCGATCGTCACTGGCAATCTCCATCTTGCGACCAAAAGTATTGCGATACACACCTCTTTTTTTTTACTTGCGTCGCTGTAGCTTAGGATTTTCCTTGTCTTATTGAATGTTTATTATACTCAGCGACGTATCACTTTCCTTCCTTCCTTTTCTTTCTTTTCTATCCCGAGCTTTTTTTCTATCTCCCTTACAAAATCACGATATCCTGACGAAACTCTATGATGTTACATATTCACGATTATATATCATATTCTCTCTGTTGAAGTCGTGGGACGCGACTGGCTTTCAACACGCGCGTGAGTCGCCGCGTCGACGCGTTTGTTGACCATTATCCTGGAGATGATGACATACAGCGCCAGTCAAGTATCGTACTATGGCAGGATAATGGCCCAACTATCATTGTGTCTTCCGAACCAGCTATCATTATAGAGTGAAACCTTCAACGTGCCCAAGCCTATTCCACCAACCCATTGGGATAAGAAATAAATAATAGAAGGAAGAGTGTACCAAATGTATGTAAAACTGGGCGCTACGGTGTAGATTAATACGATTCTGGACTTATTTGTAACAAGGAGGCGCAGTGGAATTGAGATCTTAATATGGAGAAATTCGCGATGGAATATTTACAAACTGAGGGATATCATAAGAAAGAAACGATTCACGGCCTGGGCTTCCTCCAATCCACATTTGAAGGGTAGATCGACCGCCCGGACCAGATCTCTATTGATTGAGTCTGTTCATCCCACAATGTTGGCAACATCTGTGGCCGTTGTTCACGCTGGAGAGCTGCAATAAATTTTGAGTATGATTATCATTGCTTATAAGTCAAATTTAACCTACCGCGAGAACAAGCGTTGTGGAATTCCGACGTGCCATCATCGTTCGAGAAATACCGGTGATCTGTAACCTGTTGGAACCCATACCGTAATATGGCAAAGGGATTGAGCAACTAAGTGTTATGGCATAGGTAAGTGATGGTGTCATAAAATAAACAATACAAAACTTACCCCTACAACTAGATCAACCACAAGTGCATCGAGCTGACGAAACGCAGGGAACAAGTCGAGTTTTCCGTAATGCCTGGAGTCCCAAGAAACATACTCCATTATGGCTTCTTCCGAATCAAAGAGCTCCTGACAAGGGATATCAGTAAGATGGCGATGAAGCGTGACGCAATACGTGCCTTATGGTCCGGCGGCGACATAAGCTCGTACAGGACACATCCGAACGCCCACCAATCCACGGGCGTCCCGTACTTCGTAGGATTTGGGCTTGTCTGGTTGCGCAGAATCTCAGGTGCCATACAGTAGATGGTTCCCTTTACGCCTGATGCATAATCCCACCATATGTTCAAGGGTTTCGGTTCCTCATTGAGATAACTGAGACCAAAGTCAGCAATACGGACGTTCTGTCGTATATCAATTAGAACATTTTCTGCTTTTATATCGCGATGGATGATGCCCATATTATGTAAAGCATTGATGCCAAGCGCCTGCAAAGTCGGAGCGGTGAGATACCGAAAGCCAGGAATGACACTGACTTACCATTTGTGCACTCCACCTGCGAGCATTCTGGAGGCAGTATGAAGAGTCATTTTCCATGTAATGCAGTAAATCATTGGTCATTAAATCCTACGGGTGCACAGTGGGTTCAAACAGCTCAAATGGCACACAGGGGAGAAGGACATACCATAACGAAACAGATATTTTTCTTCGTCTGAAAGGACATCTCTAATTCCATCAGGAATGTTGTTTCGGGACATGACTCCCTCAAGGAGGCAAGACGCTTGTACACTGCCAACTCGTTCAGAACACCCCTTCCCGTGCCACTGCGCCTAAGTCGGTTCTTGCTAAAAACCTTGAAACACAGCAAGCGACCTGACGATAGGTCTTCAGCTCCAATAGCCTTGGCAAAACTTCCCGACGACAAAAGGCGCGAAATACGGAAGGGACCGTTCACGTATGACAGCAGAGGGGTTTGCGGGGTGCATACTTCTGTTGTGCCTGTAGGTGTCAATACATGACTGGGAGTTGGAGGGTCTGGGAAATCTGAAGTCAGATCCGTCGTATTGATACCCCCCGCGACCTTGGAGACGGGAGAGATGGGGATGGGGATGGGGATGGGGATGGGAAGAGGCACGATGTCCGACACGTCGGGCAAAGCACTCGATAATTGGGGTGTTGATAGGGATGAAGGAGTTATCAACTTCAGTGGGACCTTTGGGCCTAGCCAGCGATCAACGGGCAACATGGTGAGGAGGAGAAGCAATGAAAAGAAGGGATTGAGTGGACGTACTACTTATAAGTTACCTGGTAGAACCACAACGCATCTTTAAATGATGAGCTGTGGACGCGCCGATTTCTGATTGTCTCAAAGCATCCACAGAATAATTGTGGTAATCAAATTGTGCCACCTGCATCTGAGTATCAATTATGAGGGTGGTTAGCTTGAGAAGGGGGAATTGTGGAAGCGTACGATGTGGAACAGTCAAAGCACGTTGCTACCACAGTTAGATACCAATTATCGGCACACAGATGAATAGACCCACTATCAGCGTATTGTGGGACAACAAACTGGCGCACCTCACTAGCTGCAAAGTGCCCCATCAAACCTACTGTATCAAAGCAATATGATGCCACGGAAACCTGCATATCCAAAAGAATGTGAGTACTCTCAGTACCGATAACATAACCATCTGGCCAAGTGCTGAGTGTCGCAAGGCGTAGGAGCTGTTACAGATATTTGGCTTATTTTTTTCCTCACTCGTGCCGCGGGCCTTTCAAAATGGGTACTCGTGTAACACGGACCGAGCACCAGTGGTCTCAGAGACTCCTGATTTGCGTACGAGTTTTGGTCATTGTTCGAGGTGCAAGTTCCGACTTTCCTCACCGCTGGCTTTACAGACATAAGTGCAATTGGGATGGCGAGCAGGAGAACCCATACACTTACTAGCACTGCCAGTGGGTGTACACCGGTCATCGATTTATTCCATGGCATCAAAGTTCAGACTTGCAAAGGCACGTCTGCTATTTCTGCCCTCCCTTTTCCACGCAAGGGGCTCCAATCCGCTATTGTCAGCGCAGAGTAAGGTGTCTTCATAAGATCCTATGTAATCTTTTTGTCCTCGTATCTCGGCTGACATCCCAGTTATAAAGTTGGCTGCTGGCTGGAAATAATAGTCCCAACTCTTACAGCTTGACGTAGTGTATGATTTATATTGAGCAGAAGGTTGCTTGGTATCGACTGGAGTGGTATAACTACACCTTTGAGCAACTCTCGAGAGTCTCGGCAGCGTATATAAGGGAATGACAACGATAACTTGAAAGGGCAACAACCACTGGGAGGACATGATAAAGTGCGTGATGACCAATAGATGTCTGATATGCAAATGGTACTTGTGAGGTCAACGTAGGTGTGGACAAGTTCACCGATACTAGCCTGCAGCGCGCTGATCAATGAAAAAAGTGTGAAGCCGGCGAGACATCGGATCTGATATAGTTTTTTGCGGAGTTGGAAGGCGAACTTGTCTCCAACATCAAAGTTCAATTGGTTAACATGTAGCCTACTATGTTTACGATATGTATAATACGGAATGGCATTGAGTTGCTGAGAGTATGTTGATATGTTCATGATGCGACTCCGGGGATTATATTAAAAACGACAACAATGATAGCAATACGAGTCCGACATAATAGGCACTATATAGCCAGTGTCCCGTTGTACAACGTGAAACATAGTATACAAGGCAGGAAAGACAACCTCAACTGCAATCTGACAGCTGATATCATGGCAGCGGATCATGTTATCGACATTCGAGGGGTCAATTCCAACGAGCGACTATCGTAATACCTCCAAGGATCGTCATCCTCTCGAAGCTCGTCGACACGAGAATACCTAGACTTGCGTGCTCTCCTCATCCGCCACCAGAAACTACATGCAAGCCACTGAGTCATCACGTTCAGATAGCTGTATGATTACTCACATGAAACCGATAATCCCTGCAATAACCACTATGATGGCGACGACAAAACCTGCCAATGCACCCTTATTGTCTGTTAACCATAGTTCCACCTTCTGCCAACCGCCTGGATCAGGATCCACGAATGCAAACCGTCTGTCTGGGAGTTCCGATTGGCTTGGGAGGTCGTTCGGATTGTAGCAATACTGTGCAAAGCATTGTGAGCAGAAATCTGATCTTGGATTAACTGCGCGATCAATTGCGGCACATTGCAAGCATTGTCCCCAATTCGGATCCGGTGAAGTTGTGTTTGGTTTGAAGCCACCCAAGGTATTCGAGAACGCTTGGTTTATGAACACGGCTGTGAACAGGGATGTGTAGGAAAATTGTGTATCACCAGTGCTGCAAAACGATATCAGCATTATCTTCGGATGATGCAAGATACGTGGCATACTTCGTAGCTGGCGCGCTTCCATCTAGCGGGGGCGCATTAGGAAGATATATAATAATGGGGTAAGCTGGTTGATCCTGAGTGAGATTACAACCAAAAAACGTTGGGCGCATATTGACGCCTGTGGAAATAAACTGGGCAGCAGTTCCAGGTATGGGCGGCATTGGTTGGTGCGAAGACGAGAGCACTGATGATATCCGCTCGAAAGTAGTTAGTAGTGATGTACCACTGGCAGGAGTTAGTGTTTATCAATCATAGATTCCCGACACGTACTCACTTTGGCCAATAATTCTGATCATCCGCACTACCATCGATGACGACTACTACATCCAGCCCCCTAGCATTTACAAGTAGGCTGCTGAGAGGAATTTTCTCGCCGTTTGAACCTCCGTCAAGGAGTTGAAGCTGCTCTGAGGATGAGTCTTGGAAAGTCCCAGAATTGACACCTTTAAATGGCTACAGATACCATCAGGTGGGTACTGTGAGTTGAAATAACGGTACGAACGTTAGGCCAATTGGCCGCATTCATGACATTGGACGGCGTATGCGATAACAACTGATTGAAAACAAAATTCATGCCGTCTTCATCTCCATTTGAGGAATCGAATCCAAAGTTCCCGTCGGTAACATTCAAGACGGCCTGCAACCGTAAGTCAGATCGAGGAATTCCCAGGTAATAACATGACATACGTTGAAGAAACTGGAGCTTGTACCCATAACAAAGCTCGCCTGATCGAAACCAGTAACGCAAGCTGATGAGTTAGCCGGCAAACCGTTTGTCAAATAAGTCCCAGCAAACTTCAGTGGCAGCATCGATCCAAGGTCAGGATCCCATGAACCAAACTCAAAAGGTGTAATCTACACCATTCATGTCTAGATGCGTTCCTGCGCTTAGAAGTTAAGTACTGACCTCATAAACAGTTGAATTCAGAGGCACAGTCGTGTTTGTGCCCGAGCCTATTTCCCGCGAGTCAGCAACTACTATCGGGAATGGCATTGTGTAATTTTGAAAACTCGGCAGGAGACACATTTGGGACCATAATTGTCCAGCGCCATGGCTAGTCTGATTGGTGTAGAAGTTGCTTGGCGTTGTTTCGTTCAAGAAGTGGTATGAAATCATCCGACCCCATATGTCGGTCGCACTAGTGGGACTGAAAAGGCAGAGAGGTCAGCTTGATAGTAGATGCACGATGCTCCTGGGAGGAAACGTACAGTCCATTATTTGCCTTGGATTCAACACTCGCCAGGATACTGCCCCAATACTCTTGGTTATTGCCATCGCTGATTAATGCCGACGATGGCACAATTAAGTCGAGGTCTAACATCCACGACGGAAGATTTCCTCCATTCCCATAAACCAGTTCGTTGATTGACGGCCAGTCATTCATTAAAAGTGACCCGAGCAGCCACGAACCACCTAAGATACCGATGGTCAGCATCATCAAAGCTTACAACGAACGTTGGTTCGATAGAACACTAACCAGACGAAGCTGAGATGTATGACGCAACTTGCAGCAGTCCTCCGGTCCCACCTTTTCTGGCAGTGGTGTTTCTCCAATCCAACCCTGACAATACTGCTGCACCATATTGTGCCGTGCGGTATCCCTCGCCTCCGACGGCAATGCCAATTCTGGGAAAGTTGCCCTCCAAATTTTCGAAGTTGTATCCAATATTTGTAGCATTACCAAGCCAATTGGACCATGCGTTTGGGATTATATAGGACTCCCTGAACGCAATATATTTTGTTTCTGATGTGTTCAGGACCTGATTCTGCGGCGTGAAGGTTCGGACGAGTGAGTTATCAGGTGTTTCTGGACAATTCACATTGACTGTCGGGGCATATGTATCGACTGGGTTCTGTGCGACAGTAAAACCGATGATACAGGATAATATAATATGGAAAGCGAGCTGGAGAAAGATGAATGTGTCAGGGTAAGTCATGAAGGTGCACGCTGCCCATCACCGTTGTTGAGGAAGTTATTTGAAAGAGAGCTGTTATTAGATCATGATCGGGACCGGCTGTATTAACTCGAACTAAATATCACATCGACAACGTCATGACACCGCACATATCGAGGCTTCGACCGTCAATAACGGCCGAAAATGTCTTTCGTATGGAAAGCCAGACCACCGTGCTCTACTTCCAAGGCTTCCACTTCTCAGAACCTTCCTAGCAAGTTAAGTGCATCAATTGGCCTCCGAACACCCTGTGCGACCATTCTAATGCGTCATATAGATTTATTCCCATCACCATAAGGGAGTGGGTTATATTCTGTTTAACCACTGAACCCTCATCAAATCGGTCCTCTTCCTGCATGTGTTACTTTTGACCTTGAATCGGATTCTTCTCTCGTCTTCTTCGACTGCTCGTTCGCTCGGCCAAGTTCGCGTTTCGCTGAAATATCCATGGCCTCAGTGATCCATTGCCGTATTCTGACTGTCGGTGTCGAGTTCGAGGTCGTGATGTTATGTTTGGGATGAACTGGATTGCTGCATGGCCACCGTTTTGTGGGAAGATGAGACTCCCGTCTCCAATCCTCTATGTCTGGCCTTCAAGGTGGTGACAGCGTCTCATTGTCCTCGTTTTTTTAGGATCTGCTGATCGCCTTCTGTGTTTCTAGAAACTCCGTGTATACTTAGTGGTGATGTCATATTGAACCTACTGCTAATGATGGTGAATTAGAATGCTCTCAGTCTTCGTCCCTCGTCGGGGCAATTGTATTGTCTCGTAGACGTTCAACTCGGATTTTATTGTCCATGTCATCTTTTTCCGGTCGTGTCAATCAGGGTCCCCACAAGTTTTCAACTTGGGAAGTCTCGTGAGTCCCCAAGTGGAAGAGTTAAAGACTTTAACCTGGCCAGCGTGGTTACCACGGCAGAATCAAAATATGTTTCTCTTTGGAACCTGCCGACGACAAGGTTTTTTCTGTCCAAACACACCTTGACATTCACTCATTCATGGATAGTTTCTTTAGGAGTCCATCGTAACGTGTCTCAGCCAGGTGGTTGCCAACAGAATTAAAATCTGTTCTCTTCGAGTGTACAGGTTCGAAACCTTGCTAACCTACAGTTTTTCTCTATTGGAACACACTTTGGCATTCGTTCATAGATGGTTTCCTTAGAAAAGCATCGTAACTGGGTTTAATCAGGTGGTTGCCACAACAGAATCAAAATCTGTTTCTCTTCCACCGTGCAGGTTTGAAACCTGCTGACGACAAGGTTTTTCTATCGGAACACACGTTGACATTCACTTGTAGATGGTTTCTTTGGAAATTCACCGCAGCTGGTCTAGTCTGGTGGTTGCTACGACAGAATCAAAATCTCTTTCTCCTGCATTGTGCAGTTTCGAAACCTGCCGACGACGGGGTTTTTTCTATCGGAACACACCTTAACATTCACTCGTAGATGGTTTCTTCGGATGTTCATCGCCACTGGTATAGCCTGGTGGTTGCTACAACAAAATCAAAATCTGTTTCTCATGGACTGTGCAGGTTTGAAACCTGCTGACGACAATTTTTTCTATCAGAATACACCTTGACATTCACTCGTGGACGGTTTCTTTAGAAGTTCACCGTGGCTGGTCCCTAGCCAGATGGTTGCTACAAGATAATCAAAATCTGTTTCTCTTGGACTGTGCGGGATCGAAACCTGCTGACGTCGAGCTTTTTTCTACCGGAACACACCTTGATATTAACTCATCAATAGTTTCTTTAGAAGTTCACCGCAACTGGTCTAGCCTGGTGGTTGCTACAACAGAATCAAAATCTGTTTCTCTTAGACTGCAGGTTTGAAACCTGCTGACGACGAGGTTTTTTATCGGAACACACCTTGATATTTACTCATGGATGCTTTCTTTGGAAGTTCACTGTAACTGGTCTAGCCTGGTGGTTGCTAACACAGACGCTTTTCTTTGATTGTGTAGGTTTGAAACCTGCCGGTAACAACACTTTTTTCCAATCACGATACCGTCACTGATGGATAGTTTCCTTAGAGGTCCATTTTAACTGGTCTTAGCCCCTGTGCAAATTGTTGTCGCAATATTAATATTTGCTCCATGGCGAGTTATACCTTGGGACACGCGTCCGAGTCCGAAACACTAATTATATTGGGTGTTGTGACTCGTGAGGCTGCCGGAGGTTTTATGTAGTTCCTCTATCGGTGTCTGTAGACGTGTCTGCGATATCAGGCGCTGATCTGTGGACCACCGCACAGAGTATCTGCAGTGATTTTAGAATGCACTCGCGATCAAGAAGAACTTTGCAAGCAAAGAGACCTATTAGTATTTTGAATATTCTTTGCTGTCGGGGCACATAGAAGGTGTGTCTAAATCATTGCGTTTTGGCATGGTTTATGCTTCGCAGGCACAAATGATTCCATCGTCTGCTTTCACAAGATATATTTCTTGCGGCCGAAGCTCCAGACCTGCACACGCATTAAATAAAGGAAGGTCAATAAATTTTAAATTTTTCGAACAGTCGCGAGTCGCACAAGGTGTTCGGAGGCCAATAGAAGCCATTTACCTTGTAACCTTACTAGGAAGGTTCTGAGAAGTAGAAGCCTTGGAAGTAGAGCACGGTGATCTGGCTTTCCATACTTTGGAATCTGTTGGCCGAGATATCATGTTTGATGAAGGCCTTAGCCGGAGGAACTTCGGTTCAACTTGCTGCGGCCTAATGAGCACTAGCGCCGAGCTTCTATGGTGGAGCCAAGTTCAACTGTCGATGTAGCACTCAAGAAATCCCGTTGAAATAAGTGAGTTTGTGGGGTGTATGACCGGCGTGGACTAACTCGAGTGTGCCAGTCACTGGTCGTGTGCCGGTGCCACTGGGTGGGTGGAACACGCACAAGCTCACTGGGATACAGCGAAGAAGTTTTGTACGAGTACCTGGTCTTCCATCATGAAAGACGCACGATTTGGGACATCTTAACTGCATACTGTGAGAGTGGCTCGTAGAGGACCTCGAGAGGAGCAGATCATGGACATTATTATTCACGAAGGTGGTGAGCAATACTCCCATATGCTACGGATTTTGCAGCCAGTGACTCATGATGGGCCTTCAATCAGACTTCTTCGGGCCGGCACCGTGACAAGAATGGGGCATTGTGGTACTATTTGAACATGGAAAAGATTGTCTTCTTCGAGTTCAATCTTTCAAAACACAATCAAAGAGACTTGACAGATTGTTACTGAATCTTAGATCCAAAATTTCTTGACCTTCGCATTCACAAGGCCCAAGGTGCGTTTTGGATTATTTCTTGTGCAGATTTAATTGATGTTTTCTTTTTTCTGGTAGTTCAGTCTCTAGCTCAGCTCCATTATGATCGCTTCATATGAGTTCACATACCATATCAACAGTTGTTCCAACACTTTGCCCTGGTTTTACCATTTCGATCCGCCAGCCAGCCTAAGCCAATCTCCCCTGGCTACGAACTATCGATGGATTCCCTTTTGATTTCGAGACAGGCCCCCACAGACCTGAGTGCGCACGGTCTATCTAGTGCATGCATGTTCCTGAGCTTGAACCTCGTTGTGCTCGCAAATGATGCCAAGGATCAGCCACGCGTCACGTGTCCCTCATTCCGCTACAATTCACTGATATCATTCATGAATGTGATCAAATCAATAACAGGCTCAAAGTACACGTACGTTGTTAATAAAATAATCACGACATGATGCTGCAATGGAGTTTAAGTGACGGTCAGAAAATTACACAGCTTTTGTCCGAATTAGAGCAGGTTTCCGTGCATCATAGGTATCTTAACAATCACTGCGAAGTGGAAAGGCTATCATTAGCCTCACTCCCCTCGGCGTGAGACTCAAGTGAGCTGTTCATCTGGAATTGCGAACGATACCAAATCATTCGGGTGAACTGTCGGATTGAGGTCGAAGTCGTCTTTAAGGATCGCCGGGGATGAGAACTTCTCGAACCAGCAAGCTTCCTAATTGACGTTCAAAGTCTCCATGATGTTGCTATGCTGGAGTTCACGTAGGAGCTCCGCGTGGCGTTCTGCGTCTACTTCCCACGCAGTTAATAGAACACGGACACTCATCTGACTTTGTACGAGGCTTGCCTGAATAGCATCATCCGACATTGATTGCAAGCCACGTCTCAAGATATCCTTGCCCTGCATGGCGTGTTACTAAAGAAACAAAACTTACTGCTTCTGCTTAAATTTAGTACTGCTAATTTCTTGAAAGCGACTTGGCTGCGACACGAAGTTCTGCCGAAGTTACTGCACCAGGCTTTACGGATAACTTTGCGTGCATTTAGCTAATTGACGTATAAGGTGAATCCAGGTCAGTAGCTTGCCGGACCGTAGCCCTTCGAGTTAAAGTTCATGCGTGACTCCAACCTTCGGAGTTTGAACGGAAACTTGAACTTCCTTATCCTTAACGCGATATCCTTGGTTCAGAAATCTTCAAACTATACTTTGCGGTAGTGCCAGTATTCATACCATCCTTCAAGACGCACCTGAGCTGGGGTATTGCCCACGAGGGCACACTTCAGAGGATGTATACTGATTGCGCCTTCGTTATCCTAGCATTTGGCTAGTAATAACCAGCAACGCGTCGATTTAGGCCACATATTCAAATAAATCCAAGAATGTGGGAATTACAGGGTTAGTGTCAGGTTAGAGTGGCGATCATCAGTTTCACTCTATAGTCTCTCGATGAGAGTTCCTTTAGTACAAGTTGTTTTTTGGATAAAATGTGTTACCAGTTCACCTCAACCGAGCATTGGTCTAGATTCAAATTCGGACTCCTGGGATCTGGGAAAAGATGGGCCGGAGAAACTTAGTGAGTCCCGTCATGATGGAAGGTCACAGGTCTAACGTCACTAGGTCGACGATTGCATCCTTGGGGCTACTGGCATTTGGTCGATTTATGATTAACTTTGGGAAAAAAACTGATATCTGAACTTACCATCAACCTGACGGGGATCGAGTGCCACTATGCATGACATGTATGTGGAACCCGCATAAAAGGTACAACTTAGGACCGCTCTACTAAGTAACTCCGGATTTAAAACATTTCATCACTACCAACTATGAGGCTCGGTATCCAAGCATTTGACTGGTAATGACCAAAAACACATCGATCGATTTAGACCCACGTCAGGAACGTGAGAACTACAGGTAGGTGACCATCTGACACAAATGATATTCCCGTGAGTTTCAGATGGGCCCCTAGTAGAGTTCTGCTAAGGTTTTGCAAGACTGGTTATCTATATGCCTGCCCGCCTTAGAGATTCGGATCCGACAACACCTTCCCACTGACGTGGGAGTCACCGGGGATACTGCTTAATTCACCAATCTACTGAGCTGACCACCAGGGGCTTTAAAATGGGCCTGGACGTTTCAGATACCCTTTATCAGAGATCGGACAACCTGAATACCATGTCCACGATATACTCGTTCAACCACCTTATAGCTGAACGTGCTCGGAATTACCCAAACCTTGAGATCTTGGGCATACCAGACAAGGACTTCAACGTAAGTACAACTTGCTGCTTAAATTTTATGGGCGAAACTTACAGCAGTTACAAAGTACATCAAGTATACTCTCGCTGACCTTGATGCTTCAGCGTCCTTATTTGCGCACCACTTACGGGACAATGGTCTACTGAATGGACGTTCCAAAGGAGATGCCACCAGTAGGATGACTGTTGGACTTCTAGGAGTTAGCAACATAGATTATGTAGTCACCGAGATGGCGCTTTATCGAATGGGCTATTGTTAGTGCACAACACACAGCAGTTTTAATCTGACTTTGCCAATCCTTCTACAGGCGTACTCTTCCTGTCGCCAAATAACTCTCCTCCCGCAATTGCCCACCTGTTGACAGTGACAAATGCAACCCACATGATAGTCCAAGATGGGCTACTACCTTCCGCATCGGCAGCTCTGACCCATCTCAGCAACCCCGGTTCTGTGACAATCATCAACCAGCCTTCATCTGACGTCTTCGGCTCAGCCGCTCGTTCTTTGTACCCAGAGAAGACGCGATGGGACCCTGCATTAAAGTGGGAGGAAGAACTTCTTCTTCCAATCACGATCATCCACTCGAGCGGGTCCACTGGTTTCCCAAAGCCGATTATTGCAACCAACAAAGCGGCTATCAGCAACTGCGTCATGAACTTCGGTCTCACGAGTTTGACGACCTTGCCGTTGTATCATGTATGTTGCTCGTATGCGTTACTATGATCCATTCATTTTACCTCCAACAGGGACACGGCCACTCCAATCTTTATCGTGCAATCTATTCTGCTAAACTACTGTACCTCTTCCCAACTGGATCAATACCATTGACGTCTGCCAACGTTATTAAGCTTCTCAAACAAGCTCCGGACGTGGAGGCACTATATGGCGTCCCTCTAGCATTGAAGCTCCTCGCTGAGACCACTGAAGGCCTGCAGGTCCTCAGGAGCCTCAAAATTGTCATGTTTGGCGGTAGTGCATGTCCTCACGAGCTCGGTGACTTCCTTGTCAACGAGGGTGTCCGTTTAGTCGGCCATTACGGTCTCAGTGAGTGATATGTTGACAGGTCGAGGGACACTTGACATTCAACATACCTCTTCAATGCAGCTGAAATGGGTCAACTCATGACGTCTTTCCGGAACTTTGAGACTGATAAGGGCTGGAACTGGGCGCGCGCTAAGGGGCCGGATGTAAAAACGAATGTGAACGACTACCTGCGATTCGAACCTCGGGGTGGGAATACCTATGAATTGTTTGTTTTAGATGGCTGGCCTATGAAGGCAAGTATATCTACCATTGGGTTATATTGTCTCAATTACCGACGAAGGTTATGACAAACCAACCCGATGGGTCGTACGCAACGAGAGATCTATTTATCAAGCATCCCACCATCCCAGATGCATACAAGTTCATCGGGCGAATTGACGACACCTTGGTCATGGTGTGTATATTCAATCAAATCAAGATAATTTTTATTTAATAACATGCCCAGGTTCACGGCGAGAAGACGAATCCCGTCCCGATGGAGCTCACACTTCGCTCGTCACCCTACATTGCAGATGCTGTCATCTTTGGTGCTGGCCGCATTCAAATTGGAGCTCTAATTCTTCCCACAGAAATTGTAAAAGACTGCCCTCCTTCGGAGCTCATTAAGCTTGTGGCACCTATCGTCGCCCTTGCCAATGCTGAGGCTCCCTCGCACTCACAGCTTGCGTCGGAAGCTCTTGTAATTCTCCCTTATGGCACAGTGATTCCCCGTGCTGATAAGGGCAGCATTCTGAGACCCCGGGTGTACATGGAATTCGAGGGCATCATCAATGATGTCTATAAACGACTAGAAGGTGACATTGACGGGGATGAGAAGAGACGACTGACCGATGAGGCGGAGGCTAGGATAGCCATTAGAGATATAATCGGCAAGACGGTCGATAGACCAGTCGACAGCTTAGAAGATGACACTGACCTGTTCAATTTCGGGCTGGACTCGTTGCAGTCTAGCAGAATACGAAACACCATTCAGAGAGTCAGCTCATACGTTCCGCTGGTTGCTGGTTGTAAGCTAAATAACGGCGCAGGAAATCTACCTTGGTGGCAAGAAGCTGTCCCTCAACGCCGTTTTCGAACATCCTTCTATCATGCAGTAAGTTTGTCCCCTCACGTGTATGACACTATGTGTGGCCTTGGCTGAAGTAAAAATATAGGATTGCTCGACTCCTGGTTGCGATGTCCTCTGGCAATGAAGGTACTCTGGCACAACGAAGTCCACTCGAAATCATGCTGGAACTTGTTAAGAAGTACAGCTTTTTCACTTATACACACAAACCTCAGGTTAACGGAAGAGATGGAGCTGCAAATAGCTCCGTTGCCCCTCGTGTTGTGAGCTCATTGTTGCACTTTCCAAAATTTTACTTCTGATTGTGATATCGATGTAGGTTGTGTTGACTGGTGCGACTGGGTCACTGGGTGCATATATTCTGGATGAACTACTTTCGGACCCATCTGTGGCCACCGTTTACTGTCTGTGCAGAGCAAAGGATGATGCAGATGCGTTCAGTCGTATAACAGCTTCCATGAACACAAGGAAGCTATCATCTCACTATGAGCAAGTTCAATTGCGCGTCAAAGCCGTCGCTTCCGACCTGTCTGCTGACAAGCTTGGACTTCAGTCAGACGTGTACAATGAGATCGCCACACGAGCGACACTGATTATCCACGTAAGCATCAAAAACGCTACTTAGTTCACCTTCATCAATCTTGTGTACAGAACGCTTGGGCGGTCAACTTCAACCTCGGCATCTCCAGGCAAGTCCACCTCAATTCAATACAAATTAGCTGACAGAACAATAGCTTCGAACCACACATTCGCGGAGCTGCCAATTTGATTAATCTCGCCCTTGCATCACCTCATTCCCGACCAGCAGACTTTTACTTCGCATCTTCAATTAGTGCTGTCGCAGCTTGGCATGGACCAGAGTCGATCCCAGAAGCCATTACGGATGATCCCTCTGTCGCTCAGGGGTTGGGCTAGTGAGCAGGTCGTGCCTCGCGCAGTTAACACTCAGATTTCTGACTTCGGTTAGTGCACAATCGAAGTGGGTCACTGAGAAGCTCTGTCAAGTCGCCTCTCAGCAGACACCTATTCGGGCAGGCGTACTACGTGAGACATGTTCTTTCATCACAGGGAAATAGTCGTTGAAATACATGCAGGAATTGGCCAAATGGTAGGAGACTCTCAGAACGGCGTGTGGAACGAAACAGAGGCTATTTCACTCATCATCAAGGTACGAAGATTCGTCATCGATGATAGTATATCTGATTGTTATATTTCATGGTAGTGCACAGATACGATCGGGATTCTTCCCAACCTTGAGGAGTCAGTTTCATGGCTCCCAGTGGACTACGCAGCAAAGGTTATCCTCGATTTGGTCAATGTTTCCCCTCAACGTTTGCCCTTGGGAGAGTGCCCAGTTTGGAACGTGATTCATCCAACGCTTGTGCCGTGGACAACCATCCTCTCGTCTCTCCAGCTTTCTGGCCTGAAATTTAAAGCCCTCCCGAGGCACGAGTGGATCGAAGCTTTACGTGCTAGCCCTATTGACGAAGTGAATAACCCAAGCCGGAAGCTGTTAACCTTTTTTGAGAACAAGTACGGACAAGAGGAACTGGCTACGCGGTACCCATTACTGACGGTGCAAACTGAGAAAGCGAGTAAGAGTCTCAGGAGCGCACCTATCGCTGATGTGGAACTGGTAGGGAAGTGGGTAGCTGCATGGAGGGAGACAGGTTTTTTTGGCTTGAAAGCAGTTCGTACAAACTCCTTGGTTTATACTGATGATCATCATCAGATAGAATATTCGGCACTGTAGATAGTGGTTCCGATGAAGTTCACTGAGCGAAATGATATGATAATAATCTGAAACTCGGACCATTGAATACCGAAATCGAAGTGCTGTTATTGCCTTTTTTACTCTGAAATGATACTTTTGAAAGTGTACTCTGAAAATAGGCTGAATTTGTGCAGGAATTGCGCCCTGACGTTCATACTAAGGTTATGGAACTTGAACAAAGCACTGAATTACATTAGTTAATGAACATATAGCCTGAGCAAACTCGTAGATTGTAAACTAGCATAGTAACGGCTCGTAACGGGGACGCCAGCAGGTACTACTTCTTAGTGAGCCGTCCACACAGGAAAATGTACATCGATTGCCCAGTTCCAACATCAGGAAGGGAGGAGGTTAGTAAATTGTAGATGCGTGTTTTGCCAGCATTGGAAATGCGTTGAAGAGTTGAAGATGGTGGATGAGAATTTCCAAGAAGCAGCTGAGTATTTCAGGCTGCAATGCGAGAACTGTTGATATTGTACTCTGAAGAGGAAAGAGAGAGGAATTGGCTGTGCCTCGGCCCTCCGAGAACAAGGACGAGGCCTAGCAGACGGATCAACTAGGAAGCGATGATAGTATTGGACATACTATCTAGTATGAGTATCTACACTGGTAGTACTGTTTTTCATCACGTGAGTATCATAGTCTCGCGACGCGTTTGTTGATGTTTGAACAGTCTGAACTATAGACATACTTGAACGAGGGTGACATACCACACTCAGTTGGACGAGGACCGAGGATTTCATAGCAGCCGTAGCATCAAGTCAACGAGGTATGTCGTTCCCCAAGGGTTCACGTTTTGCGGCAGAGAAAAGTGCGTTGCCTGTGTTCTTCTGGCAGCATGCAGTTCATCATTCCAACTCTTGCAGGTTCCAATGTTCCGGGACCAAATACCTACAACCTGCCAGAAGGTATGTAGCATAATTAAAGTACTTGTATTGATGATCTAACGTCGATATTACGATCAGACCAGCTAGGCGCGAACAAACGAGGCTCATTTCTGGAAAATACCGATCGTTTATCAAAGGAAAAGGTATATAATGTCCCAGGTGAGCTCGACGGTTGTGTGGCAGTACAATGCTAATATGTTCACAGGACCAGGTTCATACAACTCTGCGCAGAAACTAGCCGCCGCTAAACATGCAAGCGACGATCGATACGCGATACTGTTGAAGAAACTGGAAGACTTGGAAAAAGTGCACGCCGATGGTAAGAAGGCGGTGAGATGATATTTTTATTCCTTTCCAAACCATGGAACCAAAGCTATTTTATGCAGCATCAAACCGAAATCGAACGCTATAAGTTCGAAGTCGCTCGTCTTTCAAAGACCAACTTGGAGCAGGGTGAGAGACTGGATAAGCTCAAGAAACATAACGAAATACTCGAATCGAGAACCCAAGAGTACAAGAAGAATAACACTGCTGATCAAAGCGAGCTGAAGGAACTACGTGTCAAACTTCGCATGTCCGAACATGAACGCACACAGCTCGTCAGCAAGCAGGGAGAGAGTGGCGAGGCGAAGAAAGCGTTGCAGAGCCTCGAGGTAAGGAGGAAAGACGAAATCCGGGAACGTGAGAGGAAGATCGCAGAATTAGAAAAGACTGCGTCTGCAGAGAGGAAGAAGAGGGAATTGCTGGAAAGTTATGTCAACGAGGTGAAAGGAAAGGCGGATGAAGAAGCACGGAACTCACGGGGCATGATGATGACAATCCAAGGAAAGCTCGACGCGGCTAACAAGGACTCCCAAGATGCACGTCAAGCGCTTTCATCTCTGCGAGGCCAAGCCGAGGACCAAGAGAACGATTTTACAGCCCGACTAGACCAATGCCGTTCTGTCCTTTCTCGTGTTGCGGAGGAGTACGGTCGCTTGGCTACAACAACCGTCGCTGCATCTAACCATGCCACACTCATGAAGGACCATACCGCACTTCAATTGCATTCATTCCGATTGGAACGAAAGCTAGCAAACTCAGAAGGCCAGGTCGTTGAGCTCGCGAACCTCGTCCGCCACACTCAGGAAGAAAATACGTTCTTGTGTCAAGAGCTGCGCGACACTCAGGAAGAAGCGGCTTTCCACTTGCGAACCCTGCAGGAGAACCGAACTGCTCTCAATCGCTGCTCCCGCCACACTGAGCTCCATGAACTTCTTTGTATGGAGGGAGATGTCCACCAGAGCGAGAAAGACGTATCTAAAGAAACAGTGGCAGTCCAGGAAAGTGCTCTGGCGTGCACTAGGACTATATCCGACTTCTATCGCTCTCACAATGACGAGCTATTTTCAGAATGTTCTCGCCTCCACGGCATTCTCGAAAAGCAGCATGAAATTGACCGTACACTCATCGACCAACTCGGTCGTAACTCAGTTGAACGGGATGCTCTACGGGCCGAGCTCACAAAAGCACAGATTGAAATCACCACTGGACAGCGCGCTCTAGCTGATGTCCAAGTTTCTGTAACGGAAGGTCGTGCGGAACAACATATATTACAGCGTCGAGTGGAAGAATTCGAGAATAATATACGAGACACGGCAGCGAGTCACAAACAAGCTTTACAGAGAGAACGTGACACTTCTCAGAAGTTGTCTGTTGCACTCCATGTCAGTAAAACAGCCGAGGATGCTCTCATGGCTGATATCGAACAGTATGTATTTCCCCGTCTATACCTGAACTACCGATAACTGACCCGAGAAACCTACACAGGTTGCAGGCAGAGTTGGCAGATCTGTCACGCTTCCAGGAAGCATACTATAACTTGATAGACGAGACTGAAGCACTAGTGGCGAGAAACAACCTCGCAGAGGAAGAAGCCAAGAATCTCAGCAAATTTAATGCTGAAATTCTTGGACATAACAATCCTGTGCAGAGGATTTTATACGTGGACAGGATTCGTCGGGAGCTCTCTGAGGTCAAACAAGTAAGCGTCTTTATAATAGGTCTTCTTTGACTCACAGCTTCCAGAAACTACTCATGTGTACCCGCGACCGGGACGCCATATCTGCAGCGAACGAAGATCTACTGCATGAAATGATGATGTACAAGTCCGTCGCAGTACCGGAAGATAACAAGCCTCGGACGAATTTAACCCGTGTAACACGACCTCCTCTTACGACCCAGAGTATGAATATCGTGGCAGCGACTTCCACCCCGTCCTCTTGTGTTTCGTCAGATGCATTGATTAAAGCAACCGTTCTAGAACACATACCAGAAGATATGACTTTGGATGAACTGATATAAGAGTACGAGATATGTTTGCACGATGTAATTAATCTATATATGATACATATATTGAAATTGATAACTGCTCGTCTCTAACCCTTTAAGTATTCATCCGAATCCTATATGACAGCAACTCCCGTGGTAGACTTATATATTCACAACAGCCAGTACGTCATGTAGAGCACGAGTCTCTCTGCCCATCGTAATAAATAATCACATGGACGCAAGGATGCTTAGCCTTGCGTCTTCTCTTTCGCCATGATAAACTGCCATACTAAGCCATAACATCCAGATCACTCATATGAAGCCAACTATTCAGAAAATTATTCTCGGACGAGCCGCATGTCCAAAGGCAGTTGAGGAGCTTCACCATCTCCTGCAGGGGCCTTGACTACTGGTGTATGGAAACCACTCATTCTCCAGTGTATCTCCTTCACATTCCCGTTATCGTCGGGTTTTGACGGCAGGGCAAAGTGGATGGCTGGCAGAAGAGTAGCCAATACGTCCTCTGAAACGCAAACTTTTCAGTGCAAAGATCAAATGACCAATAAATCAGATATATCTCACTTATTTCCATTTCTGCAAACTTGAGGCCTCTGTGGGTGTCAGTGTATAGTGAGAACATGTTCATGTTCGAGAAAATTGGCATCGTACATGCAAGAACGATTGCCTGCAAGGAAGGTCATCCTGAAGGTCGTTTAGCAGAAGCATGTGATAACGACTTCTTGGGACGCACATAGATGAATAAATGCCCGGATATTTCACTGTGTCCTTGTCCCCATGTGTGACCCCTAAACTAATCTCGGTAAACAACTACGTCTTGTGGCACACATAAGATTTAACCTTGAGAGGATTTGAGCCATCTATCGGGTTTCCATTCTGATGCATCTTTGCCCCAAACGGCTTGATTATGATTCGCAGCAAGGATGGATATGACGAGTCGTTGGTTCTTAGCCACCTGAACTACATCGATCTCTTCGCCAGATGCAGACCGAACCGGGAATTGTAATGGGACTGATGTTGCTTCCGTAGTTCTTTGCAAGGGTCAGCAGGCGCCATCTCTTGGCAATAAACTAACCTTCGAGTGAGAATAGGCAACGATGGATAGAGCCTTAATGTCTCTCGAACAACTGCGTCGAGTAAAGGAAGATTCATCAGTATATCGTATGACAGTCTGGCGCCATGTTCATCTTTCGCATGCGAATGGTCGATGTCAGGAACTTGACATACAGCCATAGCACCACAAAGCTCCGTCCTCAGTTGTTCTTGGGTATGAGGATGCTTGGCAAGCATGTACAGTGCACGAGCCACTGCTGCCGTCGTTGTCTCGAGACCAGCAAAAATCATAACGCTGTTCGATCGAGGAATTAGGTTTAGCCACAGGGAAGCAACTAGGACTAACTTCATTTGTCCCAAAAGCTCGGTATCACTTAGCGCATCTGCTTCAGAAGATGAGGCGTTTGCCCTGACTGTTCGTATCCCATGTAAGAATGGATACTCTATCGCCATTAATTACGCACGCATGATAGACATCATATTTTTCCCCCTCGTTCTTCCCGATGTGGGTAGTTGTAGTGCGGCCTTTTTCTCTTGCAAGATGGCTCTACTGGCCGAGTCCATGATTTCGACTACGCGACGTAGCTCCCTAAAATTCCTCATGGTTTGTGTCGGCAACCAACTTATCGTCAACCAGTCTACTATCTTTTTGCGCCAGTAAAGAGAGAAAATGCGCATAACTATCGGAACGAGAGGTCGAAAAAACACAGTTTTAGATATAGATGGACTGTGAGCCCCTACATGTCAAGGAATAATTTCACCAGCAGAATAACTCACACACCTTAACATTCGTATAGCATCTGTGTACTCGTCCTCATGTTCTGTGTTTAGTGCGGCTGAATGGTAACCCAGCATGCCCTCGCAAATACAATCCAGGGAACTGCGAGAGAGCCAGGGTAACACATCGAGTTCTACTGATTCCCCGTATCGTATATGATCGTGCTCACTGCGGGCAGAAAGATTTGACACAAGAATGGATTTTAGCTGATGGGAGATGGCTTGAACAACGGGCAGGAGCTCCCGCATGTTGGAGGTGGAGAATACTGGATTTAGCATTTTGCGCTGCTTTCGGTGCTGTTCACCTGTACAGCAATGAGAAGATCTACAATGATTGATAACAGGGTTTACCCAGCGTTGAAATAAGACCTTCGCCGAATATGAGTTTATTGCAACTCCAGGAGGGTCAACTAAGAACTCGTCTGAGCAATACTTGGCACTTACGATAAAAAGCTGTCATTCTCCTCAAAGATATGCTGCTCCTTGACAAGGATATGGTGGAGCGCGCGTGGGTCTGATACATATAGCCATTCTTGCTGTGGGGACATCAATAATCATGGCTCATGCAGGGTAATGCATAACACGCACTCCAAAAAACATAGGGACCTTGACAGCTCCACCATAATCTGCGGCAATATCTATGCAGTATTGAAAACCGTCCTCCATTATCGATTCCAAGTTGCCTGCACCGATGAACATGAACATCCAATGTCACTGGACTGACCGCCAGAAAAAGCTGACCTTTCAACCAGTGTTCCTTTTCTGGGCCTGCAACATCTAGGAGCTTTGCCTTTCTGGAGGTACGTCTCTGAACGAGTTTCCATACTGCAAGAGTAAGCACACCGTATCCAATAAGGTGAGCAAAAGTCATCCGGCGAGGTCAAGATGTAGCCTCCAGTTATACGAGTATAGTACACACGCAACACCGGTTAGTGAAAATTCGCAACACAATTGTCGAGGAGTTCAAGAGCTTGCAAATTGTAAAAATATAAGTACCCAAGAGACCTAAATTCTCCGAGTCTACTCGGAACAAAAGTGGGCTCATTGGAGAGTGCCCTGTTATCCTTCCGAAATACTTCGGCTCCCAAAAGCTCCCGAAAACGAGGTACATGAAGGTAACATAAGGACAAGACCTCGAAAACCTCGTCAGCTGCAATTTTGCCTGACTTACCCGAGTAGTAGGAATAACTCTTGACCGCGAACAGGACAAGTCACTTTCTGGCGCTTGTCACCTAGATTCTACATACATGAAGGTCACCGCCTTAACTTCAATTGAATTAACCTATAACTCGGATTGTTCATTAGTACCCACCTTTGTACTTGTACAGACTTGCATGCAGATACCCTGGGCCTGAGCTCCGCTACATCAAACTCCATTCATAATTGAAGGTGCGCTTTTGGCGCTCACGCCATCGTATGACCACTATTGTCTTTCTCTGCCAAAGCTTGCCTTCCCTCTACTAAGCTCATCCTACGTTATCCAGACACGTCACCAAGTTACTCAACACCGATGTCCCTGGAGTCTGACCTCGACCACATTTCCTTCAGGTATAGGGAATTGTACCGCTCAATATCATCATCGCCCGGTATTACAAAACATGAGCAGTTGTGGACAAGCAAACTTGACAAATATCATACTCACCCAGGGAGGCCAGCGAGCCAAAACGCTTCTCCGGTATTTTTCTCACGAGGTCACTTGTCCAGCAATTTGAGTGGTCATGATGTCACGGTGATACTTAGTACTCGTCGATTATCAATCGAGCAGTGATGCAGGCGCCGATGAAGGACCGTCGTGTATATGTCGCAGTGCACGGAGGGGCAGGATATCATGGAATTGTGTCAGAACAAAGTGTCAAGAACGCTTTGAAACGGTAATAACAGAAAACTCCACGATATCATATCACTTGAACTCATCCAAATCGTAACCACGCTAGTGCTTGCGCTCGAGCTTTGCGTGGATCACCACCGGACGATTCCTCTGCCCTTTCGGTTGTAGAACGAGCCATAGCTGTTCTTGAGGATGATGAATACCTTAATGCAGGTTCGGGATCCTGTAGTCCTCACTTACACATCGTAACAACGTTCACTTGTCCGAACTTTTTATCAGGTTATGGTTCCAATCTGACCATTGACGGTACTGTAGAATGTGATGCGGCTGTCATGGACGGCTTGTCAGGAGATTTTGGCAGCGTTGGTGCTGTTCCAGGTTTGGTGATCTTCACGACAACTTATTTGCTTGCTGACCCTAGAAAGGCAGGACTAAAAAATCCAATAAAATTGGCATCAGCATTGTTAAGGCACTCCAGAGAACCAGACTCTGTTGGGCGCATCCGCCCCATGTGAGTGAAGGTACCCCTTTCATGAAGTCAGAGTACTGAGTCCTTGCAAGGACTCTTGTCGCATCCGGAGCATGCTCGTTTGCCTCATCGCAAGGTATCCAGACCGTTGCTCCAAATGAAATGATATCGCCACGAGCGACACAAGAATGGGAGAAATGGAAATCGCGACTGGATCACCCCGATGAGAGTGACCCAGGGAGCTTACCTCAAGATGCCATGCAGGACACGGTTGGTGCGGTGGCCTGGGATAACGAAGGCAATCTCGCTGCTGGTGTTTCGAGGTATGTCCTCAGACACGTTTCTAGTGATCGATGAGCCACAAATGTTGTTTAGTGGTGGGCTGCTTTTAAAATATTCTGGTCGTATCGGTGAAGTCAGTCTACAGGTAATCTGAAATGATGTGACGTTTGGGACTGAATTGGACAGGCAGCTACCTTTGGAGCCGGATGCTGGGCGCAGCAGTCGCGCAGTGAACGTTCTGGGATGGCATGTAGTATTTCTGGAGCAGGGGAACACATAATGCGACGCAGTCTGGCCCGTGTGCTGGGCGAAGCCTTACAGTCCCGGCAATCAGATGATAGCGAGCTTGATACACACAACGTATTGCTGCAAACATTAAATCGACAATTTACTGGTAAGCTTGCGTACTGCAGTAATCTATGTTACTCAACAAATTGTGGATGTTATAGAACCATTGCGTCAACGAGGGGAGCGGATGCCAAATGCAGGAGTTTTGCTATTGACAAAAGAACAAGGCGAAGATGATGAAGTAGTGCGCAAGTCATCCACATTGCATCTTGTTTGTTCACCACTCATATTTATTACACAGCGAGGTTATGGTGCGCGTTCACCACAGAAAGTATGGCGGTCGCGTACGCAAGCACTACCAAACCCCCGAAGGTAGTCACAAAGTTGCTGGTGTGCAAAAATGACGGGTTACTGATCATGACAATAATAATACGCAGGCATCCATTCTGCGTCGTCTATCATTAACTGGCTCTGCCGTAGATGCAGACAGGTCGTCAGTGTTCATAACTGCGTTACCCATCCATCAGTAGCGTCGTGCAGTCTCCATACGGGGGCTAATATGATGTCAACAGACACGATTATAATTTCAGTATATAACTCTTTCACGCGGTGCACTGTGATGTGAGGGTTATCTCCCTGTTGTCACCGGAGACTGGACATCCCATTCGGTGGAGTAGAAGTTGGACGAGGCGATGCTGCGTTGTTCAAGTTGCCCAGGGGAAGCCCCGAGCGTGAATTTGCAGGAGTGATAGTGGGGCGAGCGGCATTGAGTCGTTTGAGTGTATTGATGGGGAACTTTGTTCTGTGTCCGTCAGGGTCAAAGTGGGCAACCAGGGAACGAGGGTAGCTAACCTGCATGTAGAGCAAACCGGGAGTGGTTGACAGAAAACTGCAAGATCACAGGCTCCTTAGAATTTAGTGACAGAACAGTAAAGACAATACGTACTAGATAAACAGACAGAGCACACAAAACCGATGTCTACAATGTTCTTGTGGCAGAAGCATGCAGCGCGGAAGTCAATCTTGTCTTGCTTTGGTACAGCTAGAATCTTTCGGATGGATGTTGGTGACAGGAAAGACGTCTACGACAATAACAGCTGGTGAACAACAGGATATAACAGACGACAATATAAATTTACGATCAGGTATTGCAGGAGTGCATCCCTACGTTCCAGGTAAATGTAAGACCCGTTCGTCAGGTGGGCTGCTTGTTGCAAGAATACGGTGTCGGGCCCATAAACTTTGCACACATCAATTGTCACTTTCTACTCCGCATTGCAGTCAGTCAAGTAACATGTTGCTGAACGGTGTAAGACATGCCAGTTTTTGTGCAGAAAAAATAGCGTTCATAATCGGGATGTACGAAGAAGACAAGTCGGGGGAGACTGAAAGAATCAAGATGCGAGGGTCGTGGACGATCGACGGGTCCTCTGCGACACCAGCCGTCGTTGATGAAGGATGGGTGATGCGGTTGATGTCTGTCTATGGGTTAGGTCGCTGGTAGTAACACATTCCCCTTCACGCACAACACAGTGCTTTCGTTACAGCGCCTACCAATGAACAAGGAGCTGTGATGCAAATGAGATGATACAAGGTAGGTAAGATGTCTTTCACTCACGTTCCTCCTCAAGCTCTTCGATAGCATCGAACTCGTTCATGATCCTCTGTACGACCGTTGAATCCACAACCTTGAAGGGCAGATACGAGTTAGCATCCAAAGAGGGCGTGTCATCCGAGAGCAGCTCCGTGGATGAATAGAGCAATACACTATTCGTCAGCAGTTTATAAACTGCCCGCTCATGGGGATAGATCTCACCTCTTCCCGGGAAGTGCGCCAAAGACTACAAGTGAATTCTCATGCTTGGATGCAATATGCGCATTCAGAAATGCGAGGAGCTGCGAGAGGAATGTCTCGATGGAGAGTGGATACTGATTTGAAGTTTGCGCAGAGAGGTGCCATTGCGTTGGAGATAGGTCTACTATCACGGATAAATGGGAAGCTTTTTCCATGGCTGAAAACTTGAAACAACGACACTAGTACTTTAGCGCATGTTCTTCAGAGCAGAGCTAATTATCTGATAGACCAGCTCAGAGTCAACTTTCGAGCCGGATCGACTTATTTGTTCACGTGACTTAATGCAAATAAAATATTCATTCAATCCTACCACCTGCAATTTATGTCAAGGGCATGATATTCACAATGAATTTAAGTATATAATGTCTGTTGTACAGCAGCAGCGCTGCTGAATTCCAAATGTGAAAGGGATCACCGGTCCAATTAGTCAGATTTGAACATCGATAGCTTAAATTTGGCTCGGAAGGCCGCCGTTACGAGCCAACGATATTCCGCTGACGTGCATAAATAATCTAGAACCGCATACTTCTTTAGGCTTTCTGGTATGGCACGCCCTAACCCATTCGACTCTAGCCAACTCTTCGAGAATAAACGGCTCTGATATCGGTAAGCACCATCACACAATATCGTCACCACTTTAGATCCTGGTAGACAAGATTGAGTTATGAGTTTGAAATTGAAATACAGTTAACTATTGTCCTTACCCTTCCCTAACTTTTGGGCAAGCTCCACAGCTGCAATGACATTCAACGCCGAGGAAGCACCTACGTACAAGCCTTCGGTGTCAAGAAGTTGATATAACATGGATATCGCCTTCTCGTCCAGGATGTGAAGTGCCCCGTGAGGTCATGGACAAAAGTGCCCAAATTACTTGTTACACGACCCTGACGGATCCCTGTATAAATGTGACAAGGACATGATGGAACGTTCAGCCATCAGAATCACAGCAATACACAGGAAAGTCTAACCTTCTGTGATGGAACTTCCAGAACGCTCGATGAGATTTCCACCAAAAGTCACGTATTCGTATAAGACACTCCCAGGCGGATCGGCGAGCCATATTTGCGTCCTGCTCCTTTCCTTCAGATACTTGCCAACTCCAGCCAGAGTGCCGCCAGTACCGGTTGCGCAAACGAACCATCAATCTCACCATTCGTCTGTTCCCATATTTCGGGCCCAGTAGAGGTATAGTGGGCGTACGCGTTCGCAGTGTTATCAAATTGGTCTGTCCATATGGCATTCTCGAACTTTTCGGCGTATTCCTTCGCCTGGTGATTGTAGTTCAATGGGTAGGGAATTGCTGGCACTGGGTAGACCTCGGCGCCGAGCATCCGGAGAAGGTCGATCTTCTCTCGGCTCTGAGTACCAAAGCATCAGCGAAGAAAACAGCAACCAAATGGTTGAATTTACTTGAGTGTTGGGCATGAATATCACACACTTGTAGCCCCTGGCTCTACAAACATGGGCAAGGCCGATACCAGTGTTGCCTCAGTGCCCTCGACAACGGTTCCACCGGGTTTTATTCTGGGTACGTCTTCAACACTGAATGCATCGTGAAACACATTATGACCACTCACCGACCCTTCTTCTCCGCATCCTGAATTATGGTGACAGCGGCACGGTCTTTAACACTGCCTCCGGGGTTTTGGAATTCAGCTTTCCAGTACATTTCGCATCCTATTAGCTCTGAAAGTGTTTCAAGATAGATCTAAGCATGTATAGTCGCTGTTAAAGGGGTATTTCAGTGCCTTCGCGGATGGATCTCCTCACCAATGGGGTGTGTTTCCCACAGAGCCGGTGAAACCGTTGACAGCACTGTTGTTTGTCACGGACCATCTACTCTGCTGAACATCAATCCATTGCGAGCCTGATTGCATCGTGTAATCTAGTGTTATTCAGAGAAAGTACGGAAGAGATGGAAAGCATGCAAGCCAGATTACATCTTTCCGTCAGATGCATGACAGTGGGAAGCGAGCACGACATGTTGTGACTATGTCACATTCCTGAAAGTTAGCAGACTCACTAGGGGTATCATGGTGACTGTCTGCGAGTCTGCTGACTCTCGCATACCGTCCGTAAACTTAGCCAATGGCCACATGGACTCTCTTTATCTTACGGGATATTCGTGTTCTGGTACCACAAGCGCTTGATCATGATCTCGTGCGAGAGGCACCGATTTGAAATCAACGTTATTGGATCCGTTTTGTGGAGCACGGATCTCGTACAGAGCCTTTAGTCCATATTCATGATCCATCATCCAGGGTCATAGAATTCGATGGACGGTACCACCATATTCGCGCGAAGGGGATATGGCAGAAGAATGGAACCGATAATGATCAAGACTCTCAAATGAGGTGATCACGGGGTGAGACAGAAGCGCGGCGTTGAACATGCCACGTCAAGTTAGAGCGATAATCCCAGCTTTGGGACAATCTAGACGTCCTGAAGGGGTATTGTCGCAAAATTAGCGTGGCGCGCAAACATTCCTCGTATCATGGGTGTTAGAGGGTCCTTTAGTTAAAGGGACAAGAAAAAACTCGAAAATTGATGTGTTCATCGTTAGGGTCAGTGAGCAAGCTAAATTGGCGACAGCACGTGATTAAGAATTGAATTACAAATAGTTCAGCAGCGCTGGCGGACCGCGGCGGACGGCCGTGAAGGACCAAAAAAAGGTGATGCAAATCAGTGGGCAGTCCCATCGAAAGTCGGCCCTGGTGGAACATTCGATACGATGTTGCCGGATGCGGTAGGAAAGTTGCCAGGGCCTCGTTCTTGATGGCCATTCGAGGGAAGACCAATGGTTTAGTCACCGCCACGGTACAGCGAGCAGCCGCATGTGTATATTATGTGATGAGCGCTGGTGATGTGGTGACCCAAGATGAGGTATAGGTTCCGGAGTGCGGCGATGAAGGGGCATGCACAAAAGGCGAGATGACTGTTCATTGGATGACTTGGCACTGGAATTATATGCTTCGATGAACGTACAGGTGCCTGAGAAAGGCATGGTATGGGGAGCAACGTGTTATAAAATGACCGCGGTCAACAGGCCCACAACAGTATAGCGATCATGACGTGACGTGGGTGTGCAACGAGATAAGTATTGATTGTCATGTTCCATTACTGGGTTTGGACTCGGCGGTGAGCACTGTAGGCCGAGGAGCGTGGATTTGGCGGAGATTTAGGGGGAATGATGGCCCCTTGACTATGGGTATTTCTGGCGATGACTGGACAAGGTAGGGTTTATGATCAGGCGAATCAAGCTGAGAAACTGACGTCCAGGTAGTTGAACGACAATCTGTACAAGGTTAGACTAGCTGCGGTAGATAACAATGATGTGTTTATGGAAGCCGTTAAACTGAGATGCTGCATTCGATGGGCGTTACGCTTATCCGAAGACCGACATGATGAGAATGGCGCATTAATTTAACCCTAAACTGTTCTCAAAAATACTCGAAAATATGTCTAGAATAATACAACTTTTATATGAAATTACATTCAAAATTAAGTTTTTGACAAATTTTATTCCAAAATGTTATGCCCCAACCCGGATTTCACCAATGCCATGAGCGGTGACGATGGGGCCTTGCCCGGCGTTGTCCGTAGCGATGGCCACACGTGTGAACATTTTCGTCAACAAGATCCTTGACGACCTCTTCCCTCCCCTCTCTACCCCCAACCACATCCTCTCCCTCCACTGTCCATCACAGCGTCGACACCATGGCGCTCAATCCCGACGCTCTTAACCTCAATTATGACAGTGATGACTCTATGCAGGTCGATTCTGAAAACGAACAAGTCAACAATCATCACATTCCTGTCGATAATGTTCAAGACCCAGACCCAGACCCAGATGCTGATGCTGATGGCGATGCAGAGGACGTTGATGACACTACCTCTCTCGCCATTGCTGGGCCATCTTCATACACCCCCAAAGGCTCCGTAAGTCTCATGTCATATGTTAGTAATTTCAATTTTATTCAAGATCATCTGCATTTTTTCAAAGGATGTCGAAGAGTCGGTATGTTATCTATCATATCTTTTCCTTCCGAGATCGTTGACCATTGTACTCAAGGGGTATGAGGATAATGTCGAGGAGGACGACGAGGACGAGGACGATGGCTCCTATGCAGACGACGAATACGGAAAAAAGAAAGCTCCAAAGAAGAGAAAAAAGAAATCACAGCCGTCATCGTCGGCACCAAGACCTAAAGGTATGCACCCTATTTCCACAGTGGAACTTACGCTTAGTTTTTGTACAGCCGTCTCTCGGAACAACGACTCAGATTCAGATTCAGAATATGGATCCAGATCGAAGAAGAAGAAACGGCCTCGTGTTTCTGGAGACGAAATCCGCGTCTCCAGCCGAGGTGGCAAGATTCCCAATTATACCGATGACGTCCAAGCTCTGGCTGAGCTATCAGAAGAGGATGTCGATCAAGGGTACTATGTCGATCCTATTGCACAGTTCAAAGAGGAAGATGAGATCGAGTCTGTTTTGAGTCATTGCAGAGATGAGGGCCGTGAAGACGATCCTGAAGATATCTGGTTCGATAATGTTGTAAGTCCCATAATCATTTTCAGGCAAGCAAGATTGTTGTTAATATGTCATAAAGCGTTTTCACATTAAGTGGAAAAATTTCTCGCATCTGCACAACACCGATGAGACCTACGAATTTCTCAAACGCTTCAAGGGCCTCAAGCGTGTCGACAACTATATCAAAGCTTACAAGACATACCAGTCTCGCCTCAACGCGCCAGGCATCTCACAGGAAGATGCTGAGGCATTACTTCTTGAAAAGGAACGCGAGAAGGAGGAGCTCGAGACCTATAAGATTGTCGAACGTATCGTCTCACACCGCGATGGTGCAGAGGGTATGACAGAGTACTTCTGCAAATGGACTGGGCTCAATTATGAGCACTGTACATGGGAAACGCAGGAAGAAGTGCGTCCTATCGCTAAGGCCCAAATTGAGGCGTATCGGCAACGAGAGGTCGAGGCAAAATTCCCTTACAAGAGCCTTAATTATGCGCGTAACCAGCGGCCACCATTCCAGAAGATTGAGAAGGATCCTGACTACATCACCTCGACGGGTGGTGAACTGAAGGACTTCCAGGTTACCGGACTGAACTGGTTGGCATATTTGTGGAGTAAAGGCGAGAACGGCATTCTTGCTGATGAAATGGGTCTCGGAAAGGTATATATATATTTATTTATTTGCTTTCAGAGTGCTAAAACGTGCGCAGACCGTACAAACGGTTTCTTTCCTGTCCTACCTCTTCCATGACATGCACCAATATGGTCCATTCCTTGTCATCGTTCCGCTTTCTACGATCACCGCCTGGCAATCGCAGTTTGCGGCGTGGGCACCTGATCTGAATGTCATCACCTACATAGGAACCGCTCCTGCACGTGAGGTCATTCGGACGTATGAATTCGGTCCCTCCAACAAACGACTGAAGATGAATGTCTTGCTGACCACGTACGAGCTTACTCTCAGGGACGCAAAGGAACTTGCGGACATCAAGTGGCAGGCGCTTGCTGTTGACGAGGTGAGACAGCGATGCAGAACATCTTTAAGTAGTCACTGATGGCCGTTTCAGGCTCATCGGCTCAAGAACTCAGAAAGCCAGTTGTACGAAGCTTTGAGGTCCTTCCCTGCTGCGTCGAAGCTATTGATCACCGGTACGCCACTACAAAACAATGTCAAGGGTGCGTATTGCTTCAACTGGATTCTGGTGATTTTTGCTGATGTCGCACCATGTGCAGAGTTGCTTTCATTGATGCACTTCCTGATGCCTGAGAAGTGTACGTTCTGTGTCGTATTCTTGTCATTGTAGTTATGGCTGAAGAGATGTTGCTTATAGTTGCTTTGACAAACGAATTCGACCTTAACGATGCAGACCACGAAGCCAAGATCAAGGAGCTGCACGAACAACTTGAGTCCCTCATGCTCCGCCGGCTCAAACGTGACGTCCTTACTTCCTTGCCTACAAAGAGTGAGCGCATCCTTCGAGTAGAAATGTCTGCCCTGCAGACGCATTTCTACAAGAACATCCTGACAAAAGTAGGCTTATGCTTGGCTGGTTATCAACTCTTGCTAACCCTCATCTAGAACTTCCAGGGGTTGGTGAAGAGCGCAAATGGGAACAATAACATCAGTCTCCTGAACATTGCGATGGAACTCAAGAAAGCTGCGAATCACCCTTATCTTTTCGACGGTGCTGAAGTGCGCACTGATGTTAATGATGATACCCTCAAAGGCCTCGTCATGAATAGCGGAAAGATGGTTCTCCTCGACAAGCTCCTCGTACGCCTGCGGCAAGATGGTCATCGCGTGCTCATTTTCAGTCAAATGGTCCGGATGTTAGACATCTTGAGTGATTACATGAGTCTTCGTGGGTACCAACATCAACGTCTGGATGGCATGGTCGCATCAGATGCGAGGAAGAGATCAATTGCGCATTTCAACTCACCCGGATCGCCTGACTTCGCCTTCTTGTTGTCGACCCGCGCAGGCGGTCTTGGCATCAATTTGGAGACTGCCGATACTGTCATTATTTTTGACGTACGTGGGTCGTTGTATGACATGGCATATCACTGATATTTTTGCAGAGTGACTGGAATCCTCAAAATGACTTGCAAGCCATGGCACGTGCTCATCGCATAGGGCAAAAGTCTCATGTCAGCGTCTACCGTTTCGTCAGCAAGGACACGATGGAAGAGGACGTTCTCGAAAGGGCCAAGAAAAAGATGGTGTTGGAGTATGCCAGTGCGTAATAATACTTTGACCCGATTCACATCTGATCTCACATATATCATATTAGTCATCAATCAGATGGACACTTCACAGGCACACCTGAGCTCTAACCCAAAAGGCGAGAAGGTCAAGGATTCCACGAAACCTGACAATCTCAGCAAAGATGAGCTCACCGCAGTCTTGAAATATGGCGCTCAGAAAATGTGAGTGATGATGTTCCCGTGGTCAGGCCCACCGCTCACCCTATTTCCAGGTTCGACAAAGACGACTCGCAACAGAACCAGAAGCTTGACGAGATGGACCTTGACGACATTCTCAACCGCGCCGAGGACCATGAGACAATGGCCGCTGGCGGCGACGGTGGTGCCTCGCTTGGTGGTGAAGGCTTTCTCGCTCAGTTCGCTGCCGTGAGCGACGTCAAGAATGACATGAGTTGGGAGGACATCATCCCCGCTGAGGAGCGACACAAGTTCGAGAAAGAGGAAGATGAGCGGAAGGCTGATGAACTGGTTGCAGCGGAACTTAGAGATCGGAAGCGTACCCATGCACCTGTGTCCTATGAGGGCATGGATGTCGATCATCCTGCACCAGCACCTGCTCCGAAGAAACCCAAAGTTCCCGGACCCCAGAGAAAGACAGCTAGTCAGAAGGCCATGGAACTCAAAGAACGAGACGTCCGCGTTCTTATTCGGAGTCTACAGCGTTGGGGCGACATCCGTCAGCGTTATGATGTTATTGTGAGTAGATTGTTATTTTTTTCAGATACTAGACCCTCGTTCCCTCTGTAGGTCAACGAATCTAAACTTGGTGACAAGCACAAGGGTATGATTATGGATGTCTCCGACGAGATTATCGAAGTTTGCACGCAAGCTGTCGAGCAGAATAACCAGGAAAAGCGGGAACGTATGGCGGCAGGGGAGACCTTGACTAATGCCCAGAAGAGCAAGGCCGTCCTCGTTACTTTCCGCAACGTCGGAAACATCAATGCGGAGACCGTACTATCACGGTACCGTGACCTTCGCATCCTGAACAATATTTTAGGCGAGTTCACTACGGACGAACTATACAATTGGTCTATTCCGATTGAGAACATCAGACCGACTCTCAACTGGTCTGGGCGGTGGGGACCGCAAGAAGATGCTATGCTTCTTGTTGGAGCCTTCATATATGGGTTCGGCAACTGGGAAGCCATGGCGAAGGATGTTCGGCTAGGCCTTCAAGGCAAATTCTTCTTGGAGGAAGGCAAGAAGGGGGAAGATGCGACAACTCGACCGATTCCCAATGCCATCCACCTCGTCCGGCGAGGTGACTTCCTCCTTGGCCTACTTCGTGAGCATGACGAGAAGCTACGTTCGTACGAGAGCTCTTTGCGGAATAAGGGTCATTTGAAAGGTTCGGCCACTCCTCCCCCAACAGCTGTGGCGTCGTCGTCGTCGTCACCTCCGATCGGCCGGAAACGGCGCGCGGAGAGCGAGGCCGTTGCATCCATCGACGATGGTGGAGCGAAGAGACGCAAGAGACGGCCTACTCCCACCTTCACGGACTCCGAATCGTCGGACGAGTGGTGAGTCTTATGTTAGACTATAAGTAATACATAGATACTGATGCAATCTTAGCCCATCTATGGATGAGGCTGCGACGAAGGAAGAGTTGAGACCGGTCAAAAAGCAGCTGGTAAGTAATTCCTTATGATGCTCTCGCCAATGTTAACTCTTTGCATGTAGAAGCAACTGAAGTTGTCTGGCGAGGACATGCCTCGCGACGACAAGGTTGCCATTCTCAAAGACTCTTTAGCTGCTATTGGACGACGCATTGAAATTGTTCTTCAGAATAAACAAGCCGCTGGAGAGGACCGAGAACGATGGCGTCGACATCTCTGGGCGTGAGTACGAAAATCTAGACCAGTCGTATCAATGTTCATCTTCGATCACAGTTTCGTGACACTTTTCTGGCCTAAGAAAGTCAAGGCGTCGAAATTGGAGGATATTCATGCCAAAATGGTGATGAAGGAAGCTGCACCACGAGCGTCTGCGGAAGCTTCGACGTCTGCCAAGAAGCCTCGTCCCAGTACAGGTGGCAAGAGCAATGGCACACCATCTACCACGACGAAATCTAATGGCAAAAGTCATCGATAGTACTTCCTTTACTAATATTTGCTCATACTCCCTGTCGTGCTTTGGATCTTACCCTTGTTCTTGCTTTCACGCTCTCTATCACAATTAACTTTTTTTAAGTCAAGTTGCAATATTCCACAATTCTCTTATCCCTTATGGACATGTATCGAATTATCAACTTCATTCTCGACCGCAATGAAAATTGGTTTGATTTGCCACCACACCAAGGGGACATGTCCCATAGTCAGCCTTCCTGCCAACACTACTTCGAGGTGTTGTAAACACGCTGGCTTACTAGAGTTCCTATAATCCACACAAATATGTACTGTCCGAAACACAAGCTTTCGGTATCACTACCTTTTGGCGTAACACTTAAACGGACAACAGTCTTGACTAAATTACAGATATGTCGTGAACAATGAAACGGTAGGCCTTGCAATAATTTATGGCCATGGGGGGAGGTTGATGAATCGACATCAATAAAGCAGGAAAAGAACTTGAACATCGGGATATACCGTACTGGTAGTCATGCACGCCGAAAGTTACAAGGATGCATTTCTGCAACGACCGACAGCAGAAGGTCGTCTTCCCGCTCACCAGAATGATGCAAACATGCACGAATGATTGGCAGTCCTTCGCAGAGAAATCAAAAACATAGCACATGTTGACACGATCTCAGGCTAGTGGAACCTCCGGCCCCCTCCCAGTGACTCCCAAGGTAATGACGGTAAAACCTTTGCGCTCAAATCTGACGCGATACTACGTTAGCCTTCACAGGGCCCAGCCCATGCTCAAAAAAAGTATACGTCGCGGTACCATGGTTTCCTAGCTGCAGAGTGCCAGAGAACGAAGCCGCCAGCTGAGAGCATACGATAAAATTGGTCAACCTCATCATCGAAATCCTTGAATCCTGGTGTCGAGGTGATCCATAACAAGGGCTCGGGTGAGAGACCAAGAAGTCGATCTTCGTAGGTCACTGAGGAGTTTCATCGGACTAGTAAGTAGTAAGCTTCACGGTACTAACAGTGCTTCAGTTCGAGGAAGAACTTGGACTTGGACATCCTGCTGGGAGGTGACTTATGCACTGCAGCAGTAGTGAGGTGTTCTCAAGTGGGGAAAGCACAGGTGGCATGCCCACATGGTAAAACATTAATATCAAAGGTGCGTCTGGTTCCATTTTCATTTATGACTGGTCGTCTCATTGCATTTTGTGGTTTGGATTGGCCAGTGCCTACTGCTCGTACATTGACTGTGGACACCACAGGTTCATACCCGAGCTCGAATAGTTCCGTAATCTCACTGAACACCCTCATGATCACACAGCATCTGCCCTCGAAAACATCTACTACTCATTCGTGTTATCTACTCAAACCATGTTCACAGAAGATATCTGTTGTCGAGTATGTGAGTTTCTCGGATGCTGGCCATTTCGAGAAGGACTCTGTTGAGGTCGGGCAGGTAAGCTCCTGAGTTTGTTCAATCACGCACGCTTATTGAGAAGCGGAAAAAATAGTTTCCGCTACGACCTGCGTATGACACAACGTTCAATGGCTCGCAAGGACTGACACCACGACGCGCCGTACTCGACCTTCGCACAGATATATTTGCACATGTTCAAACACACGCTATCGAGAGTGTGAAATAGGCGCGATATGTGGTCGACGATAAATGAAGAGAAAGACACGGCGAACGTAGTTCACAATTCATGATTGCTGCAATGAATGAGAAGTGACCGTCCGCAGACGAGCGGAGCGCTTGTATGGTAATTATTATTTTGATGGTAAGTAGTTCAATTTGTACCATTCCTGCTCTTTGCCGTATTGTAAGTCTAGCTAATGTCCTTGTTTTGTTTGACGAGAAAACTGACTAATGTTTGCAGCGTGACCTAACAATCAACCTCTTCTCCTCTCACTCGCTCGAGTCGCTTGCTGTTCTGCATTTCACTGGAGGTTGATGGATGGTGTTGAACGTGGCTGGGATTTTGGGCTGTAGAGGTGCGTGTATTATACTGCTTCATCATGCTAACCTACCTCGTTTTCTTTGCTTTTCCCTCCGTTCATTTTGTTCGCCTCCACCCCACATTTTGGCCTCCCTCGCTCACTGGTCTTGCTCTCTCGCTCACATCTTACCGTTTCGCTCTCTCTGACTCTTGAAATTTCGTCTCCATTTCTGCACTGCATGCATCATCGTTTCCCGTGTCGAGTAGTTTCTCCAATACTTTATCATGTAACTTGCCCGAGTGCACATGGCTCACTGCAAACATCGTCTCCTCATTTCGTTGATTCCCAAGTTTTTCTCGAACCTTCGCGACTCGCTGATTGTGTTATTAGTTTGCTCTCGCTGGTTACTGAGTCTCACTTGCTGATCTCACTAGCTACTCTTCCTCGGTACCTCGCCGCTCTCGCACGCTCGTTACCCCCGCACGCTCGCTGCCGTCACACTCTCGCTACCCCCGAACCCTCACTGCTCTCCCTCCCTCGCTACTCTTCGTTGTCGTACCTGTGAGTATACCCATCACGGGTATGTGCGCGCCGTGACTCGTACCCATACCCATACATGCAGCCACGGGTGTGTACCCTTGGCGGGTACGGGTGCGGGTTGACCTCGGGACACCCGCGGGTTTACCCGTGCCAATCCCTAAACATCACTATCAACGACGTCCCAGTGTTAGAGCTGGAGAAGGACGCTGTTGTAAGTCCGCACGTCAAACTAACCCAGTTCTAGATTGATATCGGGGTAGGACCCCCTTTCTAGATTCAAATCGTGTTCTAAACGCGTTCTAAATGGCTTTCAAACACCGCGACGATGTTGGAAACCTCTGGTACGATTGACACTTGCATAGATCATTGTACGCGCACTGACAATAACTCATTTTTCAGGGCGGAATGGATGTTGACTGCTATATCTGTTGCCTAAAACTCATGTAAGTTCCAATCATTGCGAGCCAAGTACCGAGCCTTCCAAGGTGTATCGGCACGGGGATTAGGAGGTAGGTCACCTCGAATAAAATGATGTTCTTCTTGCTCACCGGCGTGCGATTGTGATTCTTCGGTTTCTGAAAAAATGACTGCACCGAGATGCCTTATAGTTGATATAGATCAGCATCGTCGTTATCCATGTTTAGATTTAGAACAAATCTAGATGCATTTGGTCTGCGGTTTAGAACATGTTTCTAGATATTGATGTACTTGAGACAAATAAGATTTAGAACGATATCTACTAGGATTTTAAATGCTGCGGGAAGTCACCCAGTTACATTCTGACCGATGTGTCACATGCCGGTGTCACATGTACTGCAACAACCTCTTATCTCCTACGTCTTTCATCATGGCACTGCACACTCTAGGCCACCCCGGGGCCATGGAACACCTCTCCAGAATGACACTCGCATCATCTCATGGTTCTACACCTATGCCAGAAACATACTGCCACCCTGTGTCAGAGCCGACCCCTTTCCTCAGTCGATCGTCCGCAGAAAGACAGAATCGGCCCCTCCAATTCTACTTGGACATGAAGACATGCAAGATATTTATCAGGGCACGCAGGTGAGTTTCCTTTAGTTGATGATACTATGGTGTCCGATGTACACACACCGCTCCGCATCATGTCCTTTTTTCTTCACATCACCATAATTCATGAGGTATCTCATGTTGTGATGCTTGTCTTCTCGTCGGAGCCAACGCCTACCAATTTTCACGGATACCGGAGTTTGAAGAACAATCCTGCTGGGTTTAATCATGAGGGACTCATCAGGTCAAGAGAGGGGAGGCAGTATAATGCTCCAAAAGGAACTTCAATAAATTGCGCGATACGGCATCAAGCGCGCAATACACAACCTCAAGTGCGTGATACACAACCTCAAAGTGCGTGATACACCAGCTACTAGCTATTTCACGATATATAATATGGCCCTCCAACAGTCTAGATTAGATCATCTCTCTGATGAGCCGAGTTTCTCAAAGCGTTCGATAGCCTCCTTACAAGGTTGAAGATTTCGTCCATTCAGCAAAAATCAATCCCTTCCACCACAGTTGTTTCCAATCCTCCTCGCGTCTCCTTGGCTTTGTGCAAGTTCCTGCACGCACCATAAGTAGGACTTCCTATGCAATGACCCGATGGTGCACATTGAGACGTTCCTTGACTTTGAGCATTGACGGTGTTTTACGCAACGGACCTAATAGCGTGACATTCCTCGTCAGAGATATCATTGATGCGAGCTGAAAGAGTTTCTCAAAAGCATGCGGCAAGAATTCCTTGACATTATACGTCAGTGCGAGCGAGAGAAATTGTGTTGATTTAAGTGAGTAACTTTGCCGGCGAACAGCATAGACATGTACATCTTTGCAAAGGTAAATGTCGCTAAGCTCCAGCAGTTGAATTATGGCAATATTTGAGAACATCAGGCCTCCATCTGCATGATATCGACCGTCAAATTAAGGAGTCCATGCTGGAAATCAACCCGTCAATGTAGTATGTACCGTAATGTACATGGTCACTTTGTCGTTTGCCACTACGCCAGCGGAGTTACCATATTAGGTAACTCTACCCACGGACGCTTCCGCTCGTTCTTCGCTTTCCCCCGTCTCTCATATTTTATGTAGTTCATATTTCACTATAACTTTTCTCGTTCACCTGGAATTTAGCTTTTTTTCTAATGCAGATATTGACGAGCTCCCCAAACGTTAATCAATGACTGTCTTTGGTGCCACAGACCTCGCAAAATACACCTCAAGTTTTCGACTGGCTCTTTTTCCAAGGTTGGGTTGCACTTCGGCATTGTTCATCTACTTTCGACGCATGTTTTATTCTCCCAGCGTTTAACATCGTCGTGTTGCTAGCCGCTTGAGAGCCCCAACCATCTGATATCATCTTGCGTGGTATCTGCGATCCTGATGGCCCTATCTGCCCTCCTCGTATTGATCCCTGGTCCGAAGATTGTCTTATTGGTGACGTGAATATTACTGTTTAATCTCTTGTGCACTCTTTTATTTAGTGTCTTTTCCAGTAACATACTACGGAGCTTTTATTACCTATACCCTTACTACCTGACTCTGGCCCCCTCGTATCGATCCATGGTCTGAAGATTACTTTATTGGTGACAATATCACTATTCTAGTCTCTCATTCTCTCTTCCACTCAGCGTCTTTCTAGTACCATACTATGGAGCTTTTATTGCCTATACCTGACCAAACTCATCCTTTCTATGATGCACTCCCTTAATAATAATGCACCCATTACTACTGCTGGCCAGGCCTTAAAATCAGGCTTGGTCCCCAATGCTGGGATGCCATATGGCGCACTTGACCTTGTGTATCGCGCGCTTGATGTCATATCGCGCAATTAATTAAAGTTACTTTCGGAGCGTCATAGGTTATAGCATGGACGAACTTAGACGAACTGCACAAAATGGACGAGCTCTGCGGAAATGTATTGAACAACCTCATACAATTACAGACAGATAGAGCGATAACATATATAAATTCTGGATGCGCACAAGCGTGTGTTGAATGAGCTCGTTGAGCGCAAGTTTCTGCCATTTACTTGGCATGCCGAGGACTGCCAGCATTACATCTCAAAACGCAAACAATGGGCATCGTGACAGTGTCGCAACCTCAGGCCTCTGACAGCATCGATTTCTCACTGCTATCCTTCACTGAGATCCCACCATACGGCCCCAGTGGTTTCGGATGCTAAAAACTCGCCTGTGCAAACGACGAATGCAATTGCAAAAAAATCAATCAGCTACGTTTCCGACCAAGACGATTTTGATTTTCTGATTCGGAATTGAAGGCTCTCTACCATGCGAAAGGGAACAGATCTAATGATACACAGAAGTCCTAGAAAAGCCCCGAAGTAAACAGAGCAAAAATAGACGATGACGGTTGCAGGATCGTAATATGACCTCCTAAGGATGTCAGGTCTAGCACTGAAGAAGGGGCACCTTACTTACTCGTACTTGTCATGTCATTATCGTACTTGAAGACGCATCGCAGACTTCAAGTTCCCGGAACTGTGCCTCCGATGCCTCCTTGCGGTGTCCACTGTAACCGTGGATTCTCTATCAATCACAACTTCCTGGGTTGTGTGTCGAGAGTGATTTGAATGTCGATCAACCTGATGTCTGTTTGAGGGTTGTGGAACAATCGCGGCAGCAGCAGCAGGAGGTTGCAGCTGTTGATGTTGCTTCATCGCAGTCACTAAAAAGTAACTGCTTTGAACATGCGATCGACAAGGTGGATGGATGTCCTACCTTCAAGAAGTCTAGCATCTGCTTCCCGAGTGAAACTCTGCGTGAGAGCAGTGTACCTTTTCACCTGCCAACTCATCTGAGATACCCGCGCAACGTTCCCCTGAGACTCAGCCCACTTCTTTTCCTCCTTGAACCGCCTCCGCTCACTATCCGCCAACGACGCCTTTGCACGTAGTGTCGCTAACTCCCGTTCTAGCGGGGTCATGATGTAGTTAGGGTCGATGCTAGAAGACGATGTCAGCGAAGGTGGCGTACGCCATCGCTGATCTGGCTCGTTCTTGCGGGAGCGTGGTGGTCGACTGGGGGGTATCACTTGGTACTCCGTGCTAGACTGGAACTTGACGAGACGCTTTCGTTTTGCGGTGTACTTGCTCTCTTTGTCACGAACAGAATCTCCGTAAAATTCATAAAAGTACCCGTCCTCGATGAGTTGTGACAGGATGTCGGTGACTAGGACACCAAGGGCGACACCGAGTAAGGTGGTCGCGCACCTGGAGACGTCTTGGACTATCATGAACTCGATAACGAGTCTGGCAGCGATGCCGAATGCAACGACGAACGCAAGATCAGGGTATTCCATTAAGGCATAATATAGCGCGACGCCTTGAACGACGCCGAGAAGGGTGACATCGCTAATGACACCCTCGTCAACACTGGCGTCAGCAGTGCTCCATAACTTGTTGAGGGCAATGCGTACACCCAGACCAAATAGTAGAGCAGGCGCTGTTGAGAATGTCATGGGAAAGACTTAAACAGTCATATGTATAGCGACGTCCCGACAGTTTAGTATTCGGTTGTTGTTGAACTTCGTGTGAACCGATACGTAGACCCAAACAATGTTCGACAAATACAAAACAGGTGTTATCCAGGATGTGCTACAGAGAATAGGAGAGAGTAAAGAGAAATTAAGGTAAAATACATCATCGCGTATATACATCTTCACTGTCCACGTAGTTTGCCATGGGATCTTCAGCGTTTCGGCGCGTCATTCGATAAGCCTCTGCAAAATGATAGGCCATATCAGAAGGTGCCCAATCGCAAAGTATGAAAAATTAAAGACGCACCAAGCTCCTCCTCAGTGACATCGTGGCTACCACTCTGCAAGCCTTTCATTTTCTTGCTAGAACGGTCATCATCCTTATCTCCTCTGGCTTTCCGCTTCTTCTCCTCGTTGATGGCCTCTGCTAACCGATCCTTATCGAGAGAGACGTCCCCTTCGCCTACTCGCTTCTTTGAGTAATTCTGCTCTATTCGGGTTCTCGCCTCGTTGTCCTGGGTAGAGGGCTCTGATCGAGCCTTTGATGATGCGAGCAAGGCTTGGGCCGTTGAGGCCTGTGCGGCTTCCTTGCCCGCTTCACCAGCGCAATATGAAATGTGGATGCTCGAATGACAGCATGCATAGCCCCAGGTACCGCTTGAAAGGTCATACCACGAGCCCCATACATCCGTATGATTGTTGATGTAAACTAAAACTCATGTCAATACTACACCTCACATCTATCAGAAAGCAGAAGCTCACCATCTTCTGGATACTTTGATCGCGCTTTAGCGCGTTCCTTCCCTTTAATAATGTGGCCAGTTCGCGAATATTCGACATAGTTCTCCGTTTGCCCATTTGTCAGTTCCTTTGGCACGTGTTCGAGGTACTCCTCGCCGCCATACTTTGCCAGAATGCTGACTTTATTGACGTCCTTCATCATTTCTTTCTTCTCCTTAAATTCGTGATGAAGAAGTTGACCTTGTGTGGGATTGGCATTGAGATGAACATCATTCCCTCGAGCGGCCGCTTGCCACGCGAAGAGCTGCAGTTCTTGAACTTCGGGAGCCTCGCCAGAGAACCGAAAGAAATTATCCCCAGCAAATTTTGCCTGTCATAGATATCATTTAAGGCCGAATTAAGGAAGGAAGTATGAGCACACACCTCCTCTGCAGGCACATTCTTTATGGGAGCGTCACGCATTGAGCGAGTTTTTGGATCATAGTATGCACTCTCTGGGTCCAAGTTTATGAGATATTTGGCGGTATCTTCTCGGATGCGCAGATTTCGGACTGTAATGCGGGTCTTTGTGTCAAGTTTTTGTCCTACAGCATCTGCAGCGTCGGCATATTTGTCGTCGTCGGCGTCTTCTTCATCACTCGAACCAAAGTCAGGATCAACTTCCTTTCCCTCCTTCTTTCCAGCTTTCGCCACCTTCCGCACTGCAGCCAAATCTGTTGTTGTTTGGTTGTCAATCTCCTCCTCCCTCAGTTTCTGACGTGCCGCTTCAACGGCTTCGTACTCTTCATAGATTTTCTTATGCTCTGCAGGATCATACCCGTTCCACCTATCTCTCTTCGCATCAAATCCAGTGGCCACGTCGTGTATGATCTCGTCCGCCTGTATATTCCTGTTCGTGAACTTCGCCCCCTTCTTCCGAGGACGTTCGAGACAGTCCTGCTTCTTGTGGCTCATTGCACCACAATTTTCGCATGCGCCTTTTCGGTACTTCTTCGCAGCGGGTCCTGCCTTCGCACCACGGTCATACCAGTTGTCGAGTTTGTCTGCGGAGCGATCGTCGAATGGCCGACGTTGATGACTTAGTGACGGTGCACCAGTATCAAGATACCACGGAGCCTGTGAGATATATTCTGCGATGGAAAATAAGATTATTTGATAGATAACTATATATAATACGAACTTACGAGGAATATGAGGGTTGATAGGCCGTCCCTCCTCGTCTAGAGCTGCAGGAGCAGTTCCAGCTTTTCTGGCAGCATCGAGGTCCTTTTGGCGTCGAAACTCCTCACGGGAAAGCTTTCCGACAGCTTAAACAAGTCAATTTGAGGCAACCCCATGTCTCGATACGTTTACATACCTGAAGATGAAGCCATTTTGTTGCGAGCTTTGACGGTTCGTGAGGAATAACTTGAAAGTACTTGTGTACGTAAGTAAGTCGATATCTTGCAAATTCCTTATGGAAGTAGTGTCTCACGTTATTTCCCAAAATGCACTGCTCGAGCTTAGTCGAGCAGTTCCGATCCTGCTCACGACTTGAGTATCAGTATCTTGTCACATATTCTTTCGCGTTACAACACGATGAATCCCGCTGCATCATTTGGTCCGGTCATCCTATCTATAAATTTGCTGGAGTCTTCTCTGCAGAATGAACGCAATCACCGAAATACATGCCCCCAGGAGAAGCGACATTTGGGTCCACCCAGAGGAGCCCAGGACTTAGCAGCCCTTACTTTGCTGTTGTCATATAAAAGCTGGGATTGTTGTTAGCACAAAGCTACCTTCGTCTTATATACATACTTCCTCAAGTTCCTATGCTTCAGAGTGCTGGTTTTTTCCGGTGAATCTTTACATTTAACCAGCTGTTCGAACTTACAATGCTTTGGTATAGCAAATCGTATTATGCGCCATCCGGGGAAATGATAAGTTTCGGATCAGATGAACTCAATGTCATCAAAACATATTCATGCTGTAAGTACGTCCTTCAGTGAATAGAAGGTATGGTCACTGAGTCAGTCGGGAAACTTGGTATGCCATTCGGCCATTCGTACAGGTAGAACTATCAATTAAATTCCAAACTACTAGGTTGTATACAACAGTTCAGTAAGTAGATTGCGGGCGCTGAACGATGTACTTTTTCATACCGCCGATGAGTATAATATATACTACTATGACGTACAGGTCTACACGGGTGCCGGGAATACTTGTAGATCTGTCAGCCAACGATATCGAGCAGTCCATGTCAGCCACTGACTCGGAGCTCGAGACGTATAAAAAGCTCGCTCTTCACGTTCTCCGACTCAATCCATTTTTGTTCTTCAACTTCGACTCGACTTCTTTCTTACGCTCGTTGCTTGCATCTGCTACCTCACATTCGTTCATAATGCGCTCCCTTTCAACGCTCGCTCTCATGCTCCCTGCCGTGCTTGCAGTACCTCTTGAAGTCACCACTCATCACCAATATGTAAGTGCCTAAACAAACATTATTCGTCAAGGTGCATTGTTGATTCGACTTGCCCACCACACCAGTCACCTTCCTCCTGTGTCATCGCAGACGTCGCTTATACAGACCCTCGGCATGCCCTCGTGCTCCTTGGCAGACGAGAACTCAGCCCTCCTACCGGACTATCCGAGCGCACTTTCACCGACCTCCTAGTCTGGTGCCACGAGTTTGGTCGTTCATCCTCTGGCCTACTCGTTGCTCGTCAGCAAAGTGACTGCTCTTCTGGAGCTTTCGGTGGTCCAGTAGGGAGTGATAGAACGACTGGCACCTCCAATCCAGGAGGCGTTCCACAGAATTCATCATCATCGGGTGATCAGAGCGCAGGCTCTTCCGCTGCTGGGTCTTCGACAACTCCCGCAACTGTCACACCTGCCATTTCACCTGCCGACTCTGTCGCTCGTCCCGCATCTCCTGAGGACACAGCTTCGGGGACTCCTGGAGGTGCAACTGGGCCCACGACATCTGGGACGTCGACTGGTAGTACCGCTAACAACGACGCTTCTAACAACGCCGGAACTCCTGCCAACCCCGCAGGAAGTCCCTCTGGAAACGCAGCAACAGCCACCGGTCCTGCAGATAGCAACGCATCTGATAACGGGAGTGCGCCTGCGACACCACAGTCCGTCACACCTACATCTGCCACTCCCTCCAATGCGGCATCCCCAATTCTAATTTTCGACAGCACCAGCCCCGCCGCGGATATCAACGCATCAGACAGTCTTGACAACGCACAGGCGAACGGAATAACAGCGTCGTCCGTACCATCAGGTGCAACATCCCAGACTGTACCAGATAGTACTGTCACCAGTGGCACGATGCCCCAGACCGCCCCCGGTGATACTGTCAACAGTGGCACGACGCCTCAGACTCCCCCTGGTGATACTGTCAACGGTGGCACGACACCCCAGACTTCCCCCGATGGCACTGTCATCGGTGGAACAGCACCCCAGACTAACCCCGATGGTACTGTCAACGGTACGCCCGCTCCCACCAGCCCAAAGGCGTCCACCACTGCAACACCGGCCGATTCCTCCATTGCTGGAACGGATAGTTCGAGTTGCCCACCTGATATAGTGAACATTATGGGAGTTGTGTCTGCGAGCGTGGGCAGCGCGGCGACTTGTGATAGCGTATAAATTCCTGTAGCATTGTAATGTGATGTATTGCTTGCCAGTACTAGTGTCCCTATATGGCAGTTATACAAAACAACGCGCAAACAACGCGAACAGCATCTTTACTGAATACCCAGTTTTATACCAGCAAATAATACATATACCCGGGCTTCAGTGATAATACACTAGTCCGTCGAAGACTTGTTCACGATGTCGACTCACCTTGCGATACTACCTTTCGGTAAGCTCTCCGCCTTGTCCACACCAGCCTCTATGTCAACCTGTCTTGCCATTCCGTACAGACATTATTGACACACTGACTGTGCGGCTAAATCAAGAAAGCCGCCATCCCGACTATGCGACTCTATTTCTAAGACTTCCGCACCCGCGTACAGGTTAGTTGATATATGACCACCGCCTTTCTCAGCGCTTAAAACGACAAGGTCTCGCTTCACTGTTCCTTCTTCATGATCAACATGCACAGGATAATACTACAAAGACGAGTTCGATATTGGAGGTACAAGCCATATCCCCAACAAATGCGCGGACCTGGTTCATAGGAGAGGAAGTTGTCGCTGGTGCGTTGTGTAGATCTTGGTCTCAATCGTACGTACTTCTGACATACAGGTGTTCAGATGGGAAACTCGTGGTGATGACGCCCATGGATCCCATGTTTTTGCTCATGTATCTTCTACGCGTTCCACAAGCGGTATGTTATCATACACGTTGTGCTAGTCCCCAAGACAATGATCATTTTGTAGCGCGACGGCTCGAAAGGCAACTTCCGGCCCATGCAGGATATTATGGAAGAAGTCTCTGCGACGATCGCTGATGCTTCCGAGAAAGATGCTCAGAAAGACCCGTCATTAAATGTCTCCGCAGACGACATTATATCCTTTATGTCGCTGGATTTTATCCAGTCCTCTATGAAGCGCGTTTGTGACGTTAAGGGTAAGTGTGTCGAGTGTCACTCAACCATCATTGACATGTCTGTGCTCAGTCATAACGGATGAGATTACCGTATACAGATACTCTCATGACGTTGTGCTGGAAAATCTTAAGGGAAAAGTAGAACGCTTGTCCCACCCCAGGGTTGCCGAGATGTCTCGTACTCTGGTGCGGAGCCTTGCAAAGGATGGCTTGATGGATGATGGAAAAGAGGAATTACTTGAATGTGCGTCATTTTCCACTGCTTATCTCTTGCTGACATACTTTTTCCAGCGGGACGGACCAAATTAGCCTGTGAATTGCTATCGCAATACCTCCCCCGGGACATATTGCAGGACTTGATCACGTCTTATGAGTATGTGTCTCGTTAATCGCGGCTAGCAGATATGATATTGATAGGTTACCAGTTTCTCCAAATTGGACGCCCATGTGAAAACGGTTAGAGATGAAGAACTCGCTTTGCTCGCCGTAGCTCCCGACACCAGGAAGAGAGCGAAGCCTGTAAAATCCGTTGCAGCCAGCGATAAAAATCAGAAGAGGAAAAAAGATGTCAAGGCTACTGCGAGTGCTGACGTTGACGCAGTTGGCGATGGAGATAAGAAGAAGAAAAAAGACGCCAAGTCGTCACATGGCGTAGAGAAGCTGAAGAAGGCCAATGTGGCAGGAATGTCGAAGTTGTCCACATTTTTCACAAAGAAAGCTGCATGAATGCATTTTTGAGTCATGCGACTCACGCCTGGCGACCTCATGATGCTTTGGCCGTCTGAGGGATACACTTTTTCAACTGTTAGCTCAGGAAGATAAGATATTATTTATTTTCTTCCTCCGATCTCATGATCCCCCATGCAGACTCCACAAATACACATTCACACCGGTCTGCTGGCGGTTGCTAGTCATGAAGGCTTTGCATATTTCCAATAAAGCTGTTAGGAGGGTTACTTGCGTTGTTTGTTCTGAGCAACGCTCATGCAATCAATGATAGATTGAAAATCATTGTCAAAGATGACCACGAGCTAGTACACCATGTTGGCACCGAAACAATACGAGGGGAGACCGGGGTCTGCACCAATACTCAGGCTGCACTGTTATTTGAGGGACACGTCAAGATGCGTATGAAAATGTGACGAGAGTATTTGGATAACACGGCGGTTCGGAGTGCCTTAGTAGTTGCGCCTGGTCTTTTCTAAATATTCTGATCGTAAGGTTTGCTAAAAAAGTTATCATGGGTGCTGATCAGTTCGGGTGACAAGTATGAGAACGGCAATCGTTTAGCGCACTCCAATTATTGCAGGCCTGCCAGAGTATCCCGCGGCGTTGCGCGTAGTCCAGAGTAGCCAAGCCATCTGGTGCCAGCACAGAATTTCTATCTTGCATACGTCGAGCCCAAGTCATCTGGGCCATTAGACGTTAAGCTATGTGAAAGTGGCGATGGCTTATGTAACACGTAATACAAATAACAAAGTACTACAACTCTTCACCTTCATTTGGTAACGGACGTTGCAGCGGCGCGACATGCAGTATGCGGCACTTATCAGTTGCTCACGATTGCGTGATATTGTCTCATCACAGGTTGCAGTATGACAATAAGCTGCATAAGTAATCGCCGAGGTTTCCGCTCACATGTAAGTTCTTAAACACTCATTGGTTTAGGCAACTGTCCTTGACTTCTCCCCACTTACCCAGATACAATATTAGAAATGGCAACCCCTCATGGCGGAATTTTGAAAGTATGTTTCGTATTTGTGCGCTTCACACCATCTAACACCTATGGATTAGGATCTTGTTTCACGAGATGAGCCGATATCAGGCCAGCTCAAGGACGAGGCTGCCAAGCTCAAGGACATTGTACTTACCGAGGTTCGTCTCCCGAGTGACAGGAACGTTGATACTAAGCTAAATATGGATTTTGGATAGCGTCAACTCTGTGATCTCGAACTAATTGTCAATGGCGGCTTTAGTCCATTAGAAGGGTTCATGAACGAAGCTGATTATACAAGGTAGCGAAGATATCCAAGTCACAGAAAGTGACGCTGATTTCTTCTGTCAGCGTCGTCGATACATTACGACTATCTGATGGCACACTCTTTTCAATGCCTGTCACCCTTGACGTGTCTTCTGCCGATATCGAGCGTCTCAATATAGTACCTGGCGCTCGCATTACTCTCCGAGATCCTCGCGATGACGAAGCACTTGCAATCATCACTGTTGATGATGTTTACACCTATGACCGCGTCAAGGAGTCTATTCATGTTTTTGGTGCCGATGATCCAGCACATCCTTCCGTCGCGTACCTCCGTAACCGCGTCAAGCCTTTCTATGTAGGAGGAAGGGTACAAGCCATACAGGCGCCCTCACACTTTGATTATGTTGCTCTCCGATGTAAGTCACATATATCAGTTTGGGGATTACTTGTCTTGCTAAAAAAAGAATGGGCAGACACCCCTACTGAACTTCGTGCCCACTTTAAAAAACTTGCATGGCGCAGAGTCGTTGCTTTCCAGACCCGGAACCCAATGCACCGTGCTCATCGTGAGCTCACCGTTCGTGCTGCTCGGCAACGTCAGGCGAACGTCCTAATCCACCCTGTCGTCGGTCTTACGAAGCCAGGAGACGTCGATCACTATACTCGTGTCCGCGTATACGAGGCTATCATGGCCAAGTACCCAAATGGAATGGGTCACCTTGCGCTCCTCCCTCTCGCAATGCGCATGGCAGGTCCTCGTGAGGCAGTGTGGCATGCAATTATCCGAAAGAACTTTGGTGCAACGCATTTCATTGTCGGTCGCGACCATGCTGGACCAGGAAAGAACTCACAAGGCAAAGATTTCTACGGCCCATATGACGCACAAGAACTCGTTGAGAAGTACAAGGATGAACTGGAAATAGAGATGGTTCCATTCCAACAGATGACATACCTCCCCTCTACCGATGAGTACCAACCGGTAGACGAAATACCTGCTGGAGCAGAGACTCTGGATATCTCTGGCACGGAGCTGCGGAGGCGACTAAAAACAGGGGCGCCTATCCCTGACTGGTTCAGTTACGAGTATGTTCTCATTCTCGCTATCCCATGCATCAGTTTAACAAGCGCATCAGGGCTGTGGTAGCGAGGTTGCGAGAAAGTTACCCGCCAAGGAACAAGCAGGGCTTTGTTCTGTGTCTCACTGGCTTCTACAACTCTGGAAAGGACATCATTGCAAAGGCCCTTCAAGTGGCACTCAATGAACAAGGTGGTCGCAGTGTATCCCTTCTCCTGGGCGAGACCGTGCGAGATGATATAAATGCCAAGTTGGACTTCACATTGGATGAGCGCCACGAGAACTTGCAACGCATATCCTTTGTAGCAGGCGAACTCGCTCGTGCGGGAGCGGCTGTCATTGCTTCACCTATAGCCCCTGAAGAACGGTCACGAGCGTTGCTGAAAGATACTGTTCTTCAAAATGGCGGTGCAGGAGGGAACTTCTTCCTGATTCATGTTGCGACGCCTCTCGAACATTGCGAGAGCACTGACCGCAAAGGCATTTATGCCCAAGCGCGTCGAGGAGAGATAAGGGGTTTCGTTGGTGTTGACGCCGAGTACGAGGTGCCAAAGAAAGCAGATCTAGTTGTAGATGTGACCACACAGAGTATACCTTCCATCGTGCACAGTGAGTTCCCCTCGGTTTTCGATCTCGACTGTGTTTACCATGTTTTTAGGTATCGTTCTCTTACTTGAGACAACTTCGCTGCTATGAATGCTCAAAATACCATGACAACTAGAGCATAGCAATTACAGAATCATCATTCTCGAGTATACATCGGTGTTACAAAGGACAATTTATAAATTATGTGTAGCATTATTTAGGAACATACAAAAGTTCTAAATATTCGTCTCTCAATCAAATACAAGTCATATACAGTGAAGTTACAACAATTTTGAGGAGCATTCATAAGCCTGCCATCTCAAGCTCACATAAAGAAAGAATTCCGGTCATGCACAAATCTCCGTACCACCCCTAGTGACTAGGCTCAAACGGTAGTAGACTAACTTTCCTCATCGACAACCCTATTGGCATGGCAGACCAGCTGCGATCCACGCATCATAACCACCCACTATATCGGTCGCATTCCACAACCCAAGCTCATGCAGGGACGCCGCGGCCAATGAGCTGGCATACCCTTCATGACAAAATAATATGATTTTTGAATCATAGCGATCTGCAATTGTTAATCGCGCTTGGCACCGTGGGTCAAAACGCCGCTCCAAAGCGTTTCGCTCAACGGTGAGAGATCCGCGGATCTCGCCTTCACGATCACGTTGTGCAGCAGGGCGAATATCCACGAGAAAAACGGGCACCGGGTATGTAGGATCGTGAAGTGCATCGTAAGCTTCTTGGGGTGTCATTCGCTCGAGCTTAGCCCGAACATCGAAGAGAATTTGATCGATGCTGCGAGATCCAGCGGGAGGAGAACGAGGATTGTGAGCGTGCACGGAGTTGAATAATACGTCCCACAAGGCAGCCTTCTTGTATGACGAGGAGCCAATATACTGTATAGATGCAGCCTGAGCGATGAGAGTACCTGTGCTGTCGACTGCATCGACTCGTCCTGGAAATTTAGAAGACGCGAGAAGCACGGCCCGCTGCAAATTCTCAGCATCTGACCCGCAGATGACGAGTGCATCTGAAACATAGGCATCGCTACTGGCATTGGTTGGCGACATACTAGCGGTGGCCATGATAAAGAGATATGGGGATAAAGGCAGGCAGGCGGATATGTGGGAAGCAACAAGTCGAGAAAGGTCACTGTCGTCTTCCTTCGAAAAGTGGATACCAATGCGAACACCTTTTACTGTGCACGCATTGGCGATTATACGGAGTGCAATGCTCTGGGCGGCCTCCTCACGCACATCTGAAAAAGTTTGAGGGTTGGTGGGGGAAGTGGGAGATAATTGGATGAGTTGGTGCTCGAGAGTGACAGCGGATTCGGACGATACAGAGGATAACATGAAGAAATGATGTTGTCGTTGTAGGATTTTTGACTGAACAGTCCAACGTGAATCAAATGGCGTTACGCGTCAAAAGCGAGAATGCAATTGAAAAGGTTGAATCAGCGTATCCAAGCCGCGGCGGCTCTGTAATATAAGCACAGCACATTGGGACGACACCATCATGCGTCACGATCTGTATGCGCGGTCCGCGAACGCGATTATTTTCATACCACTGCATTGTGCAGCGTATCCGTGGTATTCTAATATGCGGCATTGCTGGCAGGACACGTGTGCTTATCAGGAGGGATGATGGTCCGTCATGGTTCTCTAAAAATTTGTCCTTTGTGAAATAGCGCTGTGAAATAAACGTTTGAGCGATATATCTGATTCCTTCGTGCTAGGAAAAGATCCTAAATTGAAGTCGTATCAATGTCGATGTGCTTGATAGCCTTGTCCTAGGCAGGTCTTTATAGACGAAAGAAGATACACTGTCACTCCTTCCCAATAAATAAGGGCTTGACAAACTCGCCAAAGTTCAGCTCACCCTGAGGTAAGTCACATAGGGGAAGACAGTCATTCCTTCGTATTGGCACTTTCCAAGCTTGGGGATGAAATAGTCGTGTCCACGAAGCAATAACCCGTTGCCCTCGCATCGCCTCTAATGAGAGTATGATGCAGGCTGTCTAAGAGACGTTAAGGAAGCATTTAGGCTTCGCCCTGCAGTCCGTTTGTGGCAGCGTGCGTGGACTGATTCAGATATAGTAGTGCTCTGATCACCGTGACGCTCGCCAAGTTCCTCAAGAAATATGTTGGTCTACTCCGTTTGAGAGACGATGAAAGCGCCTGGAAACAATGAACATGTGTTTCAGTAAGTAGCCGAATCTATTGCCCACGGGAAGCCGAACACTCAAATTCTTGGACCGATCAGCAGCCGTGGTCCGTCCTTTCTTCCTTGCTCAGTAATGTTGTCTGTATTTCGGCGTGTGCCACGGTCTTTCAACCGGTCGATCAATGCTTCCATCTCTTATCGATCATCACTTGGGGTCTCAAGCAGCATTCGAGTTACCGCCGCTGCACGCACCATGTCCATTCACCACGGAGAATCTGCCGTTCGACCAGAACCGGATAAGGTCCTGAAGGATATTGCAGACTATGTTCACAACTACCAGGTCACTTCAGACCTTGCGTTCGAAACTGCACGACTCTGTCTCATAGACACTATCGGATGCGGACTGGAGGGTTTGAACTTCCCAGAGTGTACCAAGCTCCTTGGACCCGTTGTGGAAGGCACTATCGTGCCTAATGGTGCGACATCCTGATATGAATGATGATAAAATGCTTAACTGTTGATTGCAGGCACTAAGGTTCCTGGAACGAATTACCAGCTGGACCCTATTCGTGGCGCATTCAATATTGGCACTATCATCCGCTGGTTGGACTTCAATGACTGTTTCCTCGCCGCTGAATGTGAGTAAGACAATAACGTTCGCTATCAAGTCAGATGCGTGGATTAGTACATGACTGTCTCATGTTAAACAATGCGAACGCGTGATAAATCTTGTACATGAGCTCACTCCACATTCTAGGGGGTCATCCGTCAGACAACTTGGGTGCTATTCTCGCTGTTGCGGACCACCTCGCTCGCCAGGGACAACCTCTGACTGTTCGCGACATCCTCGAGGGCATGATTAAAGCACACGAGATTCAAGGTGGCCTTGCTCTGCTTAATTCTTTCAACCGCGTTGGTCTCGACCACGTCGTGCTCGTCAAAGTTGCCAGTACTGCTGTTGTCTCCAAACTCCTGTAAGTGCCCTTCACTTTAGAGTCGAATGCAACAATTAATACGATACATGTAGCGGTCTTTCACACTCTCAAACGATTGATGCTGTTTCGCAAGCATGGGTTGATGGTCAATCCCTCCGTACTTACCGCCATGCACCCAACACTGGCCCTCGCAAGTCATGGGCAGCAGGTGATGCCTGTTCCCGTGCCGTTAACCTCGCTCTTCTCGTCAAGAAGGGCGAGCTTGGTCTCCCCTCGGTCCTCACCGCCAAGACTTGGGGTTTCTATGACGTCCTCTTCAAGGTAAGATACCTCCAAAGTACAGTAGTTCCACCCGCTGAACTGGACCTCCAGGGGAAGCCATTCGAGTTCCAAATACCCTTTGGCTCATACATCATGGAAAACGTTCTCTTTAAGATCTCGTACCCCGCTGAATTCCATGCCCAAACCGCAGTCGAGGCCGCACATACCATCCACAAGCAGCTCAAAGCAGCTGGAAAATCCTCAGACGACATCAAGAGCGTGCGCATCCGCACACAGGAGGCTGCCATTCGCATCATCGACAAGCAGGGTCCTTTAGACAACTTCGCTGACCGAGAGTGAGCATCCTAATCTATTCATGACAGTGCATGCTCGCTCATGGGTCATTCCAAAGCCACGCAATCAGCTACATGGTTGCATACCCCCTCATCTTTGGTGAGCTGACCTCAAACTCGTACACCGACGAATCTGCTGCAGATCCTCGTATCGATGCACTACGTGCCAAAATTCACTGCGTAGAGGACAACACATTCTCAGTGAACTATCATGAACCGTCAAAGCGCTCTATTGGAAATGCACTCCTCGTCGAATTGAACGACGGCACAGTTCTTGATGAGGTCGAGGTCGAGTACCCTGTTGGACATAAGCGCCGCCGTGAGGAGGGTATCCCTCTTCTCATGGAGAAGTTCAAGAGGCACATCTCCCCACATTTCAATGAGGCCCGCCAACAGAAGTAAGTCAGCGTAATTTGTGCAGTTTAGTACCGAGCGTTGATCCGTCTCACAAGGATCCTGGCAACCGTCACTGAAGCGCAGTCACTGTCCAAACTGCCAGTCGACAAGTTCACTGATCTGTTCGTTAAGCCGTGAAATGTTACATGTACATGTAGTGCGATTCGATAACAATTGGGAAATTCTATGAGATTAATACGCTCTTGCGATCTGTCCAAGTTCGTCCATGCTATAACCGTCCCTGAATAATGCGCAAGAAAGACACGGAAAATGATGCTTGAAAGAGACAAATGAACAAATGCAAAGCCGCAGCCCAGTAGTAGAGTGATATCAAGCGAACTAATACTGAACAAGAATTAGTGCATATAATGTGCCAGTCCAAGTTACAGTCCAAGATTTGAAGAATAGCTTTATCTCTTCTCACCGGGTGCCAAACCACTTGAGCTGGATACGATAGCCACAAGGTCTGACCTTCCTGTTGCCGCCCTCGCTGAAACGACCATTCTGGCTACTCTACCATGGAAATCAGTCTGGCCCGCACCGGAAAGCAAAAATCGATCGGGGTTGATGCCGAGTAAATCAGGATCATCTTCTCGTTGTGGCATCTTGAGTAGTCCGTGTCGCTGGTGTGTCCGAAACAGAATTTATATAATAATTGCAAGTATATTCACCTGTAAGGTGGTAATTAGCATACATAGATAAGTTCATGAATCCAACGAGAATCGCATTGAAAATCCGTTCTCGCAGCTGCAGCTGCTGCAGACTGCAGACTGCAGTGGGGTGTTCAAAGTAAGCAGCGATTTTCACACAATTTTCGAGTTTTGAACCGTCTCATAATCACATGCAGAATCGCTCCATAATCGTTCACTCTGACTACCACTAATAATTGTTTATAGCATCCTAGTCGCTTTGATCATCTCCCAGACGAGTGGACCAACATCTTTTCTGAGGAACTTGGAGAGCGTCACGGTGATCTCACTGATCTGAGTACTATCTCTGAATCAGCCCATGCACACAGGCTGACACACATTTCGCAAACGGATTGCAGAGTGAGAGTGCCGCAAGTCTTCCTTAATGTAGCAACCTGCATCATACTCTCATTAGGGGCGATGCGAGGGCAACGGGTTATTGCTTCGTGGACACGACTATTTCATCCCCAAGCTTGGAAAGTGATGTGAAGGAACGACTGTTTTCCCTTAGAGTCACCAAACTGGCCCCTCAGCCGCTCTATCCAACCTAACTTTGGCGAGTTTGTCAAGCGCATTTTTATTGGAAGGGAATGACACAGTGTCTTCTTTCGTTTATAATTGAAGGTCTGCCTACAGGCTGTCAAGCACTGATCGACATTGACACAGCTTCAATCCAAGATCTTTGCCTGGCACGAAGGAACTAGATATATCGCTCAAGCTTCGCAATGTTCGCATCAAACGTCCCAGGCATCCCCGACACCCACTTTAGTGGGGAGAGGGTTCTGTAGAATTTAAATTTCGAGTCACAGATTTTTCTTCCCTTATTATGTCCCGGCTTCCGCCCCCGATAATTTCTGGTATGTACGACATCGCTTTTGAATACATTCTGTCTGTGTTTGCTCAACCTAATACTATCAATTCACCTATTTCTCGCCGCATGACGTCGTCTCCTCCCAGGTACCCAACCAGCGAGCATCTCTTCCAATCTTTCAAAGGTGTGCAACTGACCTGATGGCTTCACTTGCATGCCACTGACCCTTGGCCTACAGACAACCATTGGTCGTCGACCTTCCTGGCACCATTTCATGTCTCTGAACTTATATTATCTGAAGGATTCCGGGTCATCAGTGTGATCAGTCTTCACACACGCCCTTCAATACGAAGGTTGGATCGTCGCGGTACTTCTAGTCCTGTTTCTGGGGTCATTGACATTGTGATATGGAGCCTTTCCACCCACTTCTGTGCTCTTATACTCGTACTTCCAGAGCAGAGAGCAAGGCCGGCACCTCGCATCTCTTGCCCTCGATTCTTCGACATGTAACTCCACCAATACTACGTCACACTGTTCGACTAGTAGTCATACTAGTAATTGCTTCTTCCCTCTCAATGCGTCAAGCACAAACGGGATGCACTTCCACTTGGGCGAGACTAATGACAGCTCATTCAACGACTCTAGTATTTTTCCCGCTGCGTTTTTTATTGCTGCACTCAAATGTTTTCATAGCCAACGCGGCGATGCACGTAATGGTTCAAACCGACATCCTCGATTCCCTCTACTGTGCGACTTTCGACTCCTGCCTCACCAACATTTCCTGCATTCTGCACTAGACAATTCTCAATGGGTAAGTTTGACTTTGACGACCGAGTGCCCTCACCAAATCAACATTCTACTTCACTTAATGTGGCGCGATACTACGAATTCACCAATTTCTCGCCGCACCACGCCGTCCACCCAGGGCCCTCGTTCTCACGTTTAGGTACTGCGTATAGGCGACTCCGACGCATTACTCCTCAAAACCTGTGGCATCGAAAACTTTGGAATTGTGCACCGGCCTTCGTCGAGTGACTGTGCACGAAGCTATTAGCATATACAAATTGTGTCGAAGAATGCATAACGAGCCCATCATATGCAAAATGGTGGGCCATGGTATGTCTTCTCGTATATGTCCCTGTGATGGTGCTGATAGGCGATGTCCCTCGCAGTACCGACCTTGGAGCTGCTTTCACCTGATGTGCAGAGCGACGCACAACCAAAAACTTATGGGTAAGTTTGACTTTGATGACCCACTGTCCTCACCAAACTAAATATGATGTATTCTAGCGAACACCTTGCCAGATATCGAGTGCACACCTGTCCGAATGCATTTCGTCTTCCTGCGAGCTCAATTGACCAGGTGACGAGGATTGTGAGGTGACTGCTTGATACGCTTGTCTTGAAAGTCGGCTCTTCAACATGGGTGACTGCTGTTTTATTTTCTTCGCAGCTCGTCAGGTCTTTAACACGGCTGACTGCACCTTCATTCATGAATCATCTTCCGTTTCGTTCGTCCATTGCTGACGGTGTGTTGCCACCACGGCGCACAGCTGGTTTATTTCTGATATGTTCGTGTTCGTGTTCAATGCCATGCCTTCAACATGGCTGACTGCGCTTGAACGTTCATTCACGACTGGTCCTCTCTTTCATCTGTAGCTAATAGATGGCTGCCCATTTATATCTTATGTGACTGTGTATGTACCTTGCAGTGAATGCAGATTTTGACGCGCTGATGAAATTCTATTTTTATATCGGGTGGTATTCGTTTATCTAATAAACAGAATGACGTATCATTTGGGGGGCGCTTACGATTTCACAATGCCACTGTCACATGTACTGGTTGACCCTTGCCATTTCCTACGTCTTTCATCATGGCGCACGCACTACACACCCCAGTGATAACCATAGTGCATCGCGGCCTTATGGTGGCACCTGATAGCCAATACCATACATTAGTATCAAATGCCTACTCCTATCTGTTAGGTCACCCCCATGCCATGGAACACCTATGCAGAATGACGTTGGTGTCGTCTACAGAAAATGTCGACGGCGAAGATATAGAAAAGCGCAAACAAGATATCATCAAATATCTTGATCGACACTTCCCAATTGTCGTACTCGGGACACTATCTAACGCTCATGGTTGTACACCTATGCCAGAAACATTCTGCCACCCCGGATCACAGCCGACCCCTTTCCTCAGTCGATCGTCCGCAGAAAGACAGAGTCGGCCCCTCCAATTCTTCTTGGACATGGAGACATGCAATATATTTACCAAGGCAAGAACTGCAAGGGCACGCAGGTGAGTTTCCTTTAGTTGATGATACTGTGGTGTCTGATGTACACACACCGCTCAGCATCATATCCTTTTTTCTTCACATCACCATAATTAATGAGATATCTCATGTCGTGATGCTTGTCTTCTCGTCGGAGCCAACGCCTACCAAGTTTCACGGATACCGGAGTTTGAAGGACAATCCTGCTGGGTTTAATCGTGAGGGACAACAGGTTGAAAGAGGGGAGGCGGGAGATAGCATAGAGAGTATAATAACAGGTGGGGATGTGATGTTGTTTTTTCAGGATGATCAGGACATCAATAACTGCGATCCTGATATGGTGGATGTAGCTGTGGTAGGTGAAGATCAGATGCAATTAATTGGTACGCCGTGGTTCATCGATTTATTATATTAACATCATCATCATTACTCATAGGAGACTCGCCGGACCTGTCGGAAATAGCCACTGGGATGTGGCATCATATCTCGACCCTGGCCTTTCAAGACATCCCATCTCGATTGGCAAAGATGCGCATGAAAAGCAATTATTCTCCATCCTCTCCCGGTTCTTTAAGATCTCCTCATATACCACTTGAAGAGGAAGAAGGCTCTCATAAGCTCACAATCAATCCTGATACAGTCCTAGCTTCGGACACGCACCAGGCTGACCCAGACAGCCTCAGAATCGCCAGAATAGTGGTTGCGGTTAGGGAGGCGACGGGAAAGTCGAACCTGGTGGCCGTCGTTACGGACTCGAGTGGTTTGGGACCTGGTGCGAAGAGATGACGTCAACTGTTCTTTTTCTTCTTCATTCAGGACTTTACATTCCATTGGACTTGGACAATGACTGGTGCAGTGACCTCTGGTTTCAATTATGTCGTCCTACTAGTTTACTTCCCAGTATTAGCTTAACCCATGTATGTATTTGTGAGTCTCACTACTTTGATTGCAGTAGATCGCGCAGCCGGTGAAGTTTCCTTGGCGTTACACTTGCCTTGGATATCCGCACCATTGGATGAACTGACTCGCAGACTCTGCTTCTGTTGGTTGTTTCTTTTAGTTACGGTATTTGTGAGCAGCCTCAAGGGGTCGGTACGTTGATAGATTCTTGGTCAAATTGCAAGGCCTGCAAAGGATTGGCAAATGCGATCAGACACTGAGCTTTACCATAAACTCTTCCATGTCTAAGATATTATGTCTGATCGGGACGACATACTGTGATACTTCTACAGTAGCAAGACAGGAAATACAATATTTGTACTCGATTGAAGGTGCCTGTGTGTGAACGACCAAGTATTTCCAATGAGTTTGTGGCTGGTAGCAGCACGTGGTTCGCTCACCTAGTGCTGGTACCGAAGCAGATAAGTTGTGCACTCGATATCTGACAAGGCGTTCACTAGGACAGATTATATTTAGTTTGGTGAGAGCACTCAGTCGTCAAAGTCAAACTTACCCTTAAGTTTTCGGTTGTTCGTGCGGTATATTCTTCGTTCACCTAGTCCTAGTACCCAAGCAGGTAAGGTGTCCACTCGGTATCTAGCAAGGTATTCGCTAGGATACATCATATTTAGTTTGGCGACAGTGGGTCATCAAAGTCAAACTTACCCATAAGTTTTTGGTTGTGCGTCGCTCTGCACACCAGGTGGAAGCAGCTCCAAGCTCGGTGCTGCGAGGGACATCACCTATCAGCACCATCACACATATACGAGAGGATATATCATGGCCCACCATTTTGCATATGATGAGCTCGGTGTGCACGTTCTTCGACACAATTTTGTACATGCTAATAGCTTCGTGCACAGTCACTCGACGAAGGCCAGTGCACAAGTTTTCGATGCGACCAGTACTGATGGGATGGCAAGTTGCTCATGTCAGAGGAAGTTCAGTGGTACTATCATAACGAGGTTGCTGAGAGGACAATGCCTGCATACCACGCAAAGAGTTGGAAAAACCGGAAGGATGCCAATTGACTGCGATGTCCCTATCGTGATGCGAAAGCATAGAATCACAGCCGTCATTTCCATCGAAGAAACGAGTCTCAATATTGTTATCCTGACGATCATGGCCTGATTGCATCCAAGAAGGGGCGATGTGCTCGCTAGGTATGATGAGGCAGACTCAATGTGTTTTGACTGGCCATCTTTGGAGATACTGATAGGGCGAAAGGTCTGATGACCACTGGCAGTGGGAAGAGGAAGAACTTGGCGGAGTTGGTAGACCCTTGTGGCGTTGACGACACTGCTGGGCAATCTCCATGGCGGACTGAGAATATACTGCATTGATCGCCTCATTGAGACGCGGTTCCACGAAGATTTTCAGGTAAGCTGGAGTAGGGCGATGGTGATTTGAAACCGGAAAAACTGGCTCGAGACCTTCAGGATTGAGTGCAGTGTGCTGAAGTGACTGCTGGGCGAATGCGAGCTACAAATCCAAGAGAAGTTTTTGATCATTGAACGATGCGCCAAAGCCTGGGCCTCCGATTCGCGAACAGTTGATATACCGGACCGCCAAGAACCTGAGAAAGGAAGACCCCGAAAGGCTGGTTCAGCTTTTGACTTGAATCGAGATTGTCGTTGGATAAATACATGCAGCCTTTTGTGATCTGTTCAGCTCTTGTGGTGGGACCTCATTATATGAATTTCTAGGAAACATGGGAGGCGCATGAGCGTTAGTACAAGTAATGCACTATCCAAATGGCGGGACTCTCAAGGGCAGACTAAAATTTTAAGGAAAAAGCTTACAACACAAATATGTGGTACAGGAGCTAAGCTGATCCGGCCTGTCAAGCGAACTAGTACTGGGCAACAATAAAATAATTGGTGCATGTAATGTGCCGGTCCGAGTTAAAGTCCAAATACTTAGCCTCATCTCTTCTCACCGGGTGCCAAACCAGTTGAGTTGGATACGACAGCCACAAGGTTTGACCTTCCTGTTACCGCCCTCGCTGAAACGACCATTCTGGCCACTCTACTGTGGAAATCAGTCTGATCCGCACCGGAATAAAATCGATCAGGGTTGATGACGAGGAAATCCGGATCATCTTCAATAGTCACCGTGTCAGGAGATTTTGAAGAGCTGGAAGATCGAGGACATTCGATGATTTTTGTGCGCGAGTGGGCCAGATATAGCGGAATGGGTTGAGGGAGCTGGGTGTCAGTCTCAGAGGCTCGCACCAGAAAGCAAAAATCGATCTGGATTAGTAATGATCAGCATCTCAGAATCATCTTCAGGAGCCATATCAGTAGATTTTCAGTTCTTCAATCTGCAATGCTATTAGCAACGGAGATGAAAGGTGCACGTACAAGAAATGGAAATGAAGAGAAACAATTGAAGAGAGTTTATTTGCAACAAGAGCGGGAGATAGCTACTCATCCATCATTCCTGGAGGAGGTGGAACACTCCGAATGTTTGAGCCGTTTCGTTGATCATACTGGCAATTCGTCTTTCAATATGCATCATCTGCGCAGGGGAGTTTTTAGCATCCGAAAACACTGGGGCCGTATTGTGGGATTTCAGTGAAGGATAGCAGTGTAAAAGGTAACGTCATCGATACTATCAGAGGCCTGGCCGCCTGAGGTTGCGATGCCCATTATGTGCGTTTTGAGATGCCAGTGTTACAGGATTATTCGTTTATTTGATGTTGTTTGGAATAGCAAGCTACTTGCGCTCATTCAACACACGCTTGTGCGCATCCAGAATTTATATATATGTTATCGCTCTGTCTGTAATTGTACAAGGTTGTTCAGTACATTTCCGCAGAGCTCATCCATTTTGTGCAGTTCGTCTAAGTCCGTCCATGCTATAACCGTCCTAAGTAACCCGCAAAAAAGACATAGAAAACAATGCTTGAAGGAGACAAACGAACAAATGCAAAGTCGCAATCCAGTAGTAGAAACTTCATCGAGTAGAAACTGAACATGTGTCGTTCCTTATTTTCCTCCCGCGCAGCTTCTTCTTGAGCTGCTGGGACGTGTCCACAGCTCCCCCTCCTTTGGGTCGTGATTTTATGCGGCTTTGAGAAGGGTACTCTTGTTCCTGCGCCGAAGGAAGACGGACTTTTGCAGGCGATGCCTCATGTGGGAACGAGTACGGCCGGGCTTCACACTCGTCAACAGAGTCCAGGCTAGGAACGCTCATATGACTGGCAGCAGGGATCATAAGGTGCAGTTCTTGGTGGTACTTGCTAGGTGTTGTATTATCGTCAGAATAGTCACGAGAGGAGAGACCGCGCTGATGACAATCAGTGAACCGATAAGCAGATGCAGACGAGGTGTTCGCAAGACTATTGAGCTCCTCTTCCGGTACAGAGGATAGTCGGCGTTGTATCAACCGCGCAAGGGGAACAGACCTGGGTTGCTGATAAGAAATGCTGCGAGACCGCGACCCAGGCGACTCAGGCGAGGGAGGAGCAACGGAGACAATGGTACGACCAGTATTGATGGGATAGCAAGCTGCTGGTGTCAGAGGAAGTTCAGTGGTGCTAGCATAATGAGGCTGCTGGGTGGACAACGCCTGCGAATCGCGCAAATAGTTGGAAAGACCACCAGAAACATTTGAAGAACGCCGATTGACTGCAGAAGGGACGTCCCTGTCGTGACGGGAAAGCATAGAATCACAGCCGCCATTTCCATCGAATAAATGGGTCGCAACATTGTTATCTCGACGATTGTACAAGAGCCCGGCCTGATGGGATGCATCCAAGAAGGGATGTTGTGTTTGCTGAGTATGATGAGGCAGACCTAATGTGTTTTGACCGTCCATCTCCGGGGATACGGAAGGATACTGATAGGGTGAAAAGTTTGATGACCACTGGGGAGAGGAAGAACTTGGCGGAGTAGGTAGACCAGCCTGTTGTTTGAGACGGAACTCCTGATATTGACGATACTGCTGGGCAATCTCAATGGCGGACTGATATTGTACTGCATTGACCACCTCATTGAGACGCGGTTCCACGAAGATTTTCGGGTAAGCCGGAGTGGCGCGATGGTGATTTGAGACCGGAAAAACTGGTTTGAGACCTTCAGGATAAGTTTGATTGAGTGTAGTGTTCTGAAGTGACTGCCGAGCGAATGCGAGCTGCAAATCTGAGAGAAGTTTTTGATCATTGAACGATGAGCCGACATTTGTTTCGTGGGCTTCTAATTCGCGAACAGTTGGTATACCGGTTTCTGACCGCCAAGAACCTGAGAGAGGAAGACCGCGAGAGACTGGTTCAGCTTTTGATTCATGTAGACGGGGTGCCTGTGAGTGTCCATGAATGCGAGGTTCATGGTCAGGATGATGAGAAGTGGAAGTTTTTCCGCCAGCGGCCCCTTTGAACGTTTTCTTGTTATTCACGACCGCTCGTACCTGAGAGGGTTTCTGGGGCACGCGTCTCTTTTGCGTTTGCGGTGTGACCTGAGAGTTGGGGAAAGCAACACTATGACGTGTTTCGTCATCCGTATGCTCACTATCGCCACGATATTGACAAGATTCGTCTTGACCTAAACCCCATATCATTCGAGATACGTTGCCCGGCTCCTCGATGATCGTTCCTTCAGCTCCCCTATAAACGGTAAGCTTCTTTGCGTTCATTACATATTTCACTTACGATGGACAGCGGGCATATGGGAGGGAAAGTGGACCATGAAGTGCTGGTATAGGGCGGGGAGGAGAACTTGCCCACGTCATCCAGCCTACATGGAGAAAAATGAACCTCAGCGTCGCAATTATCAGTCAATACAAACCATTTCCGGGCGAGGCTGTCTTTTTGGAATATCTTCTTCGAAGGAATCCATCAGGAAGCTGCGCATGACTGTCGATGATGAGGATCGACTCGGGAGACGACGGTGGAGAGGGCGTATGCGGAAGATCTGAAGGCGGGGGATAAACTCTGACTCGATGGCGTTTCTCGAAGTACGACGACCCGAATGATGCGCCTGCGGAAGGTAACTCAACCGAATCCAGAGACAAGTCAACAGCGGCCGCGAGATACTCAGGCATGGAAACCACCCGCATGCCATTTTGAGAGTCCAACTTGACGTGCTGCGGCGACATGTCGTCGGGCATGGAAATCACACGTCTCTCGACAGATTTTCCTTCTGGACGACGTTCAACTAGGAATAATTTGCGCCTAGGAACATGACGAGATATCGAGGGTGCGCACATGGGGCTAACGGGGCTATGTTGGAGATTGGATCGACTATATGCGCTGTTATCATCAACAGAAGAAGGTGAAGGGCTTCGTTCTGGGTCGACTGATGGCAGCTTGATTGTGATCTCGTGTGAAAGCGGCCGAGAGTCACGGTCATCGAAGGGAACTTGAGGAACACCGACCGCTGCCAAGTCCGATGATATTGTTGTCGATTGTAGAAAACATGAGGTTTGCACTCCTCGATCAATATACTCCTTCAGATATCCCATGGTGCAGAATCGTGAAGAGGTTGCGTGTTGTCTAGGGGCAACGCGGCGGCAAGGTTGCTTGGGTTGTTCAGGTAACAGGCAAAGTGCAGAACTAGAGATAAGTTCAAATTTATATACTCTTTGGGTAATATTTAAATATTTATTTACGCCATTTCTAGAGGTGCGGAACTCATATCGAGTGGTTTAACAATGACGCGAAGAGGCAGATCCCCTGCTACCGTAACGATCTCTAAGACTTTTGAGTTATAGTACAAATTGATTGATGCTACAGGTACAAGTATCCCACAGATAAACCTAGACGAGTCGCGACTCGCGAGATCATGGACTCGGCAGAGTCGGAGGTGAGACAGCAAACGTTGCTGATTTTTCTGACAAAGCCTCGTCCTTGAACTCATCTGCACCGAACAATGCTCCAGAATCCTGTTGTGAGGACGGAATCTGGAATTCTGGGCTATGTTTGTCTCAGTGCCGGTTCCAGTAGCCTGTGGAAGGAACCCACTTCCAATATTCTTACTGGTTCTGTCTCAGATCTCACCCAGGCTCCCGTGATGAGTATATTTTTTGTACAATTCATCTACCGCCGGATACTCAAATGAAGTAAGTGATACAGACGATGTCATTTATTTTGATGTGACCCGTAACAGAAATAAGTTATTAGCACTACACAATCCTTTTACTAGTGTAAATAATCTGACGACGATCACCGGTAACGGAGCGTGAACACCACCCTTGCAGAAGTTCCACATTCGAATGGGCTCGAATGATATGTTCTATACCCCTCGCCGAACTGCAATACCTGCACGGCATACATGTGTCTACCAGGCAGTATGACTTGAAGCCAGTTTGAAGTCCAAAGTTTGAGAGAAGGGCCAGGCTGAGATAAAGGAGGATTTGATGACTATTAAGGAAAAGTATTTCGTGTGAGTACGATGGAGCAAGTTGACTGCCTTGAGAGTACGTATGACGTCTGCCAACCCAAGGGCAACTTTGCTAATAATTAATGATTAAATAATTGGAGCTCAAAATTCTTCGAACCTGATGATTCTGGATTTGAGTCGAACGGACGTGCTTAACCCGTCGCTGCAAAACTCCCTTCCAGCCCATACCGTCAGGGTCACTTTACTCTTCTTTGTTCCTCATAACATTTGCAGTAGAAATGTGCCCTGTGCTCTCGACCTCTTGCAACCCACCCACAACTTTCTGCCTCCTCTAGTGACCACCTGGATATTTTATCGCACCCGTGACCTACAATTAGCCCTCAGTCACTCCTCACTTATATCCTTGTAGTTTATAGCTCATATAGCACTAGTTTTACGATTCATCTTTTTCGTGTGTAGTACTACATCTAGGTCACGTGTTAATAACGTGAAGTTAAATTAAAATATTCTACTAACCAACTTTAACCTGTACAACACTCGACATGAGTCGCGGTTTTGACTCTCACTTTGGACCACCATCGCAGCCCATTGAGGTCGCAGAGTTTTTACAGCAAGCAAACTCTGCACTGCTACCAGGATCCTTTACCAATGCCTCATGGGAACAGCTAACTCCCGAGCATAGAAATGCCGTCGAAGCAGAGATCACTGAAAGGTACTCCTTTCCCCACTACACTATATCAGCGCTCATTGCATATCAGCGCAGCATTTCAGACCTCAAGTCATCTCTTGATCAAGTATGGGACAACCCTGTATTGTCAGCGCACGTACTGCGCCAGCACGAGTCTACAGTAGCGTCTGTGCACGGTCAAGCAGATGCACCGGCACCGAAAGGAAGAAAGCGCAAACGCCATGTCGCTCCAGAATGTAGCAAATTGTCCCAAGAAGTAGTACAACTCCAAGAGAAACTTGACGCTGTCAACCTCAGATGTTGGGGGTATGGATCTCCCCTTGCATATCACTCTTCTCTGATTTTGTGTAGATTGACCGTGGAGTCAGCGCTTTGTATGCGTGCTGCTAAAAATTCCGACTACAACGCGCTCGACGCACCTAAAAAGATGGGAACGGGCATCCTCCATACCCCTGATTACGGGGACGTTGGCGCGACGCGTAGCTCGACACCAGACTCTCTCAGGAGCCCCAGCCCCGATGCAATTTCATATCCAAACGCTGTCATTACGCTAACAGTTTACAACCGTATCCCTTACCTTCCAAGCTGCCTGACGCGCTCCTCACAATACGCTCTACTATCAACGCAAACATTGGGTGACCTACTACGGATCTTGCCGTGCCCCTCTAGCAATATGCCGGTAGAAGAGCTAGATGCCGAGGGAGATGTATCTGGCTATAATATCACCGATCAAAATCAAACAGGAGAGCACGACGGGTGTTTGTTCTGCATCGAGGACATTGTCTACGGGGACGGAAGAGAAACTGCCGATTATTCAGAGTATGTCAGAGCAGCGCCGCTATCAACGGACCCCTAACTGCTTTTTTACAGAAAACTAATAGCCTATTTCCATGAACTCCCCGAAGACAAACGTCCACAAATAAGAACTGCATCGACTTCTGCCAGTGAAACCACTTTCAACGCGCTCACACTAAGAACTCACCAACCTTACTGGATACTGCACCAAGGCAACTGCGAACACTTTTTTGTCATCGATCAGATCAGGCATGCACTATTCCGTTTTAACCCCATAAAACCCTAAATGTCATTTACAGACTCGCCCACGCGTCAGATCCGCGGTCAGGCTATCCGTTGATGCTCCACCTCACCCCAATGGTTCAAGATCTCTGCCGTGCTTGCGGGAAAGTTCCAGCCGTACATTCGATCGTGGGTGACATGCGCCTCGGTGAAAGTCCGTGCCTCTTGTGCGCACCTTGTTGGCGTATGATGGGTCCTCCCAACAATGAAGATGTGATAGTTGTTCCCCTCGTAATACCTTTCGTAAATCACTCAGACAGTCAAGACCCGAACATGCATGACGAAGTGGATTTACACAAGTGACCCTGACAATTTGACCGGGGCCCGTAGCTCGAAAAGTTAAGATTACAGAACAAACGGCCATCAACGAGGATTCCGATTGAATCATCATTCATGGATAGTCCGACTTTTAGCCGCTTCTATTATATACGTTGCCATGTATGATATATGATAGTCAAACTATAGTACACTGAAGCACATGCGATGCCAGAAGCTACAGCATCTCAAAGGAGCGATGGATATGTATAGTATAGGTCAGTGAGCAGTCTGTATGTGAACCAAAAAATCCAAGTGAGTCCCCAAAAGAGAATGAGAAGCGGTGCCGACCTCAACCGTCAAAAAACAGAGTGCAATTTGCGAGCGAGGTCTCTACAACCACTTCACCAATTTGCTCCTCGAAGAAGCCCACTGAGTTTAGTCCCCAGCCTATCCAGCCATATGTCCGTGTGTCAGAAAAATAATTCAGTAAGAAGCTCCGTTCCAAAGTAGGATCGAATGGATCCAAAGAAGAGGCAGTGCCCTGAATCACTGACACAGCGCCTAGTTTTGCATTGGCTTGAAAAACGCCCTGAAAGTACTGATCAAACACGAGATTGACTGGACCAAGGTCATTGTCCAGGCGTAGCTTAATAGCCGTCGGTGGTGATGTCGGATCGTGTACGAAACTTGCCGTAGCTTCGCCATAAAAAGTACGCATATTTGCAATGAAGTTCGGACGCGGAGGAGGACATTTGTTGGGCGCGTTTAGCGTAACGTTGGCCGTCAGGTTGCTAAAAAAATGATGTTTGATCAAGAAAAACTTTAAATATGTCTGCCACGAACCTACTGCCAGTGCTAACATCAAGATATGTTGGGAAAATCGAGTTAGGATCATTGAAGAGAGAGGCGTTAATATTGATAGGGCTACAAAAACATATTAATCGCGCGATTTCAAAAATGAGGAGAACACATACGCTTGTATCGTGCTCACAAAAAGGGAACTTGAAGCTGCAAACTGACCGAAAATTGGCTCTAAGGATGTTTCAACCAGTATGTGGTTGGCTTCGATTGACTTGAAAACAGATGAAAAATAAAAATAAATAAATGGGGTACAAGCATGACCACTTACACCGACAGAAATTCTGGAAAGAGGGCCCTCTATAGAAACCCTACCGAAATCGACATAGTCGCCAAAATCGCCAAATGTTTGGGTGAACAAAGGCAGGTAGGTATAAAAAGAGTCGACTTGAGCAGTTATAGGTGACTGTGGGTACAGCAGCGTGATGTTAAATAGCAGTTGATCGTTGAAGGATATGTTATCTGGTATCTATTTCTGGTCAGCATGAAATTCGCTCCAACAGAATGATAACACATACATAGATGGCGAGGCCAGTGGCGTTGCCTGACAATGTAAAGCAAACCAGCGTCTGGTCGAAGAGGTCAATATTGGATGCTTGCATGTTTACCAATATGGTCGTATTGGTCACGGAGGTATTGGAGTTTATGCCGACAGATAAATTACCCACGACGACGTTCACGTTACTCAGGTACGATGCATTGGACGTGATGCTGAAATCACCATTGGATGCTACAGTATTTAGAACCCTACGAAAAAGAGTCATGATTAACCTCCCAGGGATGGAGATGGAACGTAGACGTACTCTGCAACAATAAAATTCTGCATGTCGTCGAGTTGTCCGGCAGTTGTCCATACGTTGCAAACAGGTGAAGCTCCATTTGTAAGAAAACTCGAGAAGTTGTTGATATTCGTAACGAAATGTGTTGCAGGGGTCTTTGCTATCCAAGGAACGGCATAGTTAGAGGGGTAGTAGGGGGGTGGTTTATCGTCTTCTTGATATTTCTAAGTGATTTTAGAATACAGGTAACGCATACAACAGATATACTAACCTTAACAATGAGGGGAATGCCAATGATGATTGAAAGGATAATATACATGCCCAAAGCGATTATTCCAGCCCTCCAGGACCTGGTGTCAATAAAACGCCGCTTCGGAGGAGGTTTGTAAAAGGTGACCAAGGAGTCGTTGTTCAGAACATTTAAAGCTAAGGCCTGTGACGTTTCATAGTCAGGCAGAGGACTGTATGGACGACGGCCTGCCGCACGTTCTGGAACACGAAGGGCTGGAGTTGTGACGGCAGGATCCTTTGACTTTAGGAGCTCGTCTTCGTCCTGTATTATCATCCCTCCGAATTCACATATGGCATCGACGAAAAGAAGGCGACGAGAAGAACGATGCGAAAAGGTGGTATAACTTACTCGGACGTGGGAGTTTGCGGCACTTCTCAAAGGCTTTAACATTACGTAATTACACCGCATTTCAGGGGCAGACTAATATCGCCGCGAGATCAACGCGACGGCGATATCACTGGAATTCTGATATCATAGTGATGGCCTACTACTCGGATATATATACGTCAACCCCGAAAACGTAGATATGGCGACAGCATCGGGCAACTCGGTCTGACAACTTGAAAGTGCGATTTGTCTTGCGCATGATGTCCACCAACTTGAAGGTAGCTGAAGGCGAGACAGTTCCCTGAACGCATGTCCGAAGCCTACTTACTTTGAGAAACCTTGTATTCACACACTAAGGGGATTGCTGTTGGTCTTGTGTACACCATCAATGTGTAGCGGCATATCCACGCTACGGGTCATACCGGCCGGCATATAAAGTGAAGAGCTAAGATCATATTGCACGATATATGAAACGTGACGGTATAGAACATCTAACAATCTACCCGCTCGTATAGAAGTATTTAAACACTGGAGGTCAGTTGAAGACCCGAGGTGAAGTCGAGACAAAACATGATTCGGTTGTTGAAACCAGCTACACTTAATGATCACCGAGAAAAACGGTAGGCATTTACCAGATACGAGTCTCCAAGAGCAAGTCACTGTTGCCCTCGAGCCCAACACAGGCCTTTAAGAAGCTCTCAAGCGCATTCCGCTGCCTGCCGAGGCTGTTGACAACATCAGTACCTGACAACACACATTAGCAATAAGATGGACATTAAATGGAACCAGTGCCCACCAGGCTTAACGAGAGGCGCCTTGCACATGTATGAGAGCAGCGACAAGACAGAGTGGAGGGGCGCAAAATCAGTCTGGCCCTCTCCGCGGTACTTGACACGAGTAAGCAGCTCAGTAAGGATCGTCAAGTCGAGAATCAATGGTGTCGCAAGTAAAGAGTCCTGTAACAGTATTGAGCATCTAGTGGCATATCAAAGACACGTTCCATACCTCGCACTCGTTGAAGATGTTGATAGTTTGTCTCCCGCCACAGAAGATCTCAGAGTAGTACTCATCGATTGCTCTCTTCGAGTCACCGACCGCAGGCACATACTTAATCACAACAATGTGATCGGGGTGCTCGCCTTTGGCCGCTTTGCCCGTTGCGCCTAGAACAGGAGGCTTGTAGAGTAAACGGTTGGCATCCACCATATCATCCACAACGCTGCTCTTGCTGATTTCCTTACTCTTGAACTGCGGTTCCGCGCTCAAATTATGCCCATCGTTGTTACCAAGATGGTTGTACGACGCGATAGAAAGCGGTTTGATACCAGCATTCACGAGGAACTCTGCAAGCACGGATTTGAGCTTCGTTTGACCAGACTTCAGGTCATCACCGCCAATGAAAGACTTCTCGCGCTCAGCCAAGGCAATGACACCAGGTACGAACGTGTTCTGAGGAGCACCGTTAACAAATGGCTCGCCCTCGAGAATGGCAGCAACAGCAAAGAGCGTCGAGGGAGATACCTCCAAGTGCGAGTTCTTGATCGCAGCGAGGATATTGTCAGCCGTGTCATTAACGCCAGGGATGATGTCACTGTAGCGTTCCGTGTTCGCAGTCCAGAATACGACGACGCGGTCAAGCTCGTTCTCGGCTTTAAAGCGGCGAATGTCGGCACGAATGTGCTCGAGATGAATCTGCTTGTCAGTGCCAGGGACGACGTTGTCCGCACGCGCTTCCTGATTGGCAGCAATGAAGTCGGGATAGTAGATGGAAGGAAGAGGACGACCGAGTAGAGCCATGTGCGGCTTGACCTGGCGCTGAAGATCATAATCAAGCACCTTGGCACGTTCCATCGCCTTGTCCATGGGCAGACCGGAGATGTCCCAGCCACCGAGAACAAGGTCATTCGGGTGCACCATAGGAAGAACGTCAGAGATGGGGACGTGAACTTCCTTACCGGTGCTCGGCTCAGTGCCAATGCGAACAGTGGATGCACGGAGGACAGAGCCAATGTAGTTAGGCTGCTGAATTCCCTCCTTGGTGTGCCAGGCCATCTGGTGCCTGTTTGCGATGATGGTCGCGCATAGAGTGGAGCCATTGTTACCACCCAAACCGATCATCATAAGTCTGTTGCACGTCCATGTGAGATAGTATTACATTTCAAAGCCGATAAATAACATACCCAGTCTTGCCAACCTTGCGGGTGGTCTGGAACTCATAAGGCTTCACGGTAGGTAGAATGGTGAACTGGCCATCTGAGACCACGACGTCAGCACCACGGTTGAGGTACTTTGCAGTTATATGATCGTCGGTGTAGACGGTATTTTCGGACTGGACGGTGATGTAGTTGGGCCGACGAACGGCGGTCGGGTGAACTGGAACAATGGACTCCAATTCAGAGTCTGGGGTGTTATAACCCGAAGAATTTGTGGCGGGGGGTTGAGTAGACATTGCAGGTAGTGTATATACGAGTGAAGTTGGACCAAAAACGATGAGAACGAGATCAATGAGCAGCTAGAAAGCCTGCGCAGGAGTGCTTGGAGCCTCGGTGGGGGTTGTGGGGACTACCGAGTTGGTTCGAGTACATGCAAAGAGCTCGGAAAACTCTGAAGGTGCCTGACACCGGAAGCTACGATGAAGACGACTATGTGGGTGGTTGATTAGAGCTGAGAACACTGGAGAAAATGGGAAGGAATGCTTGGGGTTTATATAGGCCAAAAAATGGGGTTAGATGATTAAGGAGTAGGTAAAAGAGGGTAAGGGACGACTGAGCAAACCCGGCAAGCGTCAAATTTATTGTAGTCAAACCTCATTGATCCCGAATGACAGCATGTTTAAGCGTTATCTTGTGCAGATCTTGTACGTTTTATCTTTGTTGGCAGTCGGCCAAAGGACACCGAAAACATGTGTGGAGTCGAAGTTGTTCTAGCACTGATAGACCAACGTTCTTACGGATGCGCACGTAAACCCTCGGAGCATGTTTCGGAGACTGCAGGGAGTAGCTGATTTAATTTTATTTGTTTGACACGCTAAGGGAAATGATAGGGAAAATATTACGGCGCTATCACCATCACCCGTTTGCGTTGAACGTTATATAACTTGGCAAAACGTTTCAAAGCTCAGCCGTGCGGAGACTACCTTTACCCGTTTACCACATTAGCAATCGTGAGTGCACAGGGCAAGTATCAGCCCTCTCGAGTCTTCTCCATGCAGTGTTCCCTGCGCAGGGTCACCAATACCATTGGTGAAGCCCGTGTTGGCGCGTGAAACAACTGCGGTCCCCGTCACCTCACCAGGGTCACTACACAGGGGCGCAGGATGCGAGTCCTTTGGATCACAGGGTAACTCTATCTTGACACATTCCCCAATTCCCTTGGTCCGCCCGCAAGAGTAGGTATCTTGTCTCTGCATTGATCAATACTGGCATCACAATGGCTATCGGTCCACAAGTGTCGATGAAGCCCTTCTATCGCTAACGTCTAAGATGGGATGCCGCATGGTTTGGCTGAGTAATCAGTAGAACCTGATATAAGCATCTATGCCTCCATTCGATTCGCAAGGTCTTATCAGCATGGTCAATGACACATCTGTCAATATCGAACCACTTCCAGACATCGAGCATGATTCCACGCCAGTAGACGCAGTTACCACGAGTGGTAGCTGCTGAGCATCGATATCGAAGGGAAGGTAGCCTGCTGGGAACCATGAAGATAATAGGAACTGCCATCTCTAACCAAATGAAAGCCAAGCAATACGTGATATTGCTTATCACCAACATCTCGTATCATTCGTCCTGAGATGACTCTGCATTAGATTAAACAAATAGGTCTGGATAGTTCATAGTTCTGTCCGCAACGGAAATATGGCATCATGTAACTGCTGTAATACCTGCGAGAATATGCTAAAGCAAGACAGGGTATGTTTCTTGCACCTCCCTACTAATTGTCCGAGGTATCGTTGTACCGTCTCCAGGGATATTGGGTAAGAAAGTGAAGGAGAAGGTGGATGAGAGGTATGTGGTTTTGTAGGCGTTGATGCCTGCGTTGATTCGTGCGGAGGTGACTTCCGCGGCTGAGGCAGCCTGTAAGCATCGTAATAAGAATAAGAACATAACGAAGAACATACATTGCCAACAACAGCCCTTTCAGCCTCTTCAAGGAGGTGGTTGGCATCGGATTCGCCGGTCCTCTTCCATATATCTCGGAAGGTCTCTACGGCCTGCAAGCTCTCGCTGAAGCGATGTAGCGTATTAATGAGGGCAACGACTTCTGACCGCTGTAGAAGATTATGATTTTTGTGCGGACTAATTTGAAAGAAGTTAGCTCATGCACGAGATATGTATTTACGACCTACTCAAGGGCAGCCTCGTCCATCTCAAAGAGAATTTTGAGTGCAGTTGCGATTCCGGTAGTTTGAACTTTGCCCCATAAACGGCACTTGTCACATCCAACACAGTCCATAATCCTTGAAACGTTCCGAAAATGCACTTTGAACTCTTCTTTCAAGATCTAGACAGACGAACAAGATTTCAGTGCATGAATATTATTTTAAGATGATGCTCACGTTTGCGTTCTCGCCCCTGAACAATACCCGCTCGTCAAATCTACCGACATGTTCTGCAATATCAATGACCTTGCTAAGAGTCGCAAGTGTTTTCGCTTCCTCCCGGATGTCTTCGGCAAGTACGTGGTCATGATGCGTAGACGTGGACATTGAACAGTAGTCGTAGTCACGTAGGTATGGACCAATGCGCGAGATGGCACGTAGGAGGAGTACAGTGTTAAAGTAAATATATTGAAGTCTCTCAGGGTGAGAGGCGACGCTGGTAACAAAACACTGAAGGTTCGGGCCCTGTCGTATATGATGAGCTAGGAGTAGTGAGATTCAACTGGATCACTCACTATCTCCCCAGTTGTTTGATTAAGGTATTCCAGGCAGATATGAGTTGAGATCGATGCATGCAACCCGGATATAATCTTGTAATACACCCTCTTCTCAAGGCATTCGCCATCCGAGTTTGCTCCGTTGATAGGCTCTCGTAAGACATCAGTAAGGGTGTCAGGAAGTGTGACACGTGCGGGAGAATGAGTAGTCAATAGGTTCAGCTCTGAAAGGCCGAAGCAATTTTCCTCGTATATCGACTTCCAGACTCGATGCGCAGAAGGACCTGAGTAACCCGTATAACGCTCAGGGACTAGCGTCAGATCGACGTATTCGCCCTCTACAAAAGAATCATGATTACACGTGAGAACCAGAAATAGTGAGATGCATACCCGTCATATCATCGAGGAAGCAAAAATCAGAATCACGATAATAGCATCCAGGAAGAAGGACACGCTGTGAAAGTTATGAAGACGTTGTATAACAGGATGCATGAAACATACCTCTTCCAAAGGTGGTAATTCTATTTTGCTCAGAGCTGCCGCTCTCCACTTTTCTGGTATCTCGCTCTAGAATGGAACTTGAGCTTAGTGAACTTGAACGTAGAGATGACTAATTGGGTATACCTCATCTACTGTGGTGATACCACACTCCCTATTCATACAGAAACCATTCTCTTGCCAGAAAGGGCATTCACGATAGAGGTCCACCTGATAAACGATTGAGTGGTGCTCGAAGCTGTCCGAGCTTAGACCGTACCTGGAAATACTTGAAGAATGGCGTCTGCACTAGCTCCCCGAGCGCGCCATATAGTTCCCCATTCACACTCTCGATCGTCTCGTAATCACATAAGGTGGTTTCTATCGGACCAGTTGTCTACGGAGACATGTGGATGAATGATATGTCCAACTGTACACATGAGTGCTACATACCGAATGTTGACAGAGTGGTTCTCCGCGAGCAGATTCGTGTTCAAGAACATTCTGAACTGGATTGTGACGTATAAGGCTGTCCCCGAGGAATGAACTCGGGCTGACACCTACAGCAGCCAAGGCGGAGAACGTAAGAGCCAAATATGCTCTACGCCAGAGACAGAACATGTGAAGAGTTGGGAGTCTGAGAGACTATGGTGGTAGAAAATATACCTAGGAGGCCAGTAAAAAGTGTGGTATGTGCACTTCGAAGTCTGCGTTGCCTTTGTCGTTAACAGTGGGATCTTCTAAAAATGATGCTTCATATGTGACCGCGATTGCGAGTTCCACGTTGGATATCTCTGTGCACGGCGAGTCACGTGAACGGGAGTACTTGTACACCAAGACCTAGGCTGACCTAGCCCGTCGGAACCAGCTGAGCGTAATCTTCCTTTCAATACCGTAGTACCGACAACATCGACCTTGGTATCCGCTCTTTGTCCTTTCGTTCCTTGCTCCCACCCACAACTCCCTTTTAATTATTTTTCCGATTTGTTAATGCTTCGTATTCCAGTGTTGCCATAATCGGTAGAATCCGCACGACCGAATTCGTAAGCTCGCCCTCCCACCGGCTCCATCTGGTTCCCGAGCTAACGTTCGGACTAGCCCAACACAATTAGGTCGTACCCCAGACGAAGCTGGATTGACGTGTTCAAGCTAAGCTTCTGAAGCTCTTGGTTCAATAAGACTCATCTACTCCATTTTCGGTAGTGTTGATCATCCCTAGTCATCACTGAGTCGGCAATGATTAAATTTATCAAGTCGGGAATGTCGTTCGAGGTAATTTCACTGTTGATGACGTCCGCATTCAACTCATTTGTGTCCAAAGCTCAAGTTACACTAGGGAATTACTCTGACCGGGCGCAAAAACGATTTGTTATTATACGAGCCTCGCACTTTAAATTTTAAAAGAGCAGCTTATATGCCTACGGCGAGCCTATCATCAGGACACGAGTCTAGACCAAAATTTTCATGTAAAAATTTGTAACTATTGTCCTATCTGGAGGACAGTACGTCTAGTCTAAGGATGAATGCATCTTTGAATCCGCGAATACCCTGGCATGGGGGCGTACCACACCACCGCCGGCTGTCCTAGACGCGCGAGTTGTCGAAGATGAGATGACTTTGAGTACGCGTGCATAAAGTAAGTGTAACTATCAATGGAAGTGTGGAACACGTACTTACACTACATGGTGATTGCTGCTGCTTAGGTCCCAGCTTGACATGGTATGGCCATCATGTGCAACGGCACAGGCACCTCAGGCTCTTTCACTGCTGCACTGGAGTGGCGCTCGCCTCCGCTTTGAACGTGCCCCCTGCATCAGTACATTGATACCAGTAGGCCAATGAAAAGGACATCAACAAGATCGACTTGAAGCGGCCTAGTCCTTCACGCACTCTGGATCACCCAATCTCGTCACCATGCTAGTAGCTTGAAAGGCTAGTCTAATTTTACCTGATGTACTCAAGTTTACCCGATCGACATGCATGATAATTTCGTAAAGCAAATCGTGTCTTTAATAGGATGAGCGAGAAGGTTCAAGCACGACGGCAATTGTCCAAGCATGGTAGCTGTTCTAGGTGTTGGTTTTGATGCGTTTGATATGTGCTGCTACTTAATATTTATGGTGCACTAAAATCTATCCCAGTGTTCAAAATTGCGAACGTTTCAGGAATGAAGAAGCAGAACTTCGCATCACGACTCTTCAAGTTAATAATTAATTTACCACTCTGAGCCTCAGTGCTCGACTCGATACGAAATGTTCAAAGCTCAACTTGAAGTTGGGCTCAAGCGCTCTGAATTCCTCTCGTCGGTACAAGAACCCGTTCTAGTGTAACTCAGTCAAGACTGTCGTCCGCTTAACTATCACGCCACCTTTAGTGATACTGAAAGCTTGTGTTTCATACAGTATTTTATTGGAACGCCAGAGTGCTTACACAGTGATTATGATCTCGTGTTACAATATATGTGACAATCGCAAGCTGAGCCCGAGTCCCTTACATATTGATTGTGGCGGCCGCCTGTCCATCGAGTACATTGATTGCCGCGGCCGGTGTTATAGATAACTTTATGTATCCATACAAGGCCCCGAGGGTTGTCTCAGCTCGGACGCCGGCCGAGTGGGAAACTTGATATGCGAGCTGAATGAATGACAGGCCCATCATGATGGTGCACAAAACTGACATTAATGGCGAATGAACGATAAGTGTATGTTATGAAGTGTTGAATGCAATGGTGATAATAATCTGGCAGACGAAGGGGGTACAATGAGTGTTACTGAGCGAAGCTCAGCGCAGCGAGCGAGTGTAATGTGCGAGCGGGTTGTGCTGTCGGTTGTTTCCGAGCACTTATCGGCATGTATGACGACTGCTTTGCGGCTCACGTCACGGTGTCATATCGTAAAAGGCACAAGTAAATATATACAAGTCAGGACTATCCTAGCATAGCTATAACATGCTACATTAACGGATCTCCATTTCACAGCTGAGCGCAGGGCTCTCGGCCGTGTGTCACGTATAAATACGCAGGGATACTCTTCGCACAGCTTTGAATTGCAAGCTCCAATCCCTCATCATGTCACTGTTCCAAGTATGCGGAATCAGTGTCCTTTCAGCGTTCGCTCTCTGGAAGGTGTTTCGTACCTCATCGAGAAAGTATAATATCGACCTCGATGGCCCAAAGGAATCCCACTGGTTAACAGGTTTTTGACCGTGGTCATACTCGTCCTATTATACTCGTCTGACTTCAATGAACGTCAGGGAACATTCGACAAGTGTTCGAACGTGGCCTTGACCACTGCGTGGAAATGGCTGAGCAGTATGGCGGAGCGGTCAAACTCACAAGTCTATACGGAGTAAGTTCAGATGTAAAGTGTTATTATTCTGAAACATCCTTGCGAATGCTGCTCTTCCCAGGAAGTAGTGTATCTATCTGATCCACTGGCGTTGTATCATGTTACCGTAAAAGACCAGCATGTCTTCGAAGAACCCGACGTATTTACTATGTCAGTCTTGTATTACTCTTTCACGACCGCATATACCGACTCCGCGTTATACAGGAACAACAAGGCAATATTCGGGGATGGTCTAATAGCTACCACCGGTACGAGTTATTGTGGTAGGCATTCATGCAAGCTATCTGATAACATGGATAGGAGAGCAGCATCGAAAGCAACGCAAGCTCCTCAACCCTGTCTTCTCGATCTCAAACATGCGGGAGTTGCTACCCACATTACAGCCCATCGCACACAAGCTGACGTCTGTCATCATGTCTAAGCTTCCGAGCGATGGATGTACGTTGGTTCACACCCAAAAATATACATCGACATAGGCGGTTTTACTTAACTTTTTGAAACAGCATACAGAGAGATTGATATACTACCTTTACTATCTCGCGGTGCACTTGATGGTGTTTGCCAGGCGATTCTTGGCTATCCAAGCAATACTCTGGAGGCTACGGAAAATAACGAATATACTGAAGCACTTCGGAAGATAAGGTATGTGATATAAATACAACGACCCTCTCACGGTGATAGTGATTTTTGCCTTGATGTTGCAGCTCCATGATATCAAAGCGCATGTATCTCCGGCCAATTGTGCCAATAGTTATGCGCAACCTTTCGTCATACTGGATAAATAAGCTTGTGGATTTGCTCACGACGCCCTGGATTCACACTGAATTTACCGAAGATGCGCGAGAGTTTCGACGAATTGTTGAACTCATGGACAGGGGTAGTAAGAAAGCTTTCGCAGAGAAAAAGGCAGCACTAGAGACTCCAGCTACTTCTTCCTCAACTGATGTGCATTCTGAAGCTGATAATACCAAATCGGGTCGTAGGAAAGATATGATGGACATCATGCGTTAGTTCCATAACATTCTGGTTCATTTGTTACTGAGGCACACACAGTCAAGGCAAACTCTGCGTCTTCCAGTTCAGAGCAACTCACCGATGCCGAGCTGTTGGGACAAATGAAGTAAGCCCCTCGCTCATTGTAAATAAGAAAATCTAACCCGTTTCATTATAGCGTCATGGTATTTGCTGGCCTAGACACAACTACCTCTGCTCTGTCTCGTTGCATTTACCTACTTGCCAAGAACCCACTCATTCAAGCTCGATTGAGGAGCGAAATTCGTGATGCCATCAAGTCTACGTCTCTCGCACAGGACAGTTCTTCGTTTTCCGAGCACGATAATCCACTTCTTCACTTGTCCTACGATGCACTTATAAATCTCCCATTTCTCGACGGAGTTGTCAAAGAAACATTGCGACTTTATCCTTCTCTCTCGCACATGAGCCGAAAGTATGTCGTTCATCGTCCCCAGAACCATCAATTGAATATATCGACAGAGTGCTCAAGCCAACTATTCTTCCTCTTCAATTCCCTGTTCGCTCGTCATCCGGAGCACAAATATCTTCCATCGAGGTACATGAGAAAGCGCTTATTGTCATCTCTATTTTAGTTGCAAATCGCAATCGAACCATGTGGGGTGATGATGCGAATGAGTGGAAGCCTGAGCGGTGGCTTTCTTCCCCGGGGAGAAAAGACGGGCCAGGCACGGATGTTCCATCCCATGGTGCTGAGATGCTATCATCGAAACTATCCGCACCCATCCCTGGGGTTAAAGATGGCGCCAGGTATCCTGGTGTCTATTCCAATATGTCAGTCCTTGTCTATTAAGCATAGCATATTACATTCGCTGACCATACGTAGGATGACTTTCCTCGGCGGCAGTCGTTCCTGCATGTTAGTCAAATGCAGGGAATCCGATTACTTATCCGTGTACTTACGTCTTATTTACAGCGGGTTCAAGTTTGCTGAAATGGAAATGAGTAAGTTCTTGAATGTTGTGTACGGCTGTCGAATCTGACTGATTTTAACTCATCAGAGGAAATCATCGCTGCGCTCGTGCTTCGTCTACAATTTGTGCTCCCAACTGATAAGGAAATTCAGTGGAAGTTGAGGGCGTTTCATACGCCTGTCGTTAAGCCACCAGGTGGAGATGGGGTATCACCCGCGGTTCCACTCAACGTTCGACTAGTGCAAGAAGAGGACTTTAAATGGTAGGACTGTATTTGTATTCATGACGTGATGATGTGTGTTTTGATGTATGCTCTGATGCTCTGTATGTCATTTGTTTTCGAACATTGTACACTACCGCTACTACGGTACCGTACTGTATACTATTGAATTGATGTCAATGTGTAGCTACACGAAGGGAATAAACATAGTTACCAACCCTTTTCATCGTGCTATCAACACTCGTATATGGGCCTGGTCGCGGTCAATTCGCTAACTCGAGTAGGTTCTTTTACTTAATTAACTGTAGATATTGACAAGTGATGTGATGTTTCGCACGTATATAGTCTCCTATTAGGCGAACAACCCATTCGGGCTTCGACACGTTGTCCGTCGTTTTCCGGTAAGTTACCCAGCACACCTTTCCCTACTTGTTTCCTACCTCTTAATTTTTTTTGGATTTCGGTTTACGCGTTCAACGCAGGTATTTCTCGTCACAGGTTTTGTGCTTTGGACACCCGTAAGCTTCGAAACATGCAACTCACCGCAGCTGAACTCCAGGTCAGTCAGTTTCTTCATGTGGACCGACGCCGTGTCATTGACCCTGATGAATGTTATTTGTAATTTTAGAAGAGACACGAACTCGAAGGAGCCCCAGACCCATTTCCCTCTCTCGGGGAGACGGCAACCGTTAAGCCCAAACGCGTCGTCCAGGTCCCTGCTGACGCAGACTCGCAAACGGATTTCCCCACTCTCGCCACTTCCACGCCTGCTCCTGCGCCTGGGAAGTCTGCCTGGGGCTCTGATGCTGGCCCTCGTATCAAAGCTGCTGTCAAATCCACTCCACTCATCACAGATTATTTCACGGTCACTCAAGCCGAGGTTCCTGTCAGGGATGGCAAACAAACTTCGGTCGGTGAGATCATGAGGCAGGTCATGACAAAGTACAGGGTCAGAGTAGAGGCATCGACAAATCAGAGTCGGCAGACTACCTTCCATATGAAGGGTGAGACTCAGAAGGACCTCGACAAGGCTAAACGTCACTTGTTGGCTACTTTGAGCCCCGTGGTACATGACACATTTTTTGAGCCATGTATTTTTGCATATTAATCGCTTCAATAGGTCACTTTAACTTTGAATGCCCCCGCTTCTACTATTTCGGTTATAATCGGACCAAAGGGTAAGACTCTGCGATCAGTAGCATTCCATGCATTTACCCTTCATACCTGTAGGCGCGAGTCTTAAAAGGATTCGTGAGATTACAGGTGTCAAGGTCGATATTCCTCCCAAGGATGGTACCCCCAATGGACAGGCAAGCGGAACGAACGGAACTACTACTCCCCTCCCAGGCGACGATGAAGAGGAGGTTATGGTACCTGTCACTATCACCGGCCCACGCCCGTTTGCCTTGGAAGCTCAGGGAATGCTCAATGAGATCATCGCTTCTCGGACTTCACATCTCACCCAAAAAGTCCGAGACATTCCAGCTCACGTTCTACCCTTCGTCCTTACTTGCCGCAACCACTTTATTGAGGAAGCTCAAGGTTTCTATGTCAATCTCTCTCTGAACCAACTTGAGCGGGAGATTACCATCAGTGGAGATCGCGAGGGCGTCGTTCGTGTGGTCGACACCATCAAAGCTACCATCGAAGGATTCAAGACAAACTTAACCAGCCTCAAGATTTCTTTACCCAAGCGCCAGCACCGTCTTCTTGCCGGTAAAGCGGTCGACGACATTTTGTCGCAGACTAAATGTTTTGTTGAAGTTACTTCCCCTGAGGATCTTGGTGACGAGGTCACGGTGTGGGGTTTGGCAGCTGATCTCGCCGCTGGTTTGGGTGCTGTCATGGCCAAGGCAAATTCGCAATTCATCCACGAGTACCCTCTACCTGGTCCCCTGGCGGTTTCAAAGCAGCTCCTTGCGTATATGGCACGGATCGACTACGAGGCAACCTTGGCTAATGACCATCCTGATGCCTCGATCTTCACACCATCTCCTGCCACCATTGCACAAGCATCAGTTCTCAATATTGACATTGCTGGCGAGAAATCTGTGGTGGACGCGGTGATTAAGCAGATCTCCGAGTTCATTGGAAAGCTCATTGGTGCAACGAGGGAAGTATCGATCGATTGGCCCATCCACCGCATCATCCAGGGTAAAAGTGCTAAGAAGTGCGTATGATCTATGACCTTACTGAAGTACGAAGCTGATTCAATATGACTAGATTGGAGCAATTCTACGAGACGCATAATGTTCAAGTTTTCTTCCCTCCGGAGTCTGCCGAGCAATCCCAGGTACTATTGGTTTATGATCCCCTTACTCCCTCGGCGTCACCCTCGCCCGTGGAGAAAGTCAAGCATTTGGATCATGTTATGGAAGAGCTCTCTAAAATGGCCAAGGAATTTGCGGATGTGAAAAGCCAGAGGATCTCGGTTGAGAAGCGCTGGCACGACGCTGTCGTCGGTCAAGGAGGTGCCACTTTGAATACGTGAGTCCACCTTGCACAAGATGAGTGCATTAACGAATATATTCCAGCATCATTGGTGAGGACACGACGCTCTTTATCAAGGTTGGCGCAGAAGTTGGCGACGCATCCGATGAGGATGTCATCCTTATCCGAGGCGCCAGCGTTGACGTCGATCGTGTCGTCAGAGAGATCTCCCAGATCGTCGAGGACGCGAAGAATGATGCCATTGCCAGCAGCTATGTGGGTCTCAGATGGTTTAGCTATCGTTCCGGTTGATTCATAAAATGATATAGTTCATCGAATTTGACATTGATCGGGAGTACGTTGGCCGCGTCGTCGGTGCACAGGGTTCAGGCGTCAACAAACTTCGCGATGCTCTCGGTGTCAAGGTTGATTTCTCAGACGAGGCTGATGAAAAGGAAAAAGAGGCAGGCAAAAAGAAGAAGGCGGTCATTCATCAAAAATCCAAGATTAAGGTAATCGCTCTTACCTGTCTTTCCTCTTCCTGTTTCTCACTATATTCGAAATAGATTACAGGTCGCAAGGAGAATGTAGAGGAAGCCAAAAAACGCATCTTGTCGCAAGTTGAGAGACTCGTAAGTCATGGCATGGTTCGACGTTCCCGTTTCTGACACACCCTCAGGCCGATGAGACTTCTGAAGTTTTGAAAATACCCAACCAGTACCACGCCCAACTCATTGGTCAGAGTGGCAGGTACGTCATTCGGCTGGAAGAGAATTACGGTGTCAAGATCACATTCCCTCGTTCATCCGGTGAGAACGGGGAGGGCAAGACCAGGGAGCAACTCAAACCTGACGAGGTCCTCATCAAGGGTGGCAGGAAGGGCGTTGCTAGCGCAAAGTCTGAGTTGCTTGACGCTCTGGAGTTTGAAAAGGAAAACAGCAAGGTTCTCACATTCGATGTTCCCACTCGTTCGGTCTCCCGTATCCTTGGCAAAGGTGGTGTCACCATCCTCGAGATCAAGGATGATACCGGAGCTCAAATTGATGTTGATAAAACCAACGATGGCATCGGTTCCTTCACGCAAATTACGGTTCGTGGTACAAAGGACGCAATCAATGCCGCAAAGGCTGCCATTCTGGTTATAGCTGATCAAGTCGGCGAGGAGACCACGGAATCCCTGGTCATCGAGCGCAAGTTCCATCGTAACATCATAGGTGCTGGTGGCCAGGGTTTGAAAGATCTCATTAACAGATGTGGTGGTCCATCTGACACTAAACTCCAAGCTGGTCTTGTCCGTTTGTATGTTGTTCCGCTTGCATCTTGGCGTTTTGCTAACAATTTCCCTAGTCCTCGCCAAGATGAAATCTCTGACGAGGTTCGCTTGCGCGGAGAGCCTAAGTTGGTAAACAAGATCAAGGAGGAACTCGAGAAAATCGTGGCCACGTTGCGCGACCGTGTTGTTTTGGCTATGGAGATTCCTGCGTCGCAGCACCGTAACTTGATCGGCAGAGGTGGTCAGCATTTGAATGATCTTCAGAACCGAACTGGAGTTCAAGTACAGTTCCCTGGATCACGCTCGTACAACCAATTTGGCGAACCTGAAAATGCAAGTGAGATGGCAGACGCTGATCCGGCCAACATCGTCAAGATTTCTGGTGCTCGCAAAGCCTGCGAGGCGGCGGCTGAAGAGCTCAAGGTATGCAACACCTCTTTTATAAATTTGTGGTTCTTATTTTTCTCTCAGGCTCACGTGAAACCCGCTGCTCCCGAAGGCGTGACGGCGATTGTCTCGGTACCACTAAAGTACCACCACGCTATTTCACAGCAGGGCCAATTCTTCCGTACTTTGCGCAACTTCGGGGTTTCCGTCGAGCAATCTGGCAAGCCTCAGAAACCAGCAGTCCCTGCTGCTCCCCCTCAAAATGGCTCTACGACTGCCCGCATTGATGACACTGAGGATGCGCCATCCATCGAGATTCACTGGCAGGTCGCCGAAAACTATTTGGACGCTGAAGAAGGTGACTCTGAGTGGACTTTAAAAGGCACCGACGCTGCTGGTCTGGAGCGGGCCCAGAGCCTTATCCAGGAAGCTATTGCGCAGGCTGCAGCTATGACCTGTGTGGGCTTTTTGACCCTCCATGATCGCTCTGCATTCCCGAGAATCGTAGGCTCAAAGGGGTCCAACGTTACTCGCCTTCGGAACGAGACTGGAGCTGACATTACAGTCGGCAGAGACAACAGTACTATTGTCATCATTGGTAAGTTGGTTTTATCCATGCGAGACTACTGGTTTGACATCGTACTTCAGGGTCTGAATCTGCTGTCGATGCTGCCAAAGGAGCGATCCTGAAGCAAATATCTTCCTCTGGCCGTCCTCCACGCCACTGAAATGCCAATTATGTTGCTTGATGTTGGGTTTTAGGTGTACATCATGCTGTTGTGTTAAAATCAATGCTATACCACACACTATCTTGTTATGATATTCTCTGCAATACAACGGAACGGATATTGGAATATTAAATCTCTCAAATAGGGACGCCATCAACATCATCATCATCTGCATCCATAGGCGATCCATCAATGTCTTCCATCGGCTCGCCATCAACATCAGGATCCTCGCTGTGATCAAGGGGAACGCCATCAACGTCGTCATCAAGGGGTGTGCCATCAACATCCAACGGCTCTCCGTCCACATCCATGTCTTCAATCGGTGCGCCATCGAGATCATTAGCCTCGTCTGCCACGTCAGGGACTGCCTTAGTTAATTCCTGCGCGGGCTGGAAAGACTTGGCTTTGAACTTCGAAACATATGAAGATTGCGCCTCAGCTGCAGCAATGCTGGCATTGTCTTCTGTCTTCGGCTCGTTTAAATCAGCCTGGGTGGTGCCATCCAGCCTAGCACGAAGTTCCGCGGTAAAGTCTGGAGAAAAGACAATCCAGTCTTCCCAGATGTCCACTACAGCCGTGATCTGCTTCTTGAACGTTTCCGCGGTGATCCGACCAGGAAAAGAATGATAGATGGTGGCAAAATGATCGAACACTATGCCCAAGCGAGACTGGAATTCCTGGCGAAACTTCCATGCACTTGGTACTGGAGCTGCTGAGTTGTGTAAGATGTCACAGATGAGATGCAATCGAGCAATCTTGCGTGGCACAGGTGTGCCATCCACCAAGAGTGAAGAGATGATGATATCCGATACCTAATATGGTTAGAACGGCGCACTTCTTTGGATGGAAATTGTGACTATACCTCACGAGCAGCTTCCGCGTGTTCCAAGCTGAATGTCATACAGCGAGCAAGTTCGCCTCTCTTGCCAGAGACACCACGAAGCATTGTTTCAAACCGTTTGCGAGCTAGTTGCCTAGAACAGTTTTGCGAGTTCGTTCTTGCTCTGACTCTTCTGCAGAATCGGTAGAGTAGGGCGAGTTATATCCCTGACATGTATTTAGCATGGTTCGCTACCGCAAAAGCAGTGCGCACACCTCGTCGTCAAATTCTGCGCCCGTAAAATCATCTCGTTCAACTAGACCTTTGTAGAATGCGTGCCGTCGGTGCTTTTCGCAGTCTGTCAGCGTCCTCACCAAGGAGATAGTTTGACATACCTTGCGCTGCGTCATGAAAGAGTACCTGGGATTGTTCTTTTCCCACTCACGAAGATTTTCTTCGTACTCAGACCCATGGCCTTTGACCTCGGCGGCCACAGCACGGATGAACGTGTCGGTAACGGCAGCAGCCTCATCTTCCGAATCATGCCTTCTCGAAGGGCTGAATGACCGTCTACGTGGACTGCGGCTGTCATAGCGTGAACGACTGTATGAGCGCTGTCGCCGCCGAGGTGAGTGATTATCATCCATGGAACGACTGCGGGAACGCCTAGAGGACCGATAGCGTTCCGTGGAGCGAGACCGGGAGTGACGCCTTGGCGAGTGTGACTTGCTCCTGCCCCTACGTTCGTGACCTCGCGATCTCGATCTTGACTTGGATGTCCTGCTCGGTACTGTAAGGTGCGTGAAAAAAAGGCTCAAGGTAATTGCTACGACCTCTACCGTAGAGAGCTTTTGCAGCCATAGGCACAGCTTTGCTCCATCCCACACGAAGAATCGAACCCCCCCAATCAAGGCCGTCAACTTCCCTCAAAGCAGCTTCTGCATCCTTGCGCTTCATAAAGGATACAAACCCACTCAATCCGGAATTCCTATTGCGGCGTGAAGCAGTCATGTCACCACCAGGACCAGTAACAACATCTCCTCGTGGCCACATGATTTTTACGGAGCCAACAGGACCGTGGCGGGCAAAAAAAGTTCCAAGAGATTGCTCGGTGACATTGGAGGGTAAATTGGCGACGAAAAGATTGGAAGTCTGCAAAAGAAATCATCGAAAAACGAAGAAAGGAAAAAGTGTTCACTCTCACCTCAGGATCACCGCGGTCTTTGCTACCACTCTGCCCTTCGTATGCTGCAATGCAATATATTTGAGCTTGAGGGCGATAAAAGTAAATCAAAACCCACCTGCTAGTGCAGTCACTGACCTCCCATGAGAAGAACGGGAATACCTGGCCTCTCGCATCGCTTGTTCCCTGAAAAAATGATGAAGTAATACACATGGCAGTAAGAACTTAGCTACCTCTTGATCTCTTCGAGAAATGAATCCATGGCTCGTTTCCCTTTCGGCTTCGATGCATTGCCTGATGCGGTGGACTGGTCAAAAATATAAGCACAAGTAGATATTGCTCGTATGAAGCAGTTCACACACTTCCTCTTCATTAGATCGAACTGGCCTGGTACGCGACGAAGACTCCACAGGACCCTTGACTGGCGGTTGATAAGACACTTTCGCGCCGTCCGATGCGCGAACAAATCCTGAACCAGCCTTCCGCTTGTCTACACTTTCCCCCTCAAACGCGTCAATGAAATCAGCGTAAGCCTTGGCAGCACTCTCTTCCTCCTCCCGTTTTTTTGCCTCCGCAGCTTCCTTCTCCTTTTCTCGGCGGGATTTTCGAACAGTGCCTTGCGCGTACTGCGATAACTTCGTGTCATCAAGGGTCTTTTGCTAATGTACGAAGTGATTGGTAAGTGTTTCAACGACATAAATAATGTCTATTCGTCGCACTGGGAACGAAGAATCTTCGTCGTCATCGAAGAACGCGGCTAGTCTTGATTTCGTCTTGTCCATTGCACTTCAGAAATCTCAAAGTCAAGTGGAAGAAGTTTGAATGTGTCGAGTTAAGTGTCCAACAACTGGTAACTATAAGTAGCAAGATTCCCACGCGCCCGCACCCATTACATCGTGACTCTAATCCATACACCTAACATTTGCCATGAAAATCTACATCATCAAGCTCGCCAGACCTCCTTGCGCATATGCCATTGGCTTCATTGGCGGATGAGGTGTCGCTTCGAACTGGAAGTACTTTTGGTTTCCTTCAGCATCTATTCGTATCTAGCAAGGGTGAGTTTTTGAAACCTTATATGAACAGTATATAGACATACAAATGCTCCCTTATTTCCCACTTGATCTACATAATTTGGCGCTGAGAAAACGGTTGTGCAGAGGCCATCGTGTTCTACGGCATACCCATCTGCAGACCCAAATTAGAGTCAGGTTTCTTAGCAACGAGAAATACTTACCCTGACGAACTTCATGGCTCCGAATGATCGAAGTAATGCCATTTAATGTACACCACCTCTTCGTGACATCAGGTCCGAAAGCAATGCCGACACCCTGAAAGGGGGGTTATGAGTTTCAACCAATTGGGTAGCTAATCAACACATACGCGTTTGCTTGGGCCACGACCAGGAAGTGTTTGAGGATCAGTCCAAAGGAGCTAAAATGAAAATAAGTGCCTATACGCATGAGGACGGCATAAATGCACACATCAGCTGGAAGCGTTTCAGCTACAACTGGTTGCAAGAGCAGGAGGATACGCACACATTAAACCATCTTGACCTGGCTGCCGTCCAATCCGAGGGATTTTGCGAACGTCATCTAGGGTGACACCGTCTTTGCTGAATAGCCCGCCATGTACGACAAAGTACCTCTTGAGCCCTTCTGGTGACAGTATCGTCGTAGCGCTCGTTTTGGTGGGTGCTTTCGTGGCGCTCACAAGTGTTGCTAATGGCACTAAAGAGCTAGCGATCAATCACCTGAATTTAGCATGCTCATAGATACTTACAAGTGGTGAAAACGTGAGCAAATAACTGTTGGAGAAGTTGTAAACGCTTTAAATAGAAGGAGAACGGAAAGAATGAACTTTATATGTTTGTTCTCCGTGTTTGTGCTTTGCTTCGCCTTCAAAGCCATACGTTCGGTTCATGTCTTTTGCTTCGTGATTACCTCTATTGATGAACATGCGTGTTGGGTATAGCCCTTGCGTGATCTCAGTATTAAGGACCTCGGTATAGTCCATGTACTCACATTTGTACGCAAAAGCGGTAAGAATAACCTCAATGGACCACGATCCCCGATCAACAAGATCGCCATTCATAAGAAGACAGTGCTTCTCGGTGGGAGTACCCGTCAACGAGTACAGATTCAATAAATCGTAGAATTGCCCTAGAACAAACACAATCAGCACAATTCTATATCAAACGCTAGAGTGCTTAGACTGACCGTGAACATCTCCAATGACGTCGCATGTCACTCCTTCTTGCAGGTCTAAGTTTACAAGACTTTCCTCTTTTACAAAATGCGAGCATGCTCCAAGAATAATCTCCCATGCGTACCGCCTTGGAAGATTTTTGCCTGCCTTGAACCACTCGATCATTCCTTTGATAAATTCCTCCGTCATCACATATTTCCCATCAACCCCGGTATTCAACTGTGGACCAGCATAGGCTTTTTCGACCTCACAGCCGCCTGAAAATAATGAAAACGCAGAGCCTAAGGAAATTCGAACAGCTGACCTTCCGCGATGATCTCGTGGCATCTTTCTACTGGATTTTTCTCTCCTTCTACTTCAATCGCCTATCCAGGAGATCAGCCGCAACATCAACCTGAAGCGTAAAATATACCTTCTCAAACTCTATTCTACGCACGAGCTTTTGAGTAGCCGTGAGCTGTGACTGTACGATCGTGTTTCTAGGCTCTAGTGCGACGACTTTTTTGAAATCCGCTACCGCTAGCTGAGGTTTCGCAATCTGCAGATAGCATGTCGCGCGACTGATACGAGCACTTAATTTCGGACAAATGTACCCCACGACCTGTTACATACCGATAAAAAGCCTTGGCATATTTAGGATCGACTTCGATGGCTTTTGCTATGCCATAGTCGCGTGAGATGCTAAACACCTTGACTGACGCATACAGCAACTTACAAGCATCCGAAAGAGCGAACCCATATTCTTCTAATTTTGTCCGAGCTGCAGCGCGGTTGCACCAATACGTTGCATCTAACGGGTTCAGTTCTATTGCCTCAGTGTAGAGTCTAACGGCCTCCACGAAGTTATGACCTGTTGAGCGAATCGTCCCAACTTGAACATCATCGTGAATGAAATGACAGTATTCAACACGTACTTGCGAACGCCTGATTTGCCTTTGTCTTGATCTTAGCAGCCTGAGCCCGATCCTCGTCGGTCACTCCTCCTAGACTCAAGGTTTGGATCTCCGGAGAGGGAAGAGATGATAGCGCAGTCGATGCCTGGGAAGAAAGGGCAGAAGATGATATTGACGATGAATCGCTCATGTTATGGAAGACGCTCACTAGCTAAGAAGTGTGCGTCGCGATCTGCAAGCAACAGTTTCATTAATCCCCGGCCTGAAATTTTCTGAGAAAGGAAATTCACATCGGTGGTTTTACATTAACTATAATCTTGAGCTTATGGATGGAGACTTTAGAGATACGTTGTAAACTTGTACTCCAGAAAAATAAGTGAAATCACAGGGGAGTAATGGCGTCACCATAAAGCGGGTATAAGTGTATGTGGTAATAAGTGGTATAAAATTGCTCTAGACGCTTGGTGTTAATGTGTCCATGATAATGTACCAGCGAAAACAAAGATAGTTGCGATGGGGCGTTGCTTAGTTGCAGTCATTCAAATTGAAGTATTCGCCAAGAGGAGGGTTGTACTGATAGGCGTTGATATTCTGGCACCAACCATTCAAGAACTGGTGCAAGCTATTTTGACATGTAAGATTAAATTGCACAACCCCGAGATTCATCAAGGCTTACTAGTCGAGGTTATTCTGCCCCCTGCAGTTACCGCTATAGGCAGCAGCAGTTGCATTCGCCTGTACACATGCCGTCAGCACGGGAATTTCTGAAGTAAGCAACGAATAAATACGTAAGTCATTCCCTGGAACCAGCCATTGTAATGACCAATGGAGGAGAGAAGGTCGCCATCATTTTCATCGAGCAGCTGCGAGAAGAATACGGCGCCAGCACCGATATTGAAATCCTGGAGAGGAATATGGATGTGATCTAGGTGATATGTCTGACATAATAATGACATGACTCACGACGTCCTGGCAATTACCATTGGGAGCACCAACACATTTGTCACTGGTGAGCTGCATCAAACCTTGCTCACCATCTCCTCCAACGGTGTTCGGGTTACATGAACTTTCCTGCATGGCGAAAGATGAGAGGAGAATAGCAGGGACTGTCGGCCAACATCAGATGGAAACCTAGCAAGACTTGAAAAATGACACCGACTTCCATACTGGCTACCATATTTCTCGAATGTCGAGACAAAGTCCTGGCAATTTGCGAATGCCGAATCATTTTGGTACGCAACTGATGATAGGTTGACAGTAACGATACCCTCGATTTTGATCAAGGGTGGGTTCCATCCGGTCCCATTGATGCCGCAGGTCAGGAAATGGATATGGCCATTGGGACCGCTCAATGCAGTGACTTGCTCTGGTAAAGAAATATGTGTATCAGTAAGTATACTCCACAATACAGGAAAATCGCACTGGTTGCACCGCTAGGTCCACAACCTTTGGAGGAAATGACGTTGACGAGGCCATCAATTGGTCCGCCACCAGAATTGTTGCTGGATCCATTATTCGATGTTGAGGGCTGAGGAGCTGATGAGGTTGCAGGAGGTGTTGGTGTTGGTGACGATGCGGAAAGCAGAGCTGTATTCAATGCAGTAGTCGAAGCTGAAGCCGGTGACGATGCTGCAGGCACAGTCAGGGTCGATGTTGTAGTCAATACTATAGTTGATTCAGAAACTGAAGCTAGTGAGGATGCCGCAGGCAGAGCTGAAGTTGGTGACGATGCTGCAGGCACAGTCAGGGTTGATGTTGTAGTCAATACTATAGTTGATTCAGAAACTGAAGCTAGTGAAGATACCGCAGGTAGAGCTGAAGTTGGTGACGATGCTGCAGGCACAGTTAGGGTTGATGTTATAGTCGACACTGTAGTTAATTCAGAAACTGAGGCCAAGGGTGATCCTGCGAACGATGCAGGACTTCCTGAGCTGACCTACAGTCACCAGTGCGCAATTACACAGGAACATAGAATTCACAATAAGCTTTCCGGCCAGTATTCGAATTTGAAACACGACTAACCAGTCTCGGTTTGTAAGTCCTCCGTAGCTTGGGTGTGCCATCGCCATCCTTGTTTCGGGCGGAAAGCACGGCATGTCTACCCTGTGCATAAGGCTTTTCAAAGTTGTGTCCGGCTTGGACAACGGCTGCGATAGTGGTGAACACAGCAAGAAGCGACACAGCGAACTTCATCGCAGCAAGAATATGACAATAAGCGGGCACACTAGTTAGATGATCGGCAGAAACGGGGGTGGAACCAAGAATATGAATGAAGAGAAAGAATAATTGGACCAACTTCAGGGTAAAATATGCGACTGCGTTCAATTTGTTGGGACCATTGGGTCATATAGTATTATTACACACACTGGCTGGCGCGACAAGCGAGATGTCAGCATGTTTCTGGCGTAGTAGGTCCACAATATTGCTCCCTGTGTGCGGATGGGGGTGTCTGTCATCGTCATCGTTTTTGAGTGGAAAGTGATGGCTTTGCATCCACCCTACTGCAGTATCTGTGTCAGCCCGACATGAGTCCTCCTGGTTCCAGCAAGAACTCACATCTCAAACTTCAAGTCTGAGACAAGCCCTTCGGTACCAATCTCAGGCTCACTATCTTGGGAGACTTGGAGATAATGAATCAGAAGCATTGATGATGACAATGCGCTCTGCCTAGTTGTAAACTGGACCATCCATGGGCCATCATGTTGCAATAGATGCAAGGGGCCCATGCAAGACAAATCGAAACCGTCGACCCGGTGTCGTTATGGACAGTTACTGGCGATTATCATGTAGACAGCTTGGACTTCGTTGCTTGGGCAAGAGTTGTGACATTCAGTAGGTCATGTAAGAGTGGCCGGGTAGCCGTGGCGGGTATAGGTTAGTATTCGATTGTAACTCACTACCGTGACGGCCACTTGTCAGGCCGACTCACTTTCCGTACCAAGGGAATTTTGCTAGTTCTCACGATACTACTTATGATGCACATCACGGCGAATTTTCTTCTCAATATGGTCGTCGGCACAGTATTGACTCGAGCGTATTTTCCGCAACACACCGCTGCAAGCATTCTGACCTGTTCCTGCTTGCCAACAATTTCGACCGTGACTCCAACTGTTGTCTGTTCGGGTGCCTATCATGGTGAGTCTGCTGCTACGTGACTATGCATTGCTTATCTTTCCGTGCAACCACTCAGTGCCACTCTATTTATTCCTCACATAGGTCGGACCCGAGTCAGACTGACTCGTTTTGGGACCGAGGTCATCGGGCGTATGGCGCATACACCTATTCCTTATCTATGCATGCCACACAGACAGTTTTCTGCCGCTTCTGTGTCTGTCTTCGACCAGTGTGCGTGAGAGATCTCACAGCTTTGAATCGGTCAGGCATTTCCGTGCTCCTTGATTATGAATCTGAGAGTTTCTGGTTTGAAAGCGTTCCTATCGTCTTCCGCGGGGTACCGGATACTGGGTATCGTACAAGTGATGACCTTCATCTCATAAGACCGCCTTCAGTTGACAGGTGAGTTCAAGTTATTCCGCAGCCCGCCGAGCCCATACGGCTCCCGAGTTGGTTTATTTTCTGTTCTGGCGTATCATGGTCCTCGAGCACGCTACCCTTTACCCGCTTTCTTTTACCCGCTATTGACACGGGCAGGTGTCCAAATGCTCTAGACCTTGTGTTGCATCAGGTTTCATGTGCTGTTGGATTCTCGGAAAGATCCTGACAAGTTGTTTAGGTATGTAGCATCAGCGGCTTCAATTCCAAGCAACTTTTAACTTCGGATGCAGATACTTGACGACAATTCAAACGCAATACTATAGCTGAGGGGTATTAAAACGGTCAGTGCCAAGGGTAGATGAAGTAGGCGTCAACCAAGGCAAGTGGCCACGCCTTTGCTAAACAATTACGGTACCTTACTAGGTGCTAATGAAATCCAAGATCTGGTGCCAGAAAGTCGTCTGACCTTCAAAGATGTTCATCGTACGTATACACATACGTATTACGGTTTGACAGGCGTTAAGACCTGCTCTTAACAACCAGGCCCCCGGCGGATCTCTCAGGACATAAATTTTTTTCAGGTTCGAATTCGTTGAGTAAGCAACTGTACAAGTCTTTTTGTGCAAGCTCCGAATATTCTCAAATTTCGGATCATCCAGTACTTTCAACAAGGTATTTTTTCGGTTCTGATATTTTCCAGTAGTGTACATTATGTATGTAGGGCCAAAGAATTGCCACATAATCTAAAATCGTGAATGCCTCGACATGAGGGAACATGCCGTTGGTCCGGCGTTCTGTCCGGCCGTTATTGACGCACTTTCTGCGAAGATGGGAGACTAACCAAGCTGTGAGCTGTGAAATTTGCCTCTACACATTAGGATACCTAGTATCTGTTTAATTGATTACAAAGGGATGCGCGACGATAGGAATTGTCTACCTGTAGCACGTTCTATCACGTATACAGCTATCAAGAAGCACCACCACTACAGGATAATGGAGCACTGCGATAGTCACGGGACAAGACGTTGACTACGATATAGTCGGAAAATAACCTAGACTCACGTTCCACATGCACGCCCCCTCCACGCGTAAAATAACACTGCTAGTACTAGTCATAAATGTACCAATTTAAATGCTCATAGTAAGTACTAGTTTGCTCGAGTCACAAAACACATGGAGGAAGAATCTAGGATTACGTCGAGATCGACACAGACATCTGGATGAGCATTCGCGGAAGGATGAGGAACACGGGCTGGTTAGCTGTATGGGACTGACGGGCTCCTCGGAAGACTTCCCCGGAAGGACGTCACAGGCCACCAGGCTACTGCAGTTGCGGCAGGCGTCGTACTAATTACGCGGTCTCAGAAACAATGGAAATTATTGCTCCTTCAAGTTAAGACCAGTATTAAGAATGGACAAAAAAGACACATAGGAGAGTATAGGAGGTAGCCGCTGCGTTGCTCGAGATCCGATAGAATAATAGTGAGAAAACAAATAGCGTTTCATCTTATCAAGAATAGCTTGTGATGGATCAGTTGAGTATGAATTCTTTGACGTAGCAGAACAAAACGGGCAGAGTGGGAGGACAAGGCATTGTTTGCAGGACAGAGGAACAACAGTGGATTTCACTAGTAGTACTGCCTGTGCGCAGTCACTACTGCCGCAACAAGGGAACACTGCCACTGCCCCGACTGACGATGAGAGGCCCGTGGGAACGGTACCAAGAAGTACACAGGTCGTGAGAGCATGATGGAACTTCACTGCAGTCTCCAGCTGGAGCAAGCAAGCCGTACTTGAGATTGATTTCAATAAAACATTTGCAGATACAGTCCAATATTCGGTGATATTGAGTGAGTCAGGGTGAGTCGGGAGTCGGGGAATGGAGTCGGGAAGGTCACCGGTGGTGACTAAGGACCCCGGATTACAGGTGATCAGGGTCTTAAATTACCCAGTGACTCCTTCAGCCTTTTATAACGCCCGGCTCATCCCTCTCTGAACCTGAGTACTACCAGCCAGGTACTGCCTTACAAGTCCTTTATCTACTACGCTTGCCTTCCAGATCCTCATCCGTTCATCCCATATAGCCTTTTCGACAAGGCTATATAACTATTAGGATAGTCTAAGGTCTCAAAGACTTTAGGCAGTCCTCAAAGGAGTCACGATGTGCTCCCAAGTAATTCCCCGTTTGTCCAGCTCAATCTCAGAACCCGTCTTCAAACAAGCCTCCAAATTTACCTTCAGCGTCAAAGTAACCGTAACCAAAGTAAACTCCATTAATGCCATCGTCAAGTTGTTCTAGATAATCCGCTCAAGCTCGTTCTATCTCGTCTTAATATTTACTCTCTCGTCTCACCGCTCCATTTTTTTTTTCAATCTGTTCATCTCTATGGTTCGCGCTGCCGCTCACTCGTTGGCCCATCGAGGGCCACCACCCACATCGTCACATTCGCACACTCGGGTTCGCTGGCAACCCTATTATGCCACTCTTACCTCAGTTTCCTCACGCCCTTCTCCTTCATATCTCATCACTCCCGCCTCATCTATATCATCCATTTCACCTTCACCTTTATCAGCATCAGTCTATGAACCAGAACGACAGCGAAATCTTCAATTTCATCCCCGAGAATGTCAGTTCCGCGACTCCCAGAAATCGAAATATGTAACTGGTTTAGTCGGTAAGTTCAAACTTCACTGCCATTTTTAGCCTCCAATCTCAAATTCGGGATCTGTATCCGCCATTAGACCAAGCTGTAGGATCTATATGCGACATATGGAACCCTCAGGATATCCCTTTTGTTTTCTTGACATCATCTCGTCCAACTGTGGCTCCCGCTTCTACCGACTCCATTCTTGTATCTCTCCCCACCATCTCACTCCACGGGCGTAATACTCAGCTCCCCTCTCCCATATCTCCAACGACACAGCCGTCTCCCACGCCTGCCTCATGCCTGCCAAATTCGTACTCCCTTCATTCGTCCAGCATACCCCTGACGCCCGGTTCGAGCGATCAGGCCCCGCGTTACGATGTTGCGCCCATGAAAGGGTTTGTTCACGAGGTTCTTCGTCGTTCTCGCACGTCAGGCAGCGTTCTACAGACGGCGCTCTGTTACCTGGAAGCTATTCGCGCCAAGGTCCCAGAGCTGGTCTCGCAGGAGAAGGGTTTTCCTGGGTCCACTTGCGAAAAGGAATCGGTTGAACGTGTTGTCCAAGGTGAGGTCAACGCATACTGCGCTGGCCTTGATGGATATACTTCTTCGTCGGAAACGTCGGCAGGCGATGACTTGCTGGATACTATCCGCATCAATCCCATTACACTTGAGGCCGATTCTGTATTTGCAGAGCCGGTATTTGACGCAGACAAGGTGTCTCTGCACAAACCTAAGCAAAGTAGTGGCTGTTTAACGCCGCTTCCTCCACTTCCCTCACCGCTTTTGTGTCCTCGCCGCACTTTCCTCGCGTCACTCATTCTTGCGTCGAAATTCATGCAAGATCGCTGTTACTCGAATCGTGCATGGGCCAAGCTTTCAGGTCTTCCGCCACGGGAGATTGGCCGGTGCGAACGTGCTCTGGGTGAGGCGCTTGAATGGCGCCTCTGGGTGGGCAAGTTGCCCGCAGCACCGGTTGTTACCGGACGCGCCCTCACAAAATGCAAAAGTGAAAGTAACATTTTGCTTAGGAGCAGTCCGAGAGCACATTCCTTTATGGAAACTAGTCCTGTTTCACCGGTATCAGTAGGCTCACCTCTGGTGGCAAGGCCTCGTGTGGGTCTCAGGCGGCATGCCACGCTACCTGCACACACCTTCTATCACGAGGACTCGTGTTCGGCAACAATTCCGTCTGCTGTCGAGACTTCACGGTGGATGCCAACTGAGTCAAATCTGGGAATGGATAGCAGTCCGGATAACTCCGAGATCAGTCCACCGACGCCTGGTCTCAGCTACTCGCCTACGCCCACAGAGTCCTCACTTGGGGATCGCACTGTTCAGATGTCAAGTTTTATGGACATGTCGACGCCGCCGCCGCTATCGTGTCAGTTCGCCGCCTTTTCGGGCGCGCAGAACGACAAGATGTTGCAGCCGGTACCGATTCCGTTCATGTACTCGATGCCGAACGATGTGTGTCGGAGTCACGATGGGGATCAGCCTATTTTGCAGCGGGTTTGTCGGCATCGTACAACGAGTCCTGGTCATCAGTATATGCTTTTTGACTGCTATCGCCCATGGACCCCACGTGTTTGCTGTGCTAACTGACCAGTTTGGTCGATGCTTCTTATGTCTATGCGTCTCAATCTTTCTGTCTTGTTCATATTACTTTTGTACATATAGTTTCTTTGTTGCGTGTCCGAGTATGAGTATGTGCTTATGTTTTGTTGGTTTGGGAGTGCGGCGGCATTTGCTTAACTATGAACAGTTGTGGTCCTCAGTCTTGTGTACTAGTATATAACCATACCCTATAGACTTGCTTTGAGCATCAACAAGCGCTAGTGGATGCGGCGGAAGCAGTGCAATTTTTTTTCATTAGACTGAGTTATTAACCTTAGGTTAGACATTTCTCGTCATCTTGCTTGATCCATCATAGTACGCCGAGGCAGATATTAATGTGAAAGAGACCGTCTATAGTAGTTACTTTACCATTCGGCGATAAGACAGCAGGGACAAGTTACTTGCAGGTGAACCCCTCTGAAGGCGACGAACAATCAAATCAATCACACGTAACTGTTGCAGGGAGATGTACAAAACACGCTCCGCGGACGTCACAACGACATATGTATCGTACAAAATAATCACCACACACAAAGCTTCTTTCTGTGTCCCTGATAATTCCGAAAAATCACCGATTAGAGGAACGTTGTGGTGCTTCGTGAAGCTCGGAGTGATATTCAAAGAACTCCAGGGGATAGTTATTAGGATGGATGGCACGCCACGAATGAGGATGGCCATCCATGTCAAAGGATGCTGTGAGGTGATGTATTGCATGTAGCTTCCATCCGGAAACTCCCTGACGATTAACATCAGAGGAGAAATGAAGCAAGCGGACGGAATGAAAAAGCTCACCTCGTGGTGGATCCTGCCACAACGCAAGACATAAGTCAATACGACACAAACCCCAAGACCTCGCAGTAGAAATTCGAATGGAAGAACCGCACCTGATGTGAATATATCCTTCGCCCAGCTTATCATTAATACCAGGAAGCCTCAGCTTCCCAAAGATAACGTGTCCGTAGCTCGCCTGTCCATTTCGGACTTGTACGAGATCATTTCGAGAGAAGTTCGTGAGCTCATCATCGCTCAACCCCGCTGCTCTCGCCCACATTGAAGACTCATGGTGAATTTTCCAAGAGTGCCGTGACTTCTTGATCGACTGTTTGATCGCCTCCGCTACTTCATCAAAGGCATTTTTCGCGTCCTCCCCAGGGACGTGCGCGTCATCTAAAACGATTTGTTCTTCTGAAGCTAGAAAGATATATACAAGATCATTCGATGGTTAATACTGAGAGATATTCGGTTGAGTTACCCATGAATGATCACAGGAAACGGTCAATGGAACGCAAAAAGGGGCGTGATGCTGAACTGGAACTGCATCCTGGAGACTGGCGGTGGGGCGCAGGATTCCCACGAGGCGAAAGATCGGCCGAGCTCGCCGGACTACGGTCGATTAATCAAGATGCCGATGCGATGTATGTTGCATAGGCTCGTATCTCATGTGCGTCATGTGGACAGATGCCAATGTCGGGTTGTTCGAAAATTAAGTATAATATGGTCTATTCATTGTATTTAGAAAAACTGCATTTAATCAAGATACCGATGTGACGCATACTGCATAGTAGGCTGGCTGCGTCTCGTGTGCATCGTGTGGGCGGATGGATGTGACACGGGAACATTAAGTGTAATCGTCTGTTTCATCGTTAAAAATCGGACGGGGATCAATAACTGCGGTTCCAAAAGCGTCCTACTCCATATATCATATTCCACATTTGAGTCAAGATAGTAATCATATCTGCAATGTAATGCTATCGCGAGAAAGTTGGAGGGTTCCCCGGACTCCTCGTGGAGTAAGAATGAAGCCAGCCGACAGACAATGGTTTGACAGAAAGAGTCCAGTGCCACGAACTGTCAAAGGTATCGGTTACATCCAGTATGTGTCTTATCGCATCCGGCTTCAATCTCTCTACTATTCCATGTCTTCAAATCTTATTAGATTCCCGGGCCCTGTACGCCACGAGGCAACATGCGCGTATAGGACTGCCATGTCGTGCCGTGCCACCACGTTGGTATTCGTATTCCCCTGTTAAATTATCGGTTTACTTCCCACAGATCATTGTCGAGGATTGTGAGGTTGAAGAATATAGTTTGGAAAAAATCCTATAATTATACCATGTACCAAACTGATGCCCAATATTGCACAATATGTCATTGTTCTAGGAACGGGGGCCACCCTTGATCAGCGACTTCCCCTGTAGAATTGTCAATGACTTGAGTTGCACGCGCTCTCCTGTGAAAACGGCGCACCATCGCCCAGTACTAGAAGCTCTTGAGTTTGATAATTAACTTCGAGTCTCACTGTCAAGACTGTTGTACTAACTTGGATAGCTCAAAAATAGCCCTTTTCACTGAGACCTCGACAGCCAAGTCCAGTCTTTACAGTAAAGATGGCCCGTGGAACGAGTTCGTCGGACGTCAATGGGGCACCCTGTGACTACATTAGTGCCACAAACAATCACATCTTCGACGTCTGTAATATCTTCGCATGTAGTAACAATACAGTAGCCCCAACGGCTGACCGAGAGTGGACCCGGAAGGCACGTCTGTGCAACGTCAAATCGAGAATCATCGCATGTACGCCGTTTCTTACCGTATCCATGCAGTGTAGTCCATAGCAACCTCACCTTACGGAAGGTGATATCATTTAGGTCGAGTACCGTCGATCATATCTTCCGTGCGGTAAAACAAATGAGGGGGAGGGCGTGAGTAGCGTGGAGTGGGTGAAAAAACAGGCTTCACGACAAAAACCGCCTGTGCGATGAGTACTCGCAACGGCTTCTTTCCTGGTAGACGAAATGTGACGTGGGTGCAAGGAGCCGAGAAGCACCGATACGACAGTTTCTTTCATCTGACTAGCCGTTGTGGGCAACCGCGACGTAACGAAGACCCATGCTGGGCCCCCATGTGTGCTAGCCAGCCGCTCAAATCGGACTCATAATCTCATATTTAAATTCGTCTGAGTGACTCGGGCGAACAGCTAGGTCGTTCTAACAGTTAGAAAGAAGTGCACAGTTCAGATGAAGTACATACACACATATAACTTGTTCTCCCACCAGACGGCACAAAGCACATAAAGAAACCATCGGTTAGGTAACTTCGATACTTTTAGACGTACCCTCTCGGGGAAATGAATCTGCAGCTAAGTATTGGAATGCGGCTAAACAAAAGGTTACTCATCTACATGAAACGAGGAAGGTTCCTGACTGACTCATTGACAGTGGAAGCAATTAGTGAGCGATGGAAGCGAGCTAAAGGCCCGAGTGAGAGCATCAAGCCAGGACCCCATATTTTCTCTGGGAATACTGCGTTGTGTACGGAGATCTGCTATTGTGAATTGAGACAGTGCGGCGACTGACATGAATGCCGTTTCTTTGAGGAGGGTCCCATTTCCATTAACAGAAGTATTCGATGTAGTAGAACAGCACATATGCCGTTGACGTGTGTGGCCCTGCAAAACATGAGTGTAGGCTTCTGATAAGTTTGGTGATGGCTTTCGAAAATGAACGGTACATGCCGTGTAGTAAGTCTCGCGGCAGCGACCCCAAGAGTCGCTGAGATAAAAACGACTTCGATATCAGTCAAAGTAAAGAGACCAAGGGTCGAACTTCTCGTTCTCAAACTCAATGTCAAGAGCGGCAGGGACGGCAATGATCTATTCATGTACGAGGGGTCAAATTCATCCGAGCCCGGGTTTGTGAAGGTGAATGGTATGGTGCTCTTAGCACAGGAACTCTCCAGTAACTAATGATAACAGTTCTGAGGAAAATAAAAACGTGGAACCGACGGTACCGGTGTAAGTTTAAGGCAGATGTGGGAGTACTTTTAAACCTTAAAAGTGCTCCCACCAGACGTCAAATTAGTTGGCAGATATGCCGATGCATTCTTGTTGCGTTTATCACATAATGCTGGGACGGTGGTGTGTGGCGAGTGTAGTATGACGGTAGAGCAAGGATTAAACAAGGATACCTGAGAGTTTCCGATGTCAGACGGGCTCGATATAAAATTTGTGAGTGAGCATGAGATAAGATAAAGAAATATTAAGCGCTAATAAAGGTCGTCTGACACACGAACCTCACGATATCTTACGAGCAACAAAGTTTGAAATCTGAGTTCTGAAGCTCTAAAACACACAAAGTACGATGTACTAGTACCGTCCCAGCAGTATGTACTCAAATTTAAATTATTTAAACAAGATAATTACATAATGCTCCAGTTAAGTTTTGAACTCCGCCAGAACCTAGGTGCCCGCGCGAACTTTGCGAAAACCATCGTGGCGAACACGTAGCTGGTACCACAATGTCACACATCCTCCCTTTTGTTCAGCGCTTGTACATAGCTGAGTCGTCTGAGGCAGGGATCTTCCCTAGTAATCACTGAAGTATGTAATATTTTGACAGCGCTTCAAGGTACGAATATTCTTCCCCTTGCAAACTCAAATGATGATGTTACTCCAGAAACAGTATTGCATCTTAGATATATGCTAGGTTCACTCATATTCATTCTCAAGTACTCCGTCGCAAACGTGAAGAGGACATTTCGTTAGATGAGACCCCACATTCAACATTGTTGTCGAGAATCAAGATATGTATCAGGTAGTCATCCGGTCACCGCCGTCTCGGTCCGCTTCCGGATCAGTGTCCCAGGTAATGAACTTGACACTTCAAACTGGCCTTATCTGCGACCTGCATCCAATACCCTGTCAACAATTTCCAAATCTGCTACTTCATATCCAGTCATTAGTAACGGCAATAGCAACCATAAAATTCAGTCATGACAAATCTCTACAACTTCGTCGTCGTCGGTATGCGATATCTTGGCAAATCGAGAAGGGGACTGTTCCTGTCAGATCGCCAGGATCCATCTTCCACCCTCAAGCTGACGTGACCGCGGAGTTACAGATAGATATTAGTGGTGGTGTGAAAGACATTGTCAACTCACAGACCCAGTGCGAATGATGATGGTTATACGTTTTACAGAGAGCGTACAGAAACCCCCCAGGTAGAGACAATCTACAGTCACTACTGTCTTCTACCATCTCATATTATGTGACAGAGAGTGTGCATCGTCCAACGCTTATGTAAGTAGTGGATCGTTTGTCCAGGACCCATCAAAGAAACTATGCTGGTGTGTGCATGCATATTTGAAATTGTTCGTGGAGGCAGGACAAAGCCTGACAAAGCTAATTGTATCCTAACGTTTGAATGATTATCCTCAAGACCATCAAACCGCTTCGATGGGCGCAACTTTGTTTCGTACCACGTCCCCCACGCTGTTGTCACCGCCGGGATCTCAAACTTACACAGCTTTATATTCGATGTGAGTCTTTGTTATTGATCAAGTGTCTAATAATAATACTCGATCTTCCAATCGATCAATGCTGCTGAGGGCCTGGGAGACAGAACCTCTGCGGAGCGCCGAATTTTTTTGAGCGGACTCTAAGTGACAGTGTGGGCAATAGGAGCATAGGAATGACTGTTGATTGTACGTGATCTGTATATCTATGAGAAGGGAGGGTATAATACTGTCCCTTGCCTGAGAATCTTTAACGACCTTGCCATTCAGTGCTGTTCTTTGGAAACTGTCATTCCACGTCACAGTGACTGGTGCGGAACCTTGGAGGCGCAGTAACAGCACCTTCGACTTGAGTTTCTCGGTACCTTATTCTTGAGACCAAGATCGGTATTCAGCCTCATTTTGATGTGATGCCGAATCTTTAATTGGATAGTAGGCCTCCAGCGCCTTTATTATTATTATCATCATCATGATACCAGAAGATCATGCAATCATACAGGTTTTTCAATTAGTTTTCAGTCAGTCCGGAATTGAGCGGTGTTTGCTTCATTGATCGAGTATCGTATCCCAGAATCATGCGCACGTCTGATATATGACATCCTGAAGCACATGTATTAACTACCGTCCCATGGATGACAGTCAATCATGCCATGTGTTGTTGAAACGTGTTATCCTGAAAAAATAGCGATCGGATACGCCGTCAGGATACGTTTCTGAGCGTTTGGTTTTATTGAGTAATAGAACAACGGGCTGCCCTTTACGGGCCGTAGGAAAATGTCAAGATAAGTGTCACAGTGCGCAGTTTGGCACCTGGTCTGCTTAACAATGTGCAAGAAAACAAACGGATGCTGTACTTGGAGGAGCGCTCGGTGTTCTGGAGTGATCATCGGAGACATGGTTCAAAGCCGCGGGAGCGGTGGAGATTAGAAACAAGACGGGAAATGCTGGAATAGACAACACATGTACGTGAAGGGTCAGAAACGTCTACTTGCGGGGACCTGGCAGACGTTTACAGTATAAGGTGTGGAATCTTACATACAGTTATAGGTCATAAGTAGAAAGCAGTTGGACGGGATGTCATTCACATGTAGAAATTGCTGATTACGGTATAGTGGGGAAGTTGCACGGATACTAGAGTGTGAGTGAGATTGGATTGACCCAGAGTAATGCATAGGCCCCATCACCACGCGATGTGTCATTTGGATATAACTACCTTGATGGATTAGAAGTTGTAAAAGGATCGACCACATGTCAGGATAATAGTCCGGAATGTTGATGGCCGACGAATTACCTAAATTAGAGTAGCGCATCAGAAGTGAACATGCAAACAATACACAATTAAGGAAATTGGATCGTCAAATTTAAGTAAAAAAAATGACCGGTACCTCTGAATTGAATTCTTTTCTTTCATTGTACACCTTAATATTATTTCATTGAACAACCCTGTGCATCGTGATTTATCATAACAGATCGCCCGTAATCTTGCTCCTCGTTTTTTTTCGGATTTTCCCACCTATTTACAACACGCAAAGAAACATGATGCGCCAATGATGTGTGGAAATTGATTAAAAAAAAACCCCCAAACCTTCCCTATACGAAATTTATTATGGCAAGTCTTAAAATGCACTTACGACGCATCCACGACCCTTAGATCAGAATTTTAGTGATTTAGACCGATTTACCGGGTCCGTGACAATGGTGTCCCCGTCCATTTTCCACCCTTCTAACCTTCTCTGCTTCTTACTTCGAACAAGATTCAGTATAAAACGATGAAGGATCTTCCTCACGAAAATCTACCCCCCATACTTCCTATTCATCGTATGGCTGAAAGCATGGCATAGTCAGTCAACAACACCTCCCTATGTTGCCTTTCATTCTCATTGACCACCTTTTTTAACAGCTCCGCCCCTAACGCTTACATTCCCCCAGCATCTTATTATCCTCCCTCCGCTCACGCTCCTGGTCATGCTCACCTCATAGCGCCTCAGCAACGTCAAGAGCCACAACAAAGGAAACGTCCCAAGTATACAAGGAGCAAGACTGGTTGCATGACATGTCGAGTCAAAAAAATAAAGGTATGCCACTCCATACTTCAACTCGAACATCTTATTCATCGCCCAACTCAGTGTGACGAGGCAAAACCCAATTGCATGCGATGTACTCATGGACAGCGAGACGTGCGCCTCGTCTTGTAGTCTATCAAAAAAAATTAACTGAACAGTTATCCAGTGCACATGGCCAGAAGGCGTTCCCACCCGTAAGAAATCAACGTCTCGGAAAGATAGTGTCGATGGACGCCCATCTACTGCCGACTCATCGGGACTATCAGAGACTTCAACACCTCCTACTCGGGACAGCACTCCTGCGAAAACTCGTGTATCTAGCGAATACAATCAACCTCCAATGTCTCGTCGGCATAGGCATGTTCATCTTTCATAATACGTATTATTTACTGATTAAAAACCTGTGTTTCAGTGATCTTTTTGCTCCAGTTCCTCAAGTGAAATACGAGGAAGACCCTCATCTCAGGCTCGGGCCAGAGCCCGATGCTGCCCGACGTCAGTTGTGAGCATGCATGTTCTTTTAATTTAGTGCTGTCGTAACAAATATGCAGAGCTCCACAAGGTTACCCCGTGCATCCAAATCAGAATTCCAATGTTTTATCAATGATATCCGAGATGCAGCCATACCCTCCTCATCGATACGACTCTGCGTACGCTAGTCCAGCCACTCATGTACATTCAGCAGCTTCCTCACGACAAATTCCCCCTCATCACTCTCAGCACCATGTTAATATGCGATCTATGAACCACCAACCACCACAGCACTGGAGCCAGCCTCATATAATGCCAAGTGTAAACCCTATGGATCCTTTTGTACGTATTCCGTGGGTTGTTGCCCTTCTTATACTAAATATCTGATTTAGTTCCCACACCCCCAGGAGAGGCATTTGGTGGCACATCCGTCTAATGATCATCACCCTAGATACCCATAAGATTCATGTTTTCCCTTGATTTTTCTTAAAGATCCGTCATGACATTGATATTTGAGCATCATTTTGGCTATCCCCTCTGAGATCCCAGTTACCGCTTCTAATTTCTGCTTGGTCTGGATCGGCCTCCAGAATCTGATCCTGCAACTGATGCGCTGTTCGGTGTTCATGGTGTGATGCGGCGAGGAGTCAAGGACTTGCCTAAATTGGAGTACTCATTTCCCTAAATTTGAAGCTAGCACACACCTGCATAACCCCGCAAGTTAGAACTTCATTGGCGGTTTCCTCGCTGTATCGTGAGTGATGCACTGTTAAATCGCTAAATCGTTCGATCGTCTTATGTCATTATTTCGGAAACAGACGCTTTCCGAGGGCAAAACTGAGTATATATATACATTTCGCTAATGTTGGATGAGAACCTTCTGCGTGCCTTTGCCAAAGGACTCAATCAGTCAGGTTCAACGTTCGGAACCTGAACGCAACACCTGCTACTTGAGTTTTTGGCAGTGTATTATATTGCAGCAGGTAAGCCCCGCGGCAGCCCATAATTGGCTAGAATTGAACCCTTTCCGCAGCCAGCATAGCCAGCAGTAGAGAAATGACCATCTTGCATGCTTCCTCAGATTGAGTGGTGGCATAACACTGTAACAATCTGCACAGCGTCGTGGAGATCCCAGGCGCGGACTCGATGAATAACGGACTCTCACACGTACCATTTGGGTTGTCTCGCGTGTTTGCTCCCGCTAATAGCCCGAGTATGTTCTCGGTCGTCGCCCACGTTTGAGGGTCATTGTAATTTTACCTTTTGCACAGCTGATCTCATTCATTTCTCGCGCCCCACTAGTACAAGTTGATGAGAGCACTAAACCTCTTGCGCGGGATACATCCATGAATTACCTCATTTACTAGAACGTTTGGGGGGCTCGTATCCTCTCGTATTCCACAGTCGGACTCAGAGGCAATAGTGCGTATCCAATATCTTTCAAATACATGGGAACGTCCTCGTGTAACTAATTCCGAACCTGCATCGCGGCGTTTTAGAAATATTTCCGACCGATTGGCGCTGGTACAGTTCGTTCTGTTGTGACCTATTACGGACTTGTGTTGGGGCGTGGACAGCGGGCCATTAGAAACAGTCGTGTGGCTTTTGAGTGCCCACTTTGTCGCGAAGAGAGAGAAACATTCAGGTATGATAAAGGCACAGTTGGTCTTTTACAACCAACTATCGTAAGACCCATGTCCATGTGTCGATTTACCGAACTAGCGCAATCTGAAGCTCGAAAAGTTAAAAGCATGATGCACTATGAATAATGCCCCTCAGGTGAGCGCATGAATTCAATTATCAAAGGACGATATAATGAATTCTAGCATCAGTCTGGAAGCGATTAGATCAAGGTTTGCTTGGAGCAAGTTGACGTATTATGATAGCCCTGAACACTGAACGTGTTGAGCTTGTGACGAGCTTTAATCACATCAAGCCACAAAATTCAACGGAATACCTGAATGTTGGTACGTTTGTTCGTGTGTCTAACTGTCTCCCTGCGAACCACAGTTCTGGTCAGATGACTGTAATATGATGACGGAATTATGCACGCTGGCTTGTGAGTCGCGTCAGAACACCTGATGGGTGGTAAGTACAGCCCTGAGGAAGTTCATGAACTTGATTTCCATTCTTCAGGGTTTATGGTCATATTAAGTGAGCAAATTGTGTGTCATGGTCATATTGACGTCTTCAGCAGTGATCCAAGTAGCGTGTTTTCCATCACATCGTGTCTAGGGTGCTTCACGAGTTACCCGCGGTGTGTTCTAACTCCCGTACTTGCAACTGTTTTCGACTGGACTGTATTCGAAGCTTAACGACCCTGAAAATCTATGTGGTAAATTCCAGGGTGCTCCCTGAACTTGAGGTTGAAAATGGAAATCAAACTCACTATTAAATTGAACTGATCCGAACCTACAAGAAAGTTCCATGATAAAGGAATGAGTTCTACAGAATTTATCTGATCGGGGTGAAAAAAAGGCGCAATCTGTGCCAGGCATCCGAGCGCGCGTCGGGCAACGTGTCCAATTCTGTAAAATTACCCACTTTACACTGTAACGCCACGTTCCTGAAGACTTGGTATAGTGCTTCAACAACGCGTTTTGGGGTGCGTAGAGTAAATCGGCTCAGCAAATTGTTCATATCCATATCTTAATCATTCGTAGCTAGCTCATCAGATACGTCAAATTCGGTTGCAAACACGTTACTACGTACCTCTGATGTGTCTCGCCGCCTGCTAGAAATTGTAAGAGCTCTCGTCGTGACTGGTGGGTGTTCTGGAAGCGTCATCCGAGCCTTTGTATCCGTACAGCAGGTGTAGCTGAGGCTGTGTTGCACGAGGAAAGTGTGACGGAGTCTTTCGACTTGTAACAGCCTCTCTCGCAGCTAATAAGATCTCGATACGAAGTATGTATGCTGTCGAAGGTGTCTATAGAGCTGTAACTGGTCGCGAAGGATACAGTAAATGTTCCATTCTCAAACCAACTATAGTTCATTGGTATGACAAGTCGGCAAGCCTGGAGCCTCACTGGAATTTACGTGACAGGGGAAAGTACTTGTCCTAATTGGGATGTCATGTTCTGCGACGGACCTTTGTACCAATATCTGACAACTTGACGCTACTCTCTTTCTGCACGACTTAATGAACTCCCACGATAACGAAAAACTTATCGAATGTCGGGCTGAGCCCCACAACCAATGGAAAAGCTCCATCTGTTACAGCCAACGAGGTAACGGCGTGGTGTCAACAGTGGACGGCGAGGCCGACAAAAACACTGAGAAGATCTCCGAAATACCTATTACAGGCTTCAGGTTCGTTTTATCTCAATTTTGTCGTAAACAATATTGCACATCTGATTCCTCTCCGTTTTTTCACAGGGATTTCGTGACGAGCCCTGAACTTATGAGAGAAACCATAGAACGTGCTTTGTGCTTTGTTGAGCCCCTCCGACCCTAGGTAAGTATGCATCAGTATTATCAGCAGTGGACGGCGAGGCCGACATAAACATAAACACAGTGAGGATAACATACGGAATGTCTGTGGGAGGCTTCAGGCTCGTTTTGTCTCTGAAAAAAAAGAGATCAGAATGTTGCCCATCTAATTCCTCTCTTTTTCTTTTTTCATGGGGAATTCGTGCTGAGCCCTGAATTTCTGAGAGAGGTTAGAGAGAGTAGTGTGTACCTTGAATTCTGTTCGACCGTAGGCGAGTATGCATCACTATGGTATTCTCGACTCGCTAAACTTCTTTTTTCAACAGTCCAACACGAATAAAACCCTCGGGCTGTTCTGGGAGGAGCGGTCTCAGCCAGTCAGGTGAGACAGCAATTTGGTATCCTAATTACTAAGATGACATGTGGAATAGAGCATTGATAAGTTGCCGAAGTGACTTTGGAAAGGCTTCTTTGATGGTCACCAACTCCTCGCGGTATACGGTGCACTGACAATTTCGGGGTTCAGAGGGTTGCTTGACGCAGCTCAATCGCGTGCAATCAATTTCGCTGCGTAGTGCTTCGTTGAACCGGTACAACTTTGCTTGTATCGCTGATGCATCAACTTGTTCGAATGAGGCCAATCTGGCCTGTGGAGTTCTCAACCATGGTGGTGCTCGACGTCGGGGAGGAAAATGATGGAACAAAATGTTGAGCCAGCGAGTATCGCCAGTAAAAGGTGTAAACAGATTTCAGTACAGAAGGAATAATTGCATGCAAGGCTTCTGTTGAGTCTGTCAACGGGAGATACTTACCACCACCATCCCAAGCGGCTCATCAGTAAACTCCAGACTTATTCACTGAACCCCTGGGACGATATTGACTTAGTCTTCTCTTCACTGTTGTTTGACATTCTAACTCAGAGCGGGGTACGAGTGTAGGGTTAGACTTCGTGCAGCGGTTGCGCAGCACGTGGCTTCTCTCTTCTCCGCTTACCACACCGTGACAGTACCCAGGCTATACCCCACCAAGCTCTGGCGCCATGTCAGGAGCCTGCCGCTTCTCAGATTTTCTTTTCTGCTAAACACCGGTGATATCTGATGGCTCAGATCCTTGTAGGTGTCTGCATGCAATGAAGCTAAGTCCGGCGGGGAGCCCATGGGTAGAGAACACTGCTCTCTCGACCCTACTTGTGTAGGAAGTTCACTGTTGTGAACTCGTCAGGTTTCTTGCCAGAGAACCTGATAAAGGGAGGAGGCATTCAACCTTTTGCCAGTGGCAAGCAAAAGTACCGTCTTGTCGACACCTGCTGTCGTACACATGCGGATCCCTGCACTTTCGTGGACGTGGACGGGCCTGCACTGATGCAGATGTCTGTATTGACGCAAGTGCCCGGATTCATGATCACGCGGATGCTTTCTTACTACTTCTATTGCGAACTGTCCCCTCACACAGCCTCACCTCGATGCATCGCTTTGCAGTGCCTACAATTTGGGAATTCGAGGTTCCCTCGCTACGTCGTATTCACTCGTCTGATGCGGGAATCGCACCTAATCTTGGTTCACTTTGCGCGGGTCGAAGCCCCTTCCAGGCTTCCGTCTATCTGCTTGCAATCAAGCATATACATTTTTTCTCGTTCCCACTACAATTTCACAAGAACGCCTACAAAGTCCCGCACATGAAGATCCTATAACATGCATACCGTAACCGCCGTGATTTGGCGATCATGGTGACATTGATGTTTTACTGGGCTTGCGCTGATCGCTCCTTCAAACTTGTTCGTTATTAATATTTCAATTGTAACGGTGCTTGTGCGCAGAACCCCTGACTCGAACAAATTCTATTAGGACCTGTTAGACCCATGCGTCTCATGCTTGACATCTTTTGATGCCTAACATCATGATTGATTTCCCTTTGCGTTGTGATGGTTATGAGCTTTTTGAAACACTGCAAGACAATGAAGTAACCCGAGTTGCCGCAGACTACCGTCTCCGAATAGGATAATTTTTCACTCATTCCCTTTTTCCTGCCATTCAGGTACTTATCGACGGGTTTCCGCAGTAGTAAGCTCTTTCATGTCACCGCTCTCCAAGCCTATGCTCATAAGTACACCACCGCTCCTTTGCATCCTTGCGGTGTATTCCACAAACCTACCATGTCCCATAAGCGGGATCGATGTGGAAAGTGCTTTGACAAGCGATGAAGTCATCCTCATTGACGTTGCTTCATTATGTTGGATATGAATGGAAAACATGTCGCCATGAGGTATACATGCCTGGAGACCGGAGGCTCCTGTAGCCATGACATACATCGAATGCTGCCAGGTCTTAATCGAGTTACGTTTCGCCTCGTAAAAACTGTATGCTCATCCTAAAGTCACATATTGCTTCATCATGGTTCGTGTGATCGAGGCATCGACATGATCCTCACCCTATTTGACAAACCAGTCGAGAAGTTGCTGTACGGACATCGGTGAGCGTTGCCTCTGTTGCAGGAGAAAAGGTAGAGGGACTGTCTCAGTTGTCCCAATCAAGAATATTTCTGCCAGTTCAAGTGGTCATCGATCATTGCAATGTTCTGCCGATGGAAATCAGTTGATGATATGTTCGTTGTCGTCTGTGAATAGCATACCTCGGTAACAGTACAGCAGTCTCTACCAGTAACGAGATGACCGTAGATGTATGACACAAGTTGTTTTTTACAATGTTCTATCAGGAAACTATTTTTAGAGGAGACGAACATCACAGGAAAGTCCATGCGATACTCAACGTAGACCATCGGGATGGTTGAATATTGGGAAATTGAGTAGATGGAGGCTTTGCAAGTACAAAGTGCTACTGATAATTCTTTCCGTGTCTGAAAACTATTTTCAAATGTTCACGTGCTATCTGCGTGAAAGTACATCCACTCACATTGTCGATGCCAGCATGATTCGGGTCTACGTCCGAAATGAAACTAAAGGCCAGCGTGAAAGCCTTGATACACTTGTCATAGAAGGAAGTCAGGAAAGTATGCGGGAAACCCCCGGTGGGTGTACCGTGCATTATTTGCAATTCTTGTAGTGGGGGATGATTCAATATATGACTGGGAATGGTATGGAAAAGGACCTACCTGGAAGTTATCGCAGTTCCACACGAAACGCCCCTTCCATGAACTCTATATCTTGGATAAGTATTAGTATTATAGATACCGTAAAACGGGGAGAAAGCGCAAGTACTTCATTAATGATATCGCCGCCGAACACACTCCCCAGCCTTAGTGCTTTACAGTATGTCAGGGATGACCTGTATAGATATGGATTCTCGATCGAGGAAAAAATGACCATGGTCTGATCAGTACTTATCTGATATTTAGGTCTGCATGGCCTTCAAGACGAGCGTGACATTCGTTTTGAGGGGTGCGTCTCGCGAACTATCCTTTCTCACCTACAAGATATCAGTTCGTACTTTCACGATCACAATCGCTAGGTCGTATCAAGTGAAGTGTTGGTAGCTGTATCAGCTTGGCTCGTTTTTATGAGGCTCCCGAGTTTACTACTTAGGTGTAGCTCAGACGGTAGGTTAAATGCGCCAACGAAAGCAGATGCTTCTGGCAGGATGCCAACAGGCATAGTCAAAGCGTTGGCTGATTCTGGTAAGACGAAACGTCAGCGCACATTAACTTAAGGATTTCACTTGGAAATGACACACGTACTGAGGATTCCGTCCTTCTTCCGACGAAAGAAAGGTGGACAGGGTACTTGTCCCATTGGTCTGGTTGTCTTGGCAGACTGATACATCGAGATGACGAGCACGTCAATGAGTGCCCTCGGGCAGAGGCTCAGACTCCCGAACGGAGATGTTACAAACCAATGCAAGACAATTGAAACAAATCAGCAGAAACAATAGCGCTCGCAGGACCGGTCCCGAAAGAGATACGAATGATGGAATAGATTTTTCACAAATCGAGAAAAGCTCTGGGAATTGATGGCTCGATCGAGGCGGAACAGCCTGGGGTTGACAGGACCCCAATCTTTCAAGATAAGCCTGATGTGAATCGCGCACCTTGAATTCAATAGCATCGATTGTCCTGCTAATGAAAGAAGACTCACTGCCTCGCTAACACGCAAATGGGGCTAAATGTCATACTACATTTCGCTGGCCGTCCCTTGTTAACGCCGATCTGCCAGGTCTGGCGCCAGCTCGTTCTGAGCCTAAATTAGTACTACACACATGACCGGGATGATGAGTTTGAGTGAAGGGACATTGCACGGCAATGTATCCACCTAGAACCTACTAGCTATTTGATGGTCTGTGGACAAAGAACTGCGCGTAAACGGGAAGTAAATTGCGGACAACAAGGGCACACAATGCACAAGCGATAGTACTAACTACAAGAGTTGTCGAAAGTAAACGGGCGCGCTTAAGGAGACAAGGTGACGGCATGTTGGACTGCAGAATTCAAGCTACAATCACTGGCGCGCGACATGAGGTGATAACACAGTTATACAACATCAATCAAGCATGTAATCGGAGTCCGTTCCTTTCTGTGCTGTGCGATGGTATAGTAACTGTATGATGGAAAGATGTACAGAGAGCGGTGCAAGTAGTGTGTACAAAATAGGCACAGTGACGAAAAGGATGCGATGAAGAAACAAGATATATCACGATGACGACGAAGTATTTTGAGTGAAAACGAGAAATCTATGGTGTCCTGTCAACAGCACCGCGGCTGGAAGGCGGCCTCGAATTGCTTGAATATCAGTGTCAGTAGTCATCGGTACATAGGTCAAACAATCTTACGCTTCTCTAGTTTGCTTAGGCCAGTCCCAAACTTGACTGATCCACCGAGCCATAGGTACTTCTCGCCTCATGACGGTGGTGATCCAAGGATGAGACAACATTCCTCCGGGTGTAGGGCGATTTTGATGGTCAATGATCAAGCTGCAGTGAGCGTTGATACAATGATACGCAAAAGGAGACTGGGCAAGAGCTTACGTCTGTCGAATAAAGTCTTTCATTTCATCACTCCATACAATGTTATCACCTTCTTCATCAGTCAGTTGAGGTGGCTGAAGAGTTATTCTGATGTAAGCAAGATTCAACAACAGGTTCTAAGTGCCTACCTGTCCCTGGGTGATATAGACAATGAGTTCAATGGAAGTAAGGTCTTCGGGAAATGGGTATCGATTCTGTACAAGTTCCAAGAGGGTGATTCCAGTGGACCACACGTCAGCTCGAATGCTATATTCCTTGCCGCTGATGCGTTCCGGCTAGTGACCATCAGTGGTGATAGATACATGATCAAGTAATGGACGTACAGCCATATAGAAACTAGTGCCAGTAAAGGTTCCGGCCATAGAGCGGACGAGCTCTCCGGAAACACCAAAATCAGCAAGACGAACAACACCTTCACCAGTTAGCAGGATATTGGATGGTTTGATGTCCCGATGGATGGTTTTGAGCGAATGAAGATAGTTCAGGCCTTGCAAAACCTAGTGGATAAATGAATTATGATTAGAATCAAAAGAAGCTTCAGTAATTACCCCTTCGGCTATACGCCCAGCGACTTTTTCACTGATACGCGCGTTCTTCTCTTTGATTCGCTTTCCGACGGCTTCCAAGCTACCACCAGCGCAATACTCTATCACGACTTTGACTTCACTAGACGATGGTGACATATAAGCGCCATAGAAACGGATTATGTTGTGGTGTTTGCACATCGCAGAGATTGACAACTCGCGTTCGAGCTGTTTTAAAGGCGCCTCACGAGTGGTAATTGTCTTGCGGGCCAAGATGAAATTGTTACGCCGATCTCTGACTTTATGGACCGCTCCACCCTGACCTTCGCCAAGTCGTGAAAGGACTTCTAAAACACTGTCCGACCATTTATTAGAGCTATAATTGGTCGAAGTCTCTTCCGTAGGGGTATAGGGATAGGACTCGATGGCAGTCTTGTCAAATTCAGCAATGAGCTGAGCAATGCTGTTATCGCTACCATCGATAGGCTCGGGAGGACGTGGTGTTTGCAAAGTTAAGAAAGGTCGAACTGTTGCGCCGCCTGGGTTCTCACCATCCAATCCAGGTGGGATGACTGCAGGACCTTCATAATAACCTGCATTGCTGCTACCACCATCCAGTGCGATTGGTAAATGAAGCCTGGGTCTTTGATTGGGCCTTGGGCCTGGACAAAGAGCTCCAGGAATCTGAGGACGCGATGGACCTGGAGAAGAGCCTAATGGGGGGGATGATGAAACAGATGAAGGGTGTAAAGCTGGCTGATCATGGGATATTTTACGAATTGCCAATGGACGAGTCTCTGTTAGGGTGAGCGGTGGTAGTGGCGATTGTGGTCGGGGAAGGGTGCGTGGTCCGATAGGACGAGAATGTGTCTGATGCATTGCTGAGTGACGACAAACGATGCGCTAACAAAGCGTAGTCAGCGAGAGGGTTAACAAAATGCCAATCACTGTTTAATCTTATCCAACATAATATCAATATGTCGTATAAGAAGAAGCAGATGAATATGGCACTGTAGCCAAGTGGTTACGGCGTCACGTTTAGGTCAAGTACCAATCCGTGATGGGAAACCTCGCGAGTTCGAATCTCGTCAGTGTCATCTTTTTGTCATTTTTATCTACGCTTACGTGTCCGTCACGCTGACGGTCCACTATTTCACGACACTCAATTTTAAAGTAATTTGCTTAGCTACTGCACTTGGCATGTTCTACATATTATACTAGCATCTTCTAAGTGATGCCAAATAAAATAATTGAGGATCGTGTTTCCAGCGTGACTCTTGCAAAAATCCACTCAGTGTCACCTGCCGTGGCTGCCGATATCGGACATTAAATTTAACAGCCGCAGCTGCAATCCGTGAACGAGTGCTCAGCGCTAGGCTTAACTGGGCTCATGGGGTCCCGTGGCAAGCTATTGGCATCTACTGATCCTGACTATGAACATATCCACCATATTCTTTCGCTCAACATACATCCGGCAAGTCACAATCCTTCGATGTATATCTATCTGCCCATCCATATACATTCCCTAATTAGCAACATTTTACACAGCAGTAATGATTTGAATTTAGCTTTATATTTCTCCATACATACTATAGCTTCAAGGTTTACCACTAGCTAGTATAGCATCCTAATCAATTACTGTCGTCCGTTGAACGGACTGTGAATTCGGACTATTCGTGACATGAGTGTGACTCACGAAATATTGCGAATTGAGCGTAACGGATAGTATTGTGGTGTGAATTCATCGTGATCGATCAATCGCTTGTGGACACATCACATGTAGCCACATATATGCCATTGTCGTCGTCCACAGCGACAACAGTATAAGACCTGGCATCATTTTTACATTACCATCAGTAACAATGTCGGCATCATCTCCCACAGCCTTATGCACTCCCCCCCAACCACCTCCCTCAAAATCCCGCCGTCTTCCAGTGCCCCTACGGCTACAAAGCCTTGGAATCGACCCGAGCCTTCTAGTCGGCAAGGTATTAACAAAACTCAGCCGTTCTTCCAAACATCCTACTTTAACCCTGGACTTCTCGGACAACACTACATTTCAAATTCTTGTTGACGGTTACGACCCTGTTCATAGGTGTGTCTACTTATTCACCTCTGCTCGTGCCAACAAATTCTTAATAATGTGCCTGAAAGAGGTCTCCCAAAAGAGCTTGAAATGGACTCGTCTCTAGAACAGCTTCTCACCACAGGGCAAGCGCATGTGGAGTGGACGATAAAAGATTGCGCTCTCATAACTTTAACAGACAAGGCGTTCGAGTTGAGAGAGAGGGAACAACAGTGGGACCAGAATCATACTGGAGTCGCATTCCGCTTCCATGAAGACCAGATATGGCATTGCGTGTGGGCTACCCTGACGGATCATGATCAAGGCACATGCGTTTTCCGCAGCTATGATGATGTCTATGTCGACCAACTACATCGTTCTCCTCGAAAACGTCGTGCACACGTACCCGACTCTCCCGTAGATCTTCGCTGATCTCTGTCACCGTTGCATCGGTCAAGTCTCCCTTAGCATGAGGTTTCTTGTATAAAAGATATTGATATTTACCTTCGGTCGGTTCACAAATAAATCTTGCATCTGTACCACTATTGTATCTCATATACGCCATCGGACCACGCACCGTGCAATTTCAAGGATGTTGATAATCTCATGACTTCATTCTATAACACGGAATTGTTGCGGCGTTTTTTTCAGATTGGAACATCAACAAAAGAAGTGGGCCACAAGCATGATCCTGAGTTGGTGGGAGACCATTCCCAGCCCATACTCGATCGGCGATCTACACATGTAGCCATAAACTGTATTTCGCGCTCATGATCACACCATACCATTCCCGGCGTCTGCAAGACTGACAAATGCCGATGTTGCGTGCGATAGAAATGTCATTCTAGATTTTGAAAATTGCGATAGGCTGCATGAACAATTTTTGCTATCAGAATGTACCCGTCAGAAAAGTCATACCTAAAAGGCTCTTTGACCTGCACTTGGTAAGAGGGCACCAAACCATCTGGCAACAGAAGAACATGACCCGTCTATGCAAAGAACCACACCAGAAGAAAATCGTCCGAACGACTGCGTTATCAGTGACGGACTAGTGCTCCCAGTTATCTCCAGCGTCCAGAGATAAGTGAAATCACCATCACCTGCCATCAGGGTCTGGACTAGGCAGTGTGTTAACTCCAAAGAGGACAAATTCTGAAGTGTCTCAAAAATGCTTGTGGTTAGGCGCCACAAAGCAAAATGTGTGGAAATCGCTGACTTGAAAAAAGGGTGCTCTGTCATGAAATTCCTGCGGTCAGTAAGGAAAGCTCATCGCGAGATGGGTTTAAAGTGATGCGGGGGCGCATGGATGCAAGGTTCCAGCCCTGATTTTCGGAGCATGTCAACTATAATGAGCGGCGCACATGCTGCTGATAAGCCGGCGGCAATGTGCCTGTTTTATAGTGATGCCTGGGCTCAGTGGACGTAAGGCATGAGAGCGAAACCGGAGAAATGGATGACTACAATCAATTGACTGGATAGACGAAATGATGGAACAGAAAGGGAACTTGAAATCGACATAATGTCAGGGCGAATGGATACAGCGCTATAGAATTTTAGTGAACCCCGAGGTCATGGAGCCATAATTTGTATGAGTCACAGCCAAACGTAGAAATATCTGACCGTGCACTGTTTTGGCTGCGCTTCTCTAATGTGGTAAGAATACGCAGTTGATACAGTCCCATGACAACGTCGTACTTGACGTCAAGATGAAGGGAAGTAAAAAAACATGAGTACGTTGGGATACAGTGGACACAGATGCGGCATATGGGTTGTCAAATCAGTTCAAAATATTTAGTTAATAATACGTACACTACGTACGGAATGAACCACTTGACTCAAGGTCTCCGAGCGCAGACATATTTGGTTGACTATTTCCAGAAGTCTGTCCTGCTGATTTCGAGGGTCCAAAGACCATGAGACCCTGGTGAACCCTGGCATGTTCGTAAATGTCCGGTGTCAAGCAAGTGAGATGATAACTGGCTCTCGGCAATTTGTATATACACCCAGAATGCTTGCGTGTTTCTCAGTTTCAGAAACGTGTTATGGGAGGACCACAAGGGTATAAACAAATTTGAGTTAAGTATAACCTTGTTTGAGATAGTGGCTCTGACTGGTTAAGGTTTACGGATGAATCCTAATGAGAAATATTCCCACGTTTGAATGAGTTGCTTTGGTCCAAACAAACTTGCATTCTTCCGAGTAAGACAAGCCCTACCAAAATAATCTGCTGTCTTTCATGTCAAATCCGCCCGCTTCATCTTCGTCTTCACGTGTCACTTTTGCGTACTTGACTCATAGAAACCTTGGGACGGTCAAGAAGCTCAATTCAGTCTTGTTTCCCATCAAGTACAGCGATAAGTTCTACCAGGATATCATAGCTCCCGAGGTCGAGGACTTCTGCCAGCTCAGTCCGTCTTATTCTTGCAAGCGTTTACAGACTAGCCTAACTTCTTTAAGTCTATTATAACGATGTCCCTGTGGGCAACATCTGCTGCAGATTAGAGAACAAAGATCTGTATCTCATGACTATGGGCGTCCTGGCAGTAAGTTATCCCGCTGTCAGTCGTGGCAAATGTACAGACCCTTCCAGCCATATCGCTCCAAACAGCTTGGCTCTCAGGCCCTGAAACGCGTTATCAAGGCTGCTGCCTCTCATTCCAAACCCAAAATCAGACGTATATATCTTCACGTACAAATCTCGAACACTGACGCCAAGAGGTTCTACGAGAGACACGGCTTCAAAGAAGTGGGCATCAAAGATGGCTACTACAAGAAGATAATGCCACGCGACGCGTGGATATTAGAGAGGATTATCGAATCTGATGACAAACAGGACCAGGAGAAGCCTCAATTGTGAAATTACTATCCTGCTACGACATCTGACCACGCTGTAAATGGTAACTTTCATTTAAAGAACACATAAATATGTTAACGTGTTACATTGCAGTTTCACTATGATAATCATTTATTCCGGTACAAACTTCCTGCATCAATGTCGAATATGATATTAGTATGTGGAGTAAGTTGCAATCGAGCGATTGATGATTCTATATTATCAAGTTAACTTGGCAACACGGCACAAAGCAAGTTACTAACAAAAATGCCAAAACAACGCCATTTCAATTCGCGTCTTCGTCATATCCACAATGCTTCACAAGCTGATCAAATGAATGAGATCATGATCTCCCAGGAGGGACAAATTCAATAGTACCTGGTGCCTTTTCAGTGCATCTTTCCTGGTGAATGTCTTTCCACAGCCTCCGTTGCACAAAAACGGTTTCTCTCCCGAGTGTGTGTCTCTGTGTCGCTTCAAATCATGTTGCCGGTTAAACGATAGGGCGCACATGTCACAGGAGAATGGTCGTGTAGGGGATGCAGGGTATTGCACTGCTGGCGCTATCTGTCCATCAACGATGTATGGCTGTGTGACGTTCGATATTGTATGGCTGCGCGAAGGTCCTGCTGGAGGATATGTCTGATTCGGCGAATGAGCCGGCGGCTGACGCGTGGGATATTCTTGTGGTGGATACATCTGTCGCTGTTGCTGTTGCTGTTGTTGATGATGATGATGATGATGATGATTATATGGACTAACAGCAGCATTAGGGGGGTAGGGTTGTGATGGTGCAGCGGCATGATTGTTTGATGTGTAGTGTGTGCTTGATGGTGGCATGGTAGGCATTGCATACGGTGAAGATGAAGCAGGGTGCGTGGACATATAGTTGCTCGGTGCTGCCGGGAAGCCACGCTGAACTTGTTGATAGGAAGATGATTGATGAGCGGGCTGCTGCTGACCGTTGGGTAGCCATTGGCTACCCCGCGGCGGCTGATTAGGGAGACGTGGTGGCTGATTGGGCTGGAATGTGTAGTTGTGGCGGTCACTCATGATGTTCGCGCTTCACTGGGAAGGATTCGATGTGGGGTAAATGTTATGACAAGCCCAGGGTTCATATGCATTTCCGGAGCCGCCCAAGTTTATGATCGTACGGTGACATTTCCGCGTCTCCATCGGTGACACAGACTTAACGGCGTAATTGTGGTCCTCACAGATCTTGCTACGTCTGTCCAGACAAGATTGACGCTCTTTACGTGCCTGACGGTAAGGTTACTATCCCGAAACGGCTCTCAGGCTGGCAACCAGACCCTCTGATGCCTGAATGATGGCTATCTAACCAAACTGAGAATCACCCGGTTTTTCCAAGCCTTTTTGTAAGGAATTCCCGTTGCAGAATATGCAGGATCATCTAATTAGGTACACTATCTAATTCATGGAACTGTGGGGTTGCTCACAATGACTGCTAGTTGTAATAGCAGCAAATCACGGACCTCCTGAATGACCCCAACCTCATTTGCTCATCGAAACCGGCGTCTCATGGGAGATCCGGGTCTGCTCCCGCCCTGACTAGTCTGGTCAATGGCATCACGCTGTCGGATTCGCTGATTTGAGTATTTATTCATCAGGTGTTAGGAAGTTAGGAATGTCATAGCATAGCCTTGTTCTAATCTCGGCGACATTCCCATCTCCTACTAATCGGACCGTGTTGTGCGAGGTAACTTCCACTCTTGTGGTTGGCAATGCTCTGTACTCTCGAGGCCTCAATGCCATGAAATCAAGATAAGTGCAAGACCCGGAAGTTTGGATTTTCAAGTCCGCGCGTTCATGGACCCAAAGTTCTAAGTTTCATACCACCATATTTGCACAACAGACAGACTCTCACCTGCAGGTTTGTCTGTGTTAAGAGAGATAATGACCAGGCACCTGTTTGGAAGTAGACATGAGCAGCATGTTGGCAAGATGTAATAATTTGCTAATGTGGTCTTTCACGTCCCAACCATAAAAGACCCTCCGAATTTAACGCATGGATGGTGACATGGTGGCGCGAAGAGGTCGGACTGTGCAGGGTCGACTATGCGGACATCATTAGTTGTTTTGACCCTGTACGTACCTCTTGACATTTATTATTGACAGGCTTAAGTAGTGGTTATATTATCCGATAGTAAATATTCGAAAGACATAACTGTCCTTATCACTCACGAAAGAAAGACCGATGATCGTGTGCTTTAATGCACTGCAGGAGGACCTGCCGCCCATCACATAATGCAGGGAGGACTAAAATTTGACAGGAGCATGTACGAGGTGGGAATACTTGGTACATAATTATAAAAAAGTTGATCAATTTGAACAAATTTGTCGGAAATTGCTTGTCGAATGTCAAATGTCATGCACTCAAACTTGCACAGCTACAACCGCTATGTCTAAACGCGCCCAAGCGTCGCCGTCAACGTCTCAGCCTAAGCGAACAAAATTCACCTCAGATCAGTCATCGTTGAAGACTTTTTTCAAACCTTCGTTTACTCAGCCTCCGGCCAATTCTGTCAACGGCGAGGCAGAGAAGGGAAGGAACAATATCACAGAATCAGTACGCACTTCTCGGAAACGACTGAACGCAAAGAAGATTGTTACACCGGATATCATTGACCTGACTGAACCCACATTCAGAGATCATCGATCTGACAATGACATTTCTGCCGCAGCTCCTCAAGTTGGCGGTGCTGGTAGTTCATCAGGGGTTGTCCCACCTAGTAGTTCTAATACGTCTTCACGGCGCGTCTCCATGAAAAATGATGTCGCTGCCTTGCCAAATTACCAGCCACTGGGAGTCGACCCTTTTGTCTATGATGTCCAGGAAAGTTCCTGGCCAGCCAATGAGCCGGCGCCATATTCGTTCCTCGTTCATGCCCTAGCTACACTATCGGGAACACGATCTAGAACAATCATTCTCAATACACTTACCAACACACTGAGGACTTTACTCAATTGGCATCGACCATCCCTACTGCCATCACTATACCTACTTTCAAATTGTCTGTCTCCTCCGTACTCTCCGGTCGAGCTAGGCATTGGCCCCTCTGTTATATCCAAGGCAATTCAACAAATCTCCGGCCTGAGCTCCTCTGCGCTTAAGCGGCTGTACAATTCATTCGGCGACCCCGGTGACGTTGCATTTGAAGCAAAGTCAAATGTTCGCACCTTGGTGCCTCATCCCCCACTAGTCATTGTGGCTGTGTACGAATGCTTATTGAAAATTGCCAACTCTAAGGGACAAGGCGCAGCCAAACAGAAGCAAGCCATCGTTGAGAAGCTTCTTGTGGTGGCTAAAGGAGAAGAATCGCGCTACCTTGTCCGTACCTTATCACTGAATCTACGCGTTGGAGCAGTCAGGACCTCCATCTTGACTGCACTGGCAAGAGCGTTGGTTTTGACACCACAAACTAGTCTGGGAGGTTTCGGTCACGATCATTCACCATACCATACCACCTCGAAATCAATTTCCTTGGTTCCATCCCTCACAGCTGAAGGGAAGAAAGTTTCCGATCCTGCCCGAGAGAAACTTCAGGAGAAATTCATCCAGGCTGAAGCGTTGGTTAAAAAAGTGTTCGTTCAACATCCGAATTATGAACACATCGTAGCTGGTCTCTTCAATGGCGGGTTGGATAGTCTTGACCTACGTGTCCCTTTAACCATCGGTGCGCGTTTCACTCTCCTACCCCACGAACGTCTAATAAATCATTGATAGGAATTCCTTTGCATCCGACTCTGGGTTCTCCCACTCGATCATTAGATGAAATATATGACCGTCTTGGAAATCTCCCCTTTGTGGCAGAATTCAAATATGATGGTCAACGCGCTCAGATTCATGGGATGCGAGTGAATAGTGGCGACCCTTCTGTTCACATTTTCTCACGTCATCTTGAAGATATGACTACTAAAGTGAGCTGTGCACTTTCGTAGACACGGGCTTCCTATCTTATCGGCAAAAACTAGTATCCCGACATCGTTCACCTTGTTAAATGCATTTTCGAAGAGCAGCCGCAGCTGCAATCTTTTATTATCGACTCTGAGATTGTTGCCATAGATCCATCCGACGGCGGCCTGAAGTCATTCCAAGAGCTCTCGAATAGGGCTAGGAAAGACGTGGAAATGAACGATATCAAAGTTTCTGTTTGTGTGTATGTCTTCGATCTGATGTATCTAGATGGCAAGGTGCGTGCTTCTGATTTTGTGCCTCCAATGTCAATCGGTGGTTATTTACGTTCCTCGGCCGCAGGCCTTACTTGCACAGCCCTTTCGAGAGAGGCGCTTTCTGCTAAGGTCTCGCTTTCCACCTTTCTTACCAAGCGGCAAGGGAACAGGTCGTCTTAACCACGTTGAAAGCTGTGAGAGCGAGGCTGGCAAAGATGCTATAGAAGACTTTTGGCAGAAAGCTATAGAGAGTCGCTCTGAGGGTCTCATGATCAAAGTGAGACGGTGTCTGGACTCTGATCGGCTGATCGGCATTACTAATGCTTACCTAGCTGTTGAGTAGTGACACTGTGCAAGAAGACGGAACGCAGAAAGGAAACGGAAAGCGGAAATCTCTGCCCGCGACTTACGAATCCGGTGTGTATTGAGCCGTTCCTTTATGCTGTGCTTTTAGTGAATGCGGACAGATAAACGAACATTCGGTTGGTTGAAGCTGAAAAAGGACTACGTTGTGGGCCTCGGGGATACCCTCGATATGGTTCCTATTGGAGCGTGGCATGGGAATGGAAGGAAAGCAGGGTGGTGGAGTCCAGTTTTACTTGCTGTTCGAGATCCCAGAAATGACTGCCTTGTTGCCGTTTGCAAGTGCATGTCCGGTGAGTGATATATATTGTAATTCATAATTATTTGTTGAACTATCATTTACCGCAGGATTTTCTGACTTGTTTTACAAAGTTTGTCATACAGTACGTCTTCGCAGACCACTTAACGCGCCTTTCGTATCAGGACATGGTTGCGCATTACTCAGAGGGGTCCGATAATTGCTCTAGGCAACCCCTCTGGAAAACCAATACAGGAGGTGCCGACATTATTTTTGAGCGCTAAGGTTATTGGCTGATTGTTCTCCAGGCTTCAGGCCCGACGTTTACTTCAGGCCCCATGAGGTGTGGGAGATACGAGGGGCAGAGTGAGTCTGTTACAAGCCGTCAGTGTTACAAACAAATATCTACTCATACCCTATTTTTTCAGTATCACATTGAGCCCCGTATCTCTAGCAGCACTGGGCCTTAGTTCTTCCTCGAGAGGCCTCAGTTTAAGGTTCCCGCGATTTATCAAGACCCGAGAAGATAAATCGCCAGAGCAAGCCAGCACTACAGATTTTCTGGCTCAGATATGGAAAGACCAACAGGGGAAATCCAAGGCCACTGCGGGGGACGCCGATGATGGCGATTTAGTCGATGTGGAGCCAGATTCAGAGGGCGCCGGAGGAGCAGAAGAGTCAGATAGTTGACCCCAAACCTAATTTAAAAGGGGTTTAGGTTAACAATCGTTTTTGGTCAGGCTTTTGCGTATTCCCGTTTGCAGGGACTTCGCACCACATCAGTTTTACATACGTTCATACACATAAATCATACGATACAGTACTTACGGGGAAAACCCAAATAGCAGCGTATAGTAATATTGTCCGACATTGGAAATTTAAATCAGAAACCAGAAGAAAAAACTTAGCTTGACACCATGCCAGCATATGCTTCTAAATATTCTGAATATACTAGAATTCGCTGATCACTTCCAACACGCAATTCAATTGAAAGGTGGTTCGCCAAGTGACATGCTATTAGTACGTTAGACAATTGAAACAAAATCTCCCAGAGTTTCGGTATATTTTTGGTTAAACATGCAGCTCATACTTATAAGATAAGATCGTCTAACACACTGAGTGTGAGTCACAATTCGGATTGAGTCTGAGATGTGACCAGTCAACTGGAGACTATACTTATTCTTATTTCGCGCAAGGTTTGCTCAATTGTTCGCGTTCCATTGGTTCCCCGTGCTCCAAAAGTTGAACGTTGAACTTTGTCAAGCGGCATTCCGTGTCTCGTAAGGCCTCGGGCCCTAAAATTTTACTAACGTTAATGACGTAGGTAGTAACCACTGTAGGTACCTCCTTGTCATATCCTTATACTTTTGCGGCACAACGCTAGAAGACCAGTACCAGTTAGTCAGCATCTATATCTCATCCTTCATCTCCTGGTACTAGTAACTCCAGGACGACAGTATCTAATGATGCTGCGCTTCCGAGTCAAGTCGAAGGCGCATCCTCGAAACAAATTGACGCTCTCTTCTGAATCGAAGTTAATCAAGATTTTCTTTTGCGGCACAAAAGTCATCCAGAGGACAAAGGTTCGGACGGCGTACCAGCCAGGCTGCCAGTCGCGTATACATCTCATTCCTCGTCGATGTTCATCTCCTGGTAACTCCAGGATGACAATATGTAATCACGAGTCGGCACGTTCTGGAGATAGATTGACGCTCCCCTCTGAATCAAAGCCTCCGTACAAGAAAAGCAAAGGTGAACTATTCATTCTAGCCGTTTGACACTAGTCTGTCTGTCCATGTCTAACTACCATGTTCTGTGTTGCCACCGGATTCTCTTCGACATCTTCACGTTTGACTCCGTAGTACACGTACGTCAATGCTTAAGACCTGAGAAGTATCGCCGACCATTGGATCGGCCAGCACGCGTGTCGCACTTATGAGAAAACATCAAGGTGCAATCGCTACAAATATTTTTGCTCACAATATTGTCTGTATATTATCATAGGTCTGACTCAGAGCTTTTGACAAAACCCGCTCCATCTATTCATCTCCAGGCTTGGCAACTGTACGTCCCTGCTGGATGTCCACCACGGCTACTACATTACCACACGCCCAAAGAACTTTCACCTCCCCACCCCAAACCTTTGCTAACCTGATTCGGAAGAGATATCCCACTATCTCCGCGTCAATTGGCCTCCTCTGGGTATTCCCCACCCTTTTTACAACAGGCCAGCGCTAGTATTCCTTGCAGGCTGGCTTCCGTGATTGTCACAGCTGTCGGTTGCAACCCTTTGCAGGGGCGATGCATTCGCATTGAATCCAGCCATTTTCGGATTCGGAACGTACCTTGCGACATCGCGCAAATCTGGATGCACCCGTGTTTACTCGCGGTGATACGCGAAAAGTTGACGTCTTACGTACCAGCTGCGCGAACGGTCTTCCGCTACATTGATATTATCCCCTATCTATCCAATTGCCACCTCATAACGTGGAGACCCTCCCTCGTAAGTAGGCCTGGGTACCCACCGGGCTGGCGTCGTCGAATTTCCCATATTATCTATTGAGCTCAGGCTATGACTCGATCCTCGGACCGGAACTTCGACATCGCGTGCTTTCGCGTGAAACTTCACGTCTGTACTGGCATGCTACTCGTTACTACATAGCCACGACCTTTCAGGCTGTCATTTCATTCACACAATACTCAGTACAAATTCTTCGCATACAATAACTTACGCTCTAACCTAATGTTGTCCTAAAGCGTCGAAATACCCTGCATGAATACGTTATGTTCCACATCACATGCGTGAGAGTCCAAGTTCTTGTTCTTCGAACTGCATAAGATCTATACAACACTCAAGCATTTGGTTGTACACATCACCACTTCATCTGATTACTCCCCAAGGTCAACCTTCAGACTTCTTGCTGGTAAATGATAGCCCGTGAGAAGATTGTTGGACGTAGAAATTAAGAGTCCAATCTCATCAGTCTGAGGCCGCCGACTGCAGGGTAGGATCCACCTGACTAAAATCTGGATACATACATAACATTGAGCACCGTCATGGGCGCATGAATAATATTGTTACCGGCTTGGGTGAGTAATTTCACATGCAGCAATCAGAACTCAACGAGTAACACGCTCCGTGGAGGAGGGTCCCACAAGACATGCCAATTATGCCTTACTCGCATTAATTCATGGCCCAAACTCTCACAAGACTAATTAGAGCTTCCCTGTCTTGTTGAGCATAACTTTCTTCACCGAATACCGAATTGACTTGCTCTTCGAGACGCCCATCTGTTGCTAATTGCTGCCATTCTACATCCCGTTGTTCCGTGATTTGCTGCAGATAGGCGTATGAAATAAGAAGCTCCTTCTTCACAGTTAGAATTGCGGGAGAAGTACGTCCGTTAGACCCTGTAAGAAGGTGGACAATGTCGCCAGTGGGAGGCATAGAAATTTTACTCGCGAAAAAGGGGGCTGACGAGTCATCTACACTGGAGATTGAGAGGTTCAGCTCTCTCGCAGGGACAATGCCTCGCGCTGCTCTTACGGCTCGCGCTTGTGGCTTGGGACGACGGCTGGATGGGTTTCTCCCACCCGATTCATCGGAAAGGAATTTGCGACAGAGGGCTAGCTTGAACAGTTGCACTGAATGCGACAGATGAAAGCCAGACATGAAAGTCTGAACGATCTCCGGGGAGGCTGAGCGCAATCGTGACGTAACTTGCTCCAGAAACATGTTGAAGTCAAATTCCGCGGTTAGACAAATCCGATGAGCTAAAAAGAACGTCAGGTGAATAGCTTGTAATGAAAAGGCATAATTTACCAGAGCCATCAGCTCGAAACCCAGCTGTCGTCGCTGCGGTTGACCTTGCGAAACACAATAGAACACGATGTCTAGGGGTGCATCAACTTCCCATCGAAGACCAGTGCCGCTTCTCGGCGGGGGAATCTGCAACAAAAATAACGGCGAATGCTTCACTGCGCATTATCTTAATAAAAGGGTTGCAACTAAGGAATGGGTCCTACCCGAACCATCTCCAGATGTCAACGATTCGTCCCGCTGAAAAAGCTCGACTAGCCACTGCAAGACTAGCCAGGCGTACTCTGCAACAGGAGCGAGGACCGAATTGCTGCGATTCTCCTCTGCGTATTCTTCAGCATCAGTGATGACTTTTCCGCGTTTCTTCTTCCCTGGTATTAGGGACGGCTGGGAGATTTTTATTCGCGGCACGAAACCCTCTCTGAGTATTGCCCAGCAGTGCTTTGCGTCCTTAATGCACAAGGACTCCTTTGCTACAACGGAGTCATGATCATCACCTTCGAATGGCGATTCATTGCTCCTGCGCGGTTGTGGCAGAGCCTGGAAAAGAGATGTGGGTGTATTCGTTCTAACGAAGGATAATAACAAGCGTTGCGCGGCTTCTGATGCATTGATTGAAGGGGCAAAGGTCATTTTTGGTGCTAGATGCTTTGGTTTTGTAGGAGAGCCTTTTGATGGCGAAGCAGGATTGAAATCACGCTCTTCTACATGATCGAGGGATGGTGGTGGAGGGTACAATGCGATGTAGAAGAGCTGACGCACAAGAGACCTAGGAACTACTTTCAATGCTCCTCGAGAAAAGAGAGCCTATGACCTTACACAGGTGGCTTAAAATTTTGAGACCTCAGCTGTTCGAGCACTGCGATGCCAGACTCGTATTGACCCTCCTCAAAGCACGTTTCTACTAGACCACGTTGATTGCGTGTCATCTCACATTCTTGATGGTCTTGATACGAGGAGCAATGTGACACCATAGCGAGATGAAGTAAAGTATTTGTTCCGGTAGTGAAGTGAATACGTTTGAGTCATTGATATTAATGATGCTTAGTGCTATGCGGTAATAGCGATAACGTAACTTTCAAGTCTCAAGCAAACACCGAGCCAACTTCTTTGCTTAACAATTGTAACGGTGCTTGCCCCCCCAGACCCCCAACACCACGTTAAATTTATTTTGCATTGCCTCGTGCAATGTGCTCCAGATCTGGTACAGTGGTTTGCGGTCCAATTCACGCACCATTCTAGACTACGTTGTTTTTATTCCTAATTGGCATACCTCAACCACGGCCAAGAGTCCAGTGCTTCAAGTTTTCAGCCGACGGTATGAGCGCATGTCCGTCGGTAAAGGTTGACATAAAAGTATCGAACCATATTGCACGACTTGGCACATTGCTTCGGTGATGGGGATTAGAATCTTGTATCTTGTATTCGACAGAACTTAACGTCGGGGGCAACACGATATGTCCACAGTGGGCTATGGAATGCGTCAGTGCTGTAAGGTACAGAGTCACAGCCTTCGAAAGGAACGTTACGTGGAAAGATGAATACCGTATCATTTCTGTCACAAGGGCGCCATATCATACATACTAGTCAAAACGAAAGCGGCGGTTCATGCATGTTTTTGGGAGAGTCATGACATATACCGGTAGTTCTGTTAGAGTTGACATTGATGTCATGCCGAATGCGACTATCACTGTTTTTGATCACCATCACTACGGCTTGGATCAATCTGTCGGGACCGGTGCCGCTAGCATACGTAGTACGCACCTATCCATACATAATGGGTGTTATGTTTTTCCTGACAAAGCTAAAACCTGGTCATCACTTTGATTTATCAATTCTATGATGGCCAGTCATTCGATGCTGTGATATCATCATTGAATAGTCATGATGGTTGATCGACTTTTGTAGCCCGTGTACCGCAGCATACGTGTTCGGTGACCATTTTGCAAAAGTGATGGCAGGTTGTGGCTGATGCGATTTCGTAAAGACCACTAATCAACGCGAGGATTCGATCATTTTGGCTGTACGTGTTCGTAGGCTGGTCTGGTGTACTTGTACAATGGATCCGGGATAAGTTGAGTGGCGAAGTAACATTTCACACACTCACAGACTAGCTTGCTGACCAACAAGGACCAACAATTACCAATTTGAACACCAGCTGCGCATTTTTTATCATTTTACCTTTCTGCTGAAGGCTTGCTCCGAGTCTAGTGGTAAGTGCCCGTTAGCATCAGCGCAGCTCTGATTCCAATCTCAGCATGGTAGCCAGCAGGTTTATGCTCTGGGCAACACGCAGCCTTCGCATTGCTCTGCGGCAGCGCTTGAACCTTTCTCGTGCCATGGTGTCAGACGCAATATTGGGATCTCCAGGTCCGGTAGAAAATGCCATGCGAGAAAAGGTTAGGCAGCAAGCTAGCAGTGGATCCGGCTCCTGAGCAAATCATTTACAGCTCACGACCTTGCTCCAACCGTCCAAACTAATCATTACCAACGAATCGCAGTTGCATAGACATCACGCCGCAATGCTCTCTCAAGGTGGCGGGAATGGAGAAACACGTAAGCATCTTCCGTTACCCCAATGACGCTGTTCATTGACGACCCGGGCGCAGATTTTGCCGTGCAGGTAATCTCAGATGTTTTCAAAGGGAAGGTGCGTGTGCTATCCAATCTCGGGTGTATCTGGTTTATTCCTTCACAGAACACGGTGCAACGCCATCGCCTAATATATTCTGCCCTTTCTGAAGAATTTTCTCAGGGGTTGCACGCACTATCGCTAAACACAAAGACATCGGAGGAAGCGCAGAGATACCAAGCTGAAAAATGACAGGGAAGAGAATAAATACAACGTTAATCGACTGATCGTGTATGCGGAGGAGCGAGGCGAATTGTGGTAAGCTCTTTGACCCGAACCGTCGACATTAGCGACGGCTGCTCATAAATAACGTGCGAGCTTCACAGTACCATGCTTTAGGGATGCATGGCCCAGACTGGTTGCGGCACACTGCCTGCCGATGCAAAGATATTAGTTGACAATTTGTGGCCATTTTGAGATCCAACGTTACCGAAATGTTACCGACGAGGATTCAATCGTTGGCATTCAACAAGAAGCAATAAATCTCTCAGCAGGGGTGTGTTTACAGAGACACGGGTGGGCCCAATAGAATGATCCGTTGTAGTTGATCTGAGATGCGGCAAGTGACGGTACATATATATTCAAGATATACTAACAGCACATCCCCCGTGGATGATGCGCGGCATTCGCGCCCCTTAGTGTGTGACATTGCGGTGCTCTATCTCCAACCCTGGTACCGTCCAAACGGCTCTTTTGAGTCCATCATGAGACTCCCACAAATGTGTTGTGAATGAGTGCGCAGCAGGTCTAAAGCGACAATCACCACGGTTGCCTACCTTAAAATATGGTAACCGAGTGGTAACCATGTCGTTGAATGTCTGCCCTCGAGGTGCTGTCCTGGAGTATAATGGAATAGACCCGGTCACGTTTCTTCGTGCAAGTACTTTCCAGCCTCTTCCGAGCCCGCCGCATCAAGATCGGCGTGCAACGGTATCCTACTGTTACCGCGGTTTTGAGACGATCCGACCATATAAGATTCCCCGACATCCACTACAATTTAACTCGTCCTCTCGAATACTATCCCCCTTGTATACCATACCATAAAAATGTCTAACCGCTCACTTCCGGAGCGTGATGCCCATCGGGAAGCAGCTCGGCCAACCCTCCCTTCTGTTCGTGAACTTTTCCCAGGTTAGTCAAGTTTCTCTGGCTCCCGTGGGCTTTATTTACCTTTAACCTTCAGAATTATCTCGTACACCAAGACCTTCCGTAATACCTCCTTCTTCTTGGGTAGGTTCCAATGCTGGTCACGACCCATATGCATCGCATATGGGTCAGTCCGATGCTCTATCAGGGCCAGGCTTGCAGGTTAGTCGTCGTCTAATGACTACTAGTAGATCAAACCTTGATAATCATCACTTTCCCAGAGGAACCCTTCAGCACCTTACCATCCTATTTCTTCCCGTAGTTCACGACACGAAACGCACCCAACGCACCTTCATCCATCTCATGAGCATCCACCGCATTCGTTGTATCATTCTCAGCATCCACAAAATCAATTTTCTCGGTCGTCCACTAACAGTGGCCAGGGACGGCCAGCCTATGATTACACGAGCCACCCAGGGTCAAGTTCATACCTGGATTATTCAAGGCAGCAGTATTCTGGGCAACCTATGATGGAGCCCCCTGGATCGACATCTTATATTCCACGCTACCCCGATGCACGGGGTCAACATTACCGTAGAGAGTCACAAGAGACCGCGTCTAGTTTAGAAGACTCCAATCCTCACGCCAATGCTGGGTCTTCATCACTCAAATATGAATGCGACTATTGTGGAAAGGGTTTCAATCGCCCCAGTAGTTTAAAAGTGCGTGCTTCGATATCCTGCATCATTCTTAGGCTGACGAAGCTGCAATCGAAGATCCACTTGAATAGTCATACCGGCGAAAAGCGTAAGCAGCCGTTCCCAGCGTTTCTCGTCATCATACTAATCCCCCCCATCTAGCCTTTACGTGCACCTTTGAGGGCTGTGGTCGTAGCTTCAGCGTGCTCAGTAACATGCGTCGGCATGCTCGCGTGCATGCCGATGCCTCAGGGCGCTATCATGAGGACAGCGACGAGTCAAACGACGCACATTCACGTTCCGGGCGTTAGAGCGACATGCGTTGTCCTCACGGATGCATATTGGCGCATGCAATCACCCCTATTCGGATCTCATGATCTTCGTTGCATTTTTCACGGACATTGCATCGGTCGTTCATGATGAGCGGCACATATTTATAGCAATTCATGAACGTTGTATTTATTCCATTTATCGCATGCACTTGCTGAGGAGTCTATCATACTTGTCACCCACATATTTATTTCATACAATCATTGTTGCTAGTGTACTTTGGTGTATCCATTGCTTCTTAATTAATGGTGGTTTCCGGCATTTATTTTTCTTCGAGTTAGACTCGTGGCAGTACATGATTGACTCATTCCGCCTGTTAACAGTAACAGCAAATATGGTGGTGGCGGCGGCGGCGGCGGCAGTGGACAGCAAGGAAACAAGGATATAGCATAGTTATGAAGTACAGGGGGTAGTGACGTCGTGAAGTAAATGCATGTGAGACTCATGTCCGCAAATCCTAGTAATCAAGTACAACGAGTAATCACGTTATGGAGTAAAGTAAGTGCATGTATGCGCGTCATGTCCGTAGACTGTCGTCATATCCTCGTCGATGCCGCATGGCAAAGTTGCGGCACCACCTCAGTTACACAGCAACCCCTCTCAGGGTCTTCGAACATGCATCACACTAAAGCGATATAGCCCGGCCTGTGCCAGCCTCGTGTACACTGCGAAATCGTGGACGACCTCGTTCGCCCCGTTCTTGGTCTGGAATGTCCGCCTGTGCATCAAATGCACGATCAGCACGAGCGTAACTGATCGCTCGAGGGCTTTTGTGCGTAAACCCCGCAAATGCGAGGGCCTTGCGGACGTTCAGAATTTCTTCCCCGTGGACCCTGTCTCTGAGCAGGGGGTCTTTCGTCGCATCAGCTGGCGCTCCGTTTGCGGGAGTCAGTGGCTAGACACAACTTAAACACCTGGCATGATGAAATATCATGGAGCACTCACCACTGGTGGAATGTCCGAGTCGAAGTGTCGTGTATCTTCTGGGTTCTGCAAATCCGGGCGATACGGTGCAGGGTAGCGGTGTATATTTTCCCAGTCTATACCTCGGAACCAGGGATGCGCCTGCAAATCTAGACATCAGCAGCTGCGAACACAAGCTCGAGTGGCAGACCTTGATTGCATCTACACCATCAACACTGCCGACCGTCGACCCTGGCAGGATGAAGCCACTGCGTCGTGTGTGAACGGCGAGGGAATCTGGGCGCGATACAGACGCTGGAGCCTGACTTCCAAGGCGATCCTCAGGCTCGCAAAGGAGCTGCTGCATCAGATTCACGCCCTCACCCGAGACACGAGGGCGAGACGGGAACGTGAGGGATTGCTTCCAGTTCAGAATTTTCTGACGGGTAACATGTCTCTGCCCCCCGCAGTCAGCCACAGGTGGACTTGGGGGTGCGAAAAGTGGGTGCTAAAATATGTGCTTACAGAATTGCTAACGAAAGGGGGATATCTGGGTCATGTTCATTCCTTAACACGGGGTACATCGGATATACGAAGCCCCGAAGCTCACCCATACAGGCATTCAAACATGATAACGCCTAAGCTCCACCAGTCACAGGAAAACGAGTAGCCATGGCCTCTGATGACTTCTGGCGACACTATTGAAAGCGTAAGCATGGCAACATGGGGTAATGACATTGACAAATGTTACCACATACTGTAAGAATTCGTCCCGCAGCTGTGGGTCCGAACAAGGATGTTTAGAATCACGTTGTAGGCTGCAAGGTCACTGCTTACACAGAGTATGCTAGCTGCAGCATGAACAGACAGGGTGAGGCACAAGGTGGAAATATAAATTTTAATTTGTAGCGGATCATACCTTTCTGCGATTTTTCTCCCTCCAAGTGAATATGCCACTTTGGCCGTTGCCGTCGCCCATCAGTAATTCGACGTCCTTGCGGTCCATTCGCTTGGTTCTGGTTCCATCCCCGAAGCCGTTGCTATCCTCAAGGTCTATTCCGTGCTTGTGCAACAACTGACGCCGCTGCTGTTCGTAATCTGCGGCCGCCGAATTAGCTTGATGTTCCGCATACTTAGCCCTTTCCGCACTGACAGGACGTATCATGGGCCCAGTGCAAATCAGTCCTGTGGAGTCGGTTACATATTTAGTATACAGCAAATGAGGACGGGGAAGTGAGTCAGTTTCGCTAACGTTCCTCCTACTCACGCAAGTCCGAAGTCACTTAGACGAATATGTCCTTGCGGATCAAACAGGAAATTCTGTCAGAAACGCATGGATAGCCATGTTATCAGTCTAAAGCGGACCTTAATATTGGCAATTTTTTCGAGACTTACATCAGGTTTAATGTCACGATGAATGAAACCATGTTTATGACAAGTTTCAATGGCTAAAACCATCTGGGGTAAATGTGCCTGCCGTTCAACAAAGTGCAGTAGTATGAGAAAAAGATGCCAACCTCAGCGACATAGAAACGAGCGAAATCTTCTTCGAAAACGTCTCTCTCGATCAAAAGATTCAGGAGATCTCCACCGCCCATAAATTCCAATACCTATAATTGTGTGTCGAGATATGAAATTAAGATGAAATCAGTGACTCATGTGCTCCTCTGATTTTTGGAAGATGGCGGATATCGGGGTTAGAGCTACTGACCAAGTACAGATTATCGCGGTCCTGAAAACTGTAGTGCAGCTTGACGATCCACTCCGCGCCGCCTGGCGAAGCGACGAGCGAGGCAGATTTCAAGATATCACGCTCTGCGCGGACGTGGCCTTCTTGCCCTTTGCGAAGCATATCAGTCTTCCTAAGCTAGTGAAATGAATGATTAATATGAAGACAATACCATATGGGTAGATTAAAATGGAAAGGAACCTGTTTCATTGCAAACAATTGCCCCGTGACTCTCTCTTTAACCAGGGACACGACCCCAAACGCACCTATCAGGTGGATAGTATTTTCTTTGAGAATGCTCTTTCAGGAACATAAGGGGTACCAACCGTGGCCTATAGTTTTTAGTTTGATGAACGCTGTGGCATCGACTTTCCTTCGGCGTTCTCGAAGATATTCTGTTTCATTTTGGCGCCACTGAGCACGTAATGCTTCTTTCTGATCTTCACTCAAGCGCATGATAACCATATCTTTTTCCATGGCAATTCTTCGTTGTTCTCGAGAAGGTGGCTGCCGAAGAAGGGGAAAGTACAGGTTCTCAAAGTAGATCCGGGCAGATACCGCCTTCTCCAAGGTAGCCAATGATGGAGTGATTGGTCTTGGTGAAGGGCTAGGAAGGCCAGGGTCATCATCGTACTCGCCGACTTCTGGATGAGCTCTGAGCCCTCCGGTCCATCTTATGGTAGTATTTCCTGGACGGCCTGGCAAGCCATTCGCGGGTGAAAAATGGAGGTTTTCACGGGCAGCGGTTGTTATGGTAGAGGAAGTGGTAGTGGTCATGCCGTTGATAACTCTAAGAGGAGGTGGCTGGCCTGCGCTATCTTGAGAGGGTTTAAGCGCATTGATGACCTCGTTAACCGCCTTTGCCTGGTTGATTTTCCTTACTTGAAACTTTATCGGGTCAGCCCAACGTGGGTCTAAAGGTGCCAGCTCAGATTACTGATAGCATAAGTGGATAATGCGCTGATTGCTGACCTCCCAGCTTTCCCAAACCATCTGGACCCCAGCGAGTCAAAAGGGCTTCTGCCTGACCGGCGTCCGAAGCGTGGACAAGATGCCTAGGAATGGCCATGTTGGGATGTTAGTTGACGCTGAATACGAAAATATAACCTACACGAAACCCGTGGGCCTGGAGACGATTGCTTTACTGACCCTTCTACCCTTCTTTAGGGGAGAAGATCCAGGCATGTGACGGGATATGTCCTCATGACGTGGAAGTGGATTGTGCGCTTGGTTAGATCCACCAGACCATAGAAATTTGGATGATGAGGGAGTGGGGATCATGGCGAGTAGATCATAGAAGCCATTATGAAGATAAGTACCGGTACTGATATCAGAATGATGATGGTAAGAGGACATCGATGAATGGCACTTTGACTGAATAGCTAATTCCGGTAATCAATGTTTATGTGACATATAATTTGTGACACATATGATTATCGTGTACTTTGTACCCGCGAAGTTGATATGAATTGAATATTAGTTGTTCCTTGATTTAACGTAAGTATATTATTCTGCTCCGTTCGGAGCTAACCGAATAAAGATTTTTGGAAAAACACTTACTAGGTGTCCGCACCAGAAATGGCCACGAGGCTTGGAAGCGATCTTGATGTAAACAGTGCAATTTCCGCGTTGCACAGAGAAGAACACAGCTTTTCCAACTCCCAACACGTTAGTGCTTCCCTTGAGCTGTATTACGGTCCGTTGATTCGAAAGACCGCGAAGATTATCACCAAAATACAATAATAACACGTCTTAGGTATGATCTGGATCAACTCTCCCTGTTCGGGATACTATAACTTAAAAAAATCCATACAACATTCATTCCCTTGACGCCCAAATCTAATTGCCTGACTTACTTCAAAGTCCCATCATTCCGCAGACTTAAAACACGCTTCATCCTACCCACCCCCCCTTGCCCAGTTTGCACAATTACGCCTCGTGTTCAGTTACCTTTGCCGGTGTTCATGTTTACCTCGTTCATTCAACGGCCCTGATCGATTTATCCCAAAGTCACAGCCTTCCCGTGCCGCAGGCCTTTTCAAGCTCGTTCGTCGGGCAATTGGCATGCTCAGCGCGTGTTCTTTCATACTTATATCCACACCGATTTTCTTCTTTTCATTGAACCATAATTTTCCTTCACTTCCTCTTTTGCCTATCTGCTTAACTTACTATGACAAACCCGAGGGACGATCGTTTGTTCTCAAACCTTTCAAAGGCCCGCAAAAGCCCTCCTGGAGGGGATTCTCAAAATAGTGGTTTTTTTCAGACGGGACAGGGTGGGCGAACTGTGCTCCCTCCTCTTTCTTCAGCGTTTCCAACCTCACCCTCTTCAGGTCTGTTTTTCTATCTAGTGTACATGCAAATATGCTCAACTCAAGTATAGTTCCCAACTATCCTTCATATTCGCAGCAACGTTCATCTCCTGGAAAAAGTGATCATAGCTCATCGAGCTATGGTCAGTGGCCTACTAGTATGTCTGACATCACCATCTATTCCGATCGCACCCTCATCAATCTTACTTCAAGCGGTAACAGTTGCCCCGCAACATTCCAGTTATTATGAACACTATGACCGATACCCTCAAACCCAATACCCAAGTTATCCATCGCGTAGTTCGCCGACGATCCCGGCAGATTCTCACGGCTCTCGCAAGTTACCTCCATTAAATATGCCCGACAGATATCAGGGTAATTACGGCGCTGTCGCGCCCCTTGTCTCAAACTATGGTGATATTCGGTCGCCCACAGCAACTTACCCTACCGAGTATGCTCCTTACCCAAATCAAACGTCATACTCATATCCCCCTGTACCTGATCCTCGTCATCATTCAAGTCAACTACCATCTGTGCATCACTCGCAGCAGATGTCTATCGGCATGTACCCACCCGACCGGGGCATGCCTACCCATGTAGAGGCCCATGGTCCTTCACCATATGCCCGAGGGCCAATCACCAACACTGCACTAACACAAGAGCCTACTCCAATGATGGACAATGAGCAACCTGCCATCAAGAAAAAGCGTAAGAGAGCTGACGCAGCGCAGCTGAAAGTCCTCAATGAGACCTACGCTCGCACTGCGTTTCCTTCTACTGAAGAACGCGCAGAACTTGCCAAGAAACTAGACATGTCAGCCCGGAGCGTGCAGATCTGGTTGGTGTATTAAGACAGATCACGGGATCGATGTTCATGCCTTTCCATAGGTTCCAAAACAAACGGCAGTCAATGAGACAAACTACGCGGCAATCGTCGGCATCGGTGTCGACACCACATCAACCATTTGGGATGTCTTCACAGGCAGACGAAGTGTCGCATCCTTCGTTTGGTGGTGGTATCAGCCCCACATCTGTTTCACATACATCATACATTACTCGACCGAGTCAGGACGCCCGACCTGTGGGGCAAGAGAGTCGGTCATCTATCCCCCATCGGCGGGAGGAAGATCCTCGCAAATGGCAGCAGCCTGGTCGCTACTGAACATTTGATCGTTGTCTAAGTACCATGCCTTCATTTGAACTAGATTCATTCTCTCCTCATCACAACCGAAGCGTCGTCATTGTCTTGCATTAGGACCCCTCGATCATTTTTCATTAACAGCGTATTAACTTACTCGCCAGCCCCTTAATACCAGACATATTGAATTTTATATATCCATATCACCCCACGCAAACCGTCCGCATGTACCTTGCACTGTCGCCGTAGTTTTTATGTACTTATCATGTTCTTATCCCCTCGCTCTGATCACAAATGCTCGATTTTGTCACGGATGTCCGCGGTTAGAAGGCAGTAGTAAATCACGCCACTGATTTTTTTTTGCCCTCTTCGGTTTACGATTACAGTGTGAGATACAACCAAGACTTGCCACAACACATCGCCATCGATAAGATCACATGTGAGTGTGAGTTCACCGCATCAGCGGCCATACAGCAGTCACCTTCGTCACGCCGCGTCAAGGACCTATTTCCAGCTCCACGGTCAGGGCTTCCCCTTGACATATTTATGCAGCAACAATTTAAGCACCGCGCAAGACGGAATTCGTTTCGTCGATCGTAACACTCGGGCTAGTAGACCTTCTGACGGTCCGCGGCTGAAGCTTGAAGCGCTGAATCCGTGGCAGATAAGTATGAACCCGAACCTCGAACATGAACCCGGAATTTCATCCTCCTCCGGACAGTCCCGAATAATGATTGTCACTCAGGGATGTCTCTTAATGTAATGGTCGGCTTTCACTCCTCGAACACATGTCCTGATGATCGGATTGACCTCGCTAGTTTGACAACGATCATTGAAATATTCTTACAGCGCGACTGCCATCTCGTGAGTCGACTCGGCTTTTGTCGCCTATACTACGTGGCAGTGAAACTTCTGTTGAATGAATTTGCGGCAAAACGGAAAATCTATTACTTCACAACATGACTCAAGGAAGGTAATCTATAGGAGATCTACTCGAAAAGCATCCGCGGATCAGAATGAATTGGCCCCTAATAAATACCACTAAATTCACATGCCCACTCGATCTCAAGGGTCAACGTCACTGTCGGTATCATCAGGCCGTGGTCCACCATGAGTGAGCCACGCGAGCTTTCTCAACCTCCGACGTTCCTCCTGAGCCTTCACTTGGTTGCGTGTCAGTTTCTTCTTTTTCTTGACAACCTTGGTACCGCCAGCCTCTTCAGCCCCGCTCCCCGCAGGAGTCCCATGCGCTGAAACACTCGGGCTTTGAACTCGCGAGCGAGCTGGCGTATTAGCACCGCTCCCCTTCGGGGACTTCAACTCAGAAAAGGCATCCTCGACAACGGCGGCCTTTCCTTGATGTGTCATACGCCCTGCCTCAATCTGCCAGATTTCAGGACCTAAAAAGCTGCATCAGAAAGATATGCTAAATACAACATCGGAAAACTAACACAAGGCCGAAACAAACTCGTGATTGTGTGAGATGATCACCTAAGGCGCTCCGTGTCAATCGTGAATCAGAATTCCTCATTTCATAGCGCTCACCACTGCGCCGCCCCATTCCCTGATGGCCACCGCAAGACCGCCTAGCGCTTCACGGTCTAAGAAGTTACTTGGTTCGTCAAGAACGCAAACCTACAAAGTAACGTTAGCTATCATCATGACAACCAGTTGTCTAATGAACCTGGGGATTATTCCACAGACAGGCCGCAATGACCAACTTGATTTTTTGCCCTAACAACGTCGGAGGTTAGTGGGATGAAACAAACGCAATAATTGATTACGGACCTCCCGATAATCCCGAAATTTCATTATACTGCGCGATGTCCCCATCGAGACCGATGTCTTCGAGGTGTTTACGGACAAGTTGAGCGGAGGTATCACGCGTCCCTGCACCTTCTCTGGACGATTCTAGATCGTCAAATTGCTGCACCAACTTTACGAAACCTTTGGCCATCAACTCGTCACGAGGCACCCAGGTGTTGAACTTGTGGTCAAGACCACGCCACTTGACTTCATATTGGAATGTCTTTTTCAATTTTTGACGTCCCATAATAAGCTATGTAATTTTAGGATGTGGATCAGATCGACAATGCAAAGTAATGCTTACCTCCAATTTGCGCTTGGTGCCATTTCTGCCGACCCAATCTTGATCGAGGACTTCCTTCTCTTCGTCGGTCAAAACACGAGTGGCCTTTTCTAGCAATTCACCTGATATGATTGGCAAATTAATTCTGGCAGGGACGCTTTAAGTTTAAAGACGTACGATCGTGACCGTCCTGGAAACGCCACTGAATATAGCCAATAGGCGTCTTTTCCAAGTGGCGTTCTAAGCGATGTTAGTTTGGTATTCTTAATGCTCAAGTGGGGAGATAAGAATGTACCTATATGGTGAGTGGCATGCTGTGAGACGTAACCAACGCGAAGGGCTGGATGTTTGTATACACTTCCCTCTTGAGGAATGGTTTCGCCCTGAAATAAGTAGGTCATTAAGGGGATACCATCGATCAGATCATCATTCTTACCGTCAGAAGTTTGATCAAAGTCGATTTGCCTGCGCCATTAGGGCCGATTACGCCAACTCGGCTGAATGACAATGAAACACGTTCAATCACACACATGTGGAGCACAAACTCACCTGGAGAGTGATAAGGCTTGTGAAGTGGAGTAAATGAGGCTTTATCACAAATAGAAGTATGAATTATTAACTCACCACAAGATACATTTATTAACGAAGGTTGTGGCCGACCCGGGTACGTGAATGTGCAATTTGACATCTTCAAAATGGCACGGGTGTTACTACGAACACCCATCAAGGACCCAGGTGGAGGAAATGAGAATTTAACGGATGTCGCCGCAAGCGTATAGTATGATTTGGCCTCCGGGTGTTTTTCTACAAACGATGACAGATTTCCCGGATAATACACAAGCTGCAATAGAGTGGACTAAATCAGTCGGCGTTCAATATCGGCCGACGAGATCCCTACCTTTTTGGACTCGTAATGTATGATATCAGTAGTCACATTATCTAAAAACCTAGTCATGTGGAGTACATTTAGCGATTAAATGTTAGGATCGGGATAGGCATACTCACCCAGAATCGTGACTGATGATTAGGCAAGTGACATTTTTGTGAGCGATGAGATAGCTCTCAAGCCATTGAACAGAAGCCCGATCCAACTATCAGGAAAACGTCAAACGATGAAAATAGGGATAATCCAGATACGAACATGATTTGTGGGCTGCATTGCAAAAAGTACTTGCATGTGAGCCAACGCTAGAACAGCAGCATCAAATCACCTCGCACCTCATCTAAGAGAAGAAGGTCGGCATTGTACAGCATTGCCCGGGCCAACTCTAATTTCATCTTCCAACCACCGGACAACCCACCGACTACGTCTGACTGCCGGCCGTCATCGAATCCCACCTCCAGTAATTGATCTCGTATTTTAGAACGCGGAACTTGCGCTAAAGCCTTGTCTACAGCAAATTAATTGTTGACATTGAGTATAATATTAACGAATAGATGTACTGACCTGACGCCACAAAATCTAGTACGGACATAGATGTGTCCTCGCCCTGCAAGGAATGCTCTACCATGACACAACGTAATTGATTTTGAGGCGGGAAATTTTCCACTTTGCCGTCCCGAAGCTGGCGCATAAGGGTCGACTTCCCTGATCCATTCGTTCCGAGGATGCCATAACGGCGCCCGCGGAACAGACGGAGTGTTGTGTGCGAGAGCAGCAAAAGTGCACCATAAGCGAGAGAAAACAATGAGTCACATAGAAGCTCGCCCTCGCTATTCTGATCGTCGTGCACACATTTGTGTAGTGCCTGAATGGTACCTGATGATGAAAAGTTTCCTTGCGAAATAGAGCAAGAACACGCACTTGATCGATCGCACGGAAATGGGCCCGTGCAGACTCAGCAAAGCTAGCAGATCCCTCTGCCCCTAGCCAAAATGTCATATACACACCGACACAACGTTTCCACACTTCCGGATCTTGAAAACGCCGATTATAGACCAGGTCAGCAACCATGGACCCCTGGAATTGCAAAGATCGATCCAAAAGAGGGTGCCTTGCAGATGGCGGGGCATTTGGGCCAGCCACAGAAGAGATAACAAGGTCTGACGGAAGCAGTGACAACAGGACGGCAACAACGTCAGCCACCTCCTTGCTGACGTCCCGCGTCGGCGGCGTCCCCGAGGTAGATGCACCTGCCTTGAGCAATGTATTAAGTGCCGTCTCGCCGAAGGCACGGACCTTAGTAAATGGCAGAATGAGATTCGCAAAGCACACAAGCAAAAAAGTATAGCCAACCTCCGGAAACGCGGCACCTTCAGCAATCTTCTGCACACCCATTACGAGAGGGCTAAGGTATCTTGCGGCAACTACGGGGTTCCTGACCAGTTTTACTAAGTTATCGATGACGACAACCGTACGCCGCTGCACTTCCATACTGCGATCATTAAGAGCACGGAGGAGCAATGGTACGAGAACGGCCAACGCTGGTGCCGTGACTTCCGCGACAAAAGTCGTTGATGATAGCGCCTTTATGCAAGCAGGCGCTGCATCAGGATTGGACATACACTTAACCAGAGCGGAGATGTGGGGAGCGAGATCGGGGTTTGCGAGCGTCGTGCACAAAGAAGTGGCGCACTTGACGGCAGCAGAAGCGACCTGCAGGAGTTCGGTCGGCGGAGTAAAATAATGCTAGGGCATCCATAACGCACCTCCTTTTTTGTGTCATGCATTGCTACTTCGACCTTGGGTAAGATATGTCCAAGTTCATCAGCTACTGAGTCCTTAGCGCGAGCCACGAAACTCTTGAGAGCATCTAGGGCTGCAACTTTCGTTTGCCATTTTCCTTTCTCTAGGATATCTTCTAAAATGCCGAAAACAGTTCGTGTAGCTTCTGGGGGGAGAAGCTGGAGGATAGCCTTCGTTGCAGTTGTTGCAGCTGTCCGAACAACCTCTCCCTTATCAGAAAGCAAATCAAACAGAACGTGAAGGCTCGGAAGAAGTAGAGGTGCACTGGGGGGACCGAGAACAGCGGGAAGTGACTGGAATGCAATAGCACCAGATTCTCGTTCCCATCCAGACTTCTTGTTGAGTGCGAAATTTTCAAGGATAGTGATTACATTTTGATCACTGTTAAACTTTAGATGCTGTCACCCTATAATGTCGCAGAGAAAATGGACGCACACCAAGCTCTCTATACCTGCTTTAGAAACAGCAAGGGCGAGCTTGTCAGCTGCTGCTTTGGCGTCTACACAAATTATGATAAGTTCTATCTCTCAAAAAAGTCATGGGATATAGACCTGGGCCAGATGGTGCACTGCGCAAAGCCTCGATGATTGAAGCGAATTCCGATTCCAAAGAAGCGGTCATTACAGCGGGAGACATTTGAAAAACTCAGGATATAGGTCCTAGGATAAATTGTGCGATTAGAAGAAAAATCGTAGTCGACCGGTCTACTTGAACTTGAGCACTGATGATACAGGTGAGATTGAGGTCGAATCTCAGTGTAGGATGCCTCCGATTATTGACCAAAATCTATGGGTCGTGAAACGAGAAATACAGTTGAAAAACCAAGGGGATAGTAACCCTGCAGCTGTGCAGCAGTCTGTTTGATACGCTAAATTTTTGGCAGTGCTCATCATATACGTCACAGACGTCACACACTGTGACAATACAGGAGTGCTATCATACAAAGTCGATGAAGTATACTTGAAGGAAAAGTGATGTTACAGTAATTGTCCTAGAAAAAACGTCTGAGCCCTCTTGGGCCGTGTGATGCAATCGATGAATCTAAATGGTACCGCTGCGCAGGTTATCGAATTGACTGCCCTCATAACTTAGCCAGTTAGGGCTCAGGTCCAATGGTCCCATGGCGTGCTTGACGGTTGTAACCAAGCTCCTCCCGGGCACCGGGTCCTTTCCCCACCCACCTTCCATTCCTTCCCTCGTGCTTCCTTTGTCTCCGCTTAACTCCCAGAACATGCTTCCACGAAGACCTTCACGGCGGATCCAGTCGCCCTTCCAATGACCGACCTGCTCGTTGTCAAAACTCACCATCTCTTGCTTCTGATAGTCGTGAGACCAGCTCGCCAAGGCCTTGTCATCTTGAAACACGTACGAGCCTGGGAGCGGAAGAGCACGGTAGTCATAGACACCTTGCTCCCAGCTGCCTGGCCCAATGCCAGAAAACGGTGCTCCGGGACCGGGCGTGTTCATGAAGCTTCTACCGTACAGCGGAATCCCAAGAACCATCTTGGAGCGAGGGACACCGTTCGCGCTGTACCACTCAATCGCATGTGAGGCGCTGATAGGTCCACCGTAGATGTTGGCTTGGTGATTTGCAACAGAATCCCATGAACCAGCTGTGATATTTTTCCGTGTAAGTCAATTGGCAATGCAACCAAATATTTCAGCACATACAGAAGTCGTACGCCATCATATTCCAAAAGTCGAGGTACTGGTCCATTTCACGCACGTGTAACTTTTGATAGTTGTCGGGTCCGCAAGGGGCAGCGATCTAGCAAAAAATATCAGATTTGAAACTCGGTAGGGTAGGTAAAGCTAAATGACATACTGTCAACAAGAATCTATGATAGATTCCCTTCATTTGAGCGTGATGATCTAGGCCTGCTCTGAGTTCCCTTAGCAGGGCGGCGTAACCACGAGCTTGGTGCTCATTGGATGGATATTCATAGTCCACATCGAGACCATCAAGACCGTAATCCTCGAGTAGACGAACTGCGGACCGCACGAAGTTGGCACGAAGGGCAGGATTGACGACAATAGGATGGAATTTAGGGGAATACGTCCAACCTCCGATTGAAAGAAGGACCTTCAAGTGTCTATTTTGCTGTTTCAATTTATAGATGGCCTTGAAATTCCCGTAGAGGTTGTTTCCGACGTCATTCCAAGAATCGCCAGGGTAGTGAATATCTTTGTCCGCCCATGCATCAGAGATAATAACTTCGCCCGAGTCAGGTCTTAGATCAGCGAATGCATAGAGAATGTGACTGGATGGATAATGAGCTTGAACTTAATGTAAGAAAGATAGCGCGCCTTACGTCAAATCTTGGACAGGGATATTCGACGGCGAGAACTTGCGAGCATAGATCCCCCTACAAATAATAATAATAATAGTTGGCGGACGGTCAACATTTTCTGTATGCGACAGGTGAAAAGACGTACCAATTTACGAAGCTGGCAAAACAGTCAGAAGCAGGTCGTTGTGGAGGGGCAACACTTACTATCCAACGCTGTACTTTCCTTGACCTTGCATTTCTGGAGTATCGCTCGATACTGGCGGTATGGATGAGGATGTTTGAGATTCTGATGCTTTGGTACTAGTGTCCAGTTGAGGGGACGGATGTTGAATAGAGAAGAACGCCTTAAACGATGCAAACGCGAGGATGATAAACACCAATCCAGAAAGAAAAAGAGTTTTGCGAGATGCAAAACGAGAAGCGGGTTTGGCGGGCGGGCTACCTTCGTCAGAAGGAACTGCTTGGTATGATGTTGTCGAGGACATGCACGAAACTCATTTAATCATTGAACTCCACGAAGTTTGGCATGCTGACCAACTTACTCGGCGAGTCAACCGGCTACGCAGCATTCTAACACGAACACCCAAGCACTCTCGAGCGGTTATTTCACATGATGGTATCTACTCCACTGCTCATCATATTTCATGTCTTACGAATCCAAGGAAACTGTAAGCTGGCTGCTTACTACATGCTTACCTTATCAAACGTCATGTGATCCATCCCCTTATATCCCGCGACTTCTGTACTGTTCAGACTAGACTCGGGTCTCATACCTACCATCATCTACCCATTAGTATCACGCTCTAAAAAGATCCACAGTTTCGTCCTGTTACTTTCGTCCGATTCATTCAGTGTTCCTTACTGTTCTCCCGAGTAAGGTTCCACTTTTTTTTTAACAGAAACGGAACTTGTCGATTATTCGAAACTCATCGAAACTGTTATTTCTCTACCGCCGGGTTACCCGCCCGATACCTGACCTGTCAAACTGCCTTCCATACGAAGGAACCCTACCGTCTCTGAACCTCTGACCACGCGACAGCGTGCGAGGAACCAAAGACAACAACCTCCTCCTAACCCACCCTCATCCCCTCTGTCATCTATATCTTCGGATAACACGCCCGCTAGACTTATCACTCCCGCTACCACATATTGTGACTCCTCGTCGGATTCTGACTCAGACGACGCGCATATATCATACCCTCGTTCTCGCAAGATGACCAAATCCGCTAGTGTCGAACAATCTGCTCCCAACAAACCACCAAGGCTCTTGGCTGGCGAACTCACGCCCGAAGTCGCTCGCGATTGGGAAAACAGTTGTGAAACTTACTTCATGCATAAGGGAATCGATGCTGAAGATCAAGTAAAAATGATCGCTTCTGGAATGCTCGATGCGCGACTACGAACGTGGTACCTGACTCAACGAGCCGTCCTTGATGCAGGAACATTCACTGCCTATATGACTGCCCTTAAAGATGCCTGGCTTGATACGCACTGGGATACGAAACTACGCTGGAAGGTTCTGGGCTCGTACCAAGGCAATCGTTCGTTCTATGAATGGGCCTTGGAACTACAGAACCAGAATGCGCTACTCTACGGCAATGCTGCTCATCTGTCAGACGTCCAACTTCGCAACCAGCTCGAGGCTCACATCTGTGAGGAACTCACCATCCCTGTACTCCGAGCAAAGCTCGCCGATGACCTTACTCTCAAAAAATGGATTGAGGAGGTCAAACACCTCGACGACAAGCGTCTCGAGGATCTCGCCTCCCATAAAAAGATCGCTGAGGACCTATACAAATCCTCGAAACGTGCAACTTCTTCCTCGAACAAGACCTCGTCTTCTAAGACATACAATCCGTCATCTTCACGTTTAGGAGCCCTGACAGAATCTGAACGTGGCCTACTGATGAAACATAAAGGTTGTTTCAAGTGTCGGAAGTTCTACGTCTCGCACCAGTCAAAAGAATGTACCGATGGCGCACCTGAAGCATCAACCTACAAAGTGCTCACGGAATCAGACGCCATCGCAGCCAAACCGAAGACTAGAGCCGTAGCCGCCGTCGGACCAGTAGGAGCTGTCATGCCGTCGTCGGTTCTTGACGACGGATCGGATTCTGAAGATGACATGTGCGTAGCCCCTTTCGAAACCGCCCACATTATGTGGTCCTGTCTCTTGACAGGACCCAACTCCAACTCTTTTGAACGCTTCGACGCCTTGATTGACCATGGGTCACATTTAGTTCTGATTGACGAAAACGTCGTCAACAAGCTCGGATTGCGTAAACGCAAATTGTACAAAAAGATTGAAGCGAACTCTGCATTCATGGACAATTCTTCTTCTCCTTTCTCCTTTTCTGAATATGTTCTGTTGTCTCCGTGTTCACTTAATCATGATTGGACTTCGCGTATGATACGTGCGATCATCGCACCGAACCTTGCAGTTCCCCTCCTCCTTGGAGGACCTTTCTTATCACATAATTGCCTTGTTATAGATCATGACTCTCGAACATGTATCGTCAAAAACTCGAACTACGATCTTTTGAGCCCTCCAGAACACAAACCACGAGTGAAGGTCAACATGCCATCGCGACGCGAACTATTACGATTACGCAAGAATGTGGTTAAGGAGCTCAAGAGTGTTCTGACTGACCGCCACAACGATCTAGAAAAGGATACAACTTCTGAAACTCCGAACGTTGTAGGACTTCTACGTCGACGAATTGATACCCTCGCTTTCATTGAGGCTAACAAAGAACATCTGGACCGTCTCGATAAAGAGATGCGTCGGAAATATGAAGATCGATTTCCTGACGATATACCCCATATTGACCAACTGCCCACAGATATCGTCCACCGCATAACGCTTAAGGATCCTAACAAGATCATACAGTGTAGGCGTTATAACACACCTAGAAAATACAGGGAAGCTTGGGACGCCCTTTTGAATCAACACATCGCGGCCGGAAGACTACGACCATCATCAAGCCCATTCGTCTCCCCGGCCTTCCTGATACCTAAGAAGGACCCCACAGCTCTACCAAGATGGGTGAATGATTATCAAGCACTGAACGCTAACACAGTGCCAGACAACCACCCGCTACCGCGCATAGACGAAATCCTAAGAGATTGTGCAAAGGGTAAGATCTTCGGTAAGATTGATATGACAAACTCGTTCTTTCAGACACGCATACACCCTGACGACATCAAATATACGGCAATCGACACACCAGAAGGCCTACATGAGTGGACCGTAATGCCACAAGGAGGCCGAAACGCGCCTGCTACACACCAACGTAGGATGTTCATCGCTCTACGTGGCCTGATCGGAAAAATATGCCACGCATACCTGGACGATATCATTATCTGGTCGCAGTCTGTAGCAGAACACGTCAAGAACGTAAAACTCGTCTTGGATGCGTTACGAAAAGCTTGCCTCTTCTGCTCCCCAAAAAAGACATCGTTGTTCTGCACCGAGATTGATTTCCTCGGTCACCGTATTTCGGGCTCTGGAATCGAGGCGGACGCATCAAAGGCAAAAAGAATACTTGACTGGCCGGTGCCGAACTCGACGAGTGACGTCCGGTCCTTCCTAGGTCTCGTACGATACCTAGACCAATTCCTGCCGAGCCTCGCAGACCACACTCGAATACTGACTCCACTGACGACAAAGTCGAGCGAACATGATTGGCCTGGTTGGAACGATGAGCACCAAGAGGCGTTCAACGCTATCAAACGGCTCGTAGTAAGTAGAGACTGTCTAACGACAATAGACCACGACAACCTTGGGGACAACAAAATTTTCGTCACTTGTGATGCCAGCGACTGGCGCGTGGGTGCTATGCTAAGTGTCGGACCAACGCCACAAACAGCACAGCCTGTCGCATTCGACTCAATGCAGTTGCGAGGAGCGCAACTGAATTACCCTGTTCATGAGAAGGAACTGTTAGCAATCGTACGAGCTCTCAAGAAGTGGCGAATCGAACTACTAGGGACCCCCTTCACGGTCTACACAGACCATAGAACTCTCGAAAATTTCATGACCCAACGGGAATTGTCACGACGACAAGCAAGGTGGCAAGAATTCTTTGGCCAATATGATTTCCAAATCCAATATATCCGAGGAGAGGACAACTCCGTGGCGGACGCGCTGTCACGACTACCACCAGACGACAAAGACATGCCTACTTACGTACAGCGAACTGTACACATGCCAACTGCAGTCGGCGAGAACATCAAACCAATCTCGCTGATACTTTCTGTGACACCTGATGCGTCATTGTTCAACAACATCAAAGCAGGATACCTCACCGACACATGGTGCGTAAAACTGACGAAGTTAGTTGGCTCACTTCCAGGACTGCAGCAACGAAACGGTTTACTGTATCTGAACGATCGACTGGTCATACCTCGAGTGACGCACCTACGAGAAACAATTTTTCGTCTGGCACACGACCAACTAGGACATTTCGGGATCGACAAATCCTACGCGGCAATACGACAATCTTACTACTGGCCAAATATGAGGCGCGACCTCGAGGAGAGTTACATACCTGCCTGCCCAGATTGTGCAAGAAACAAGAGTCGGACAACGAAGCCCGCTGGACCGCTTCATCCCCTGCCAGTGCCAGACAACCGAGGAGAATCTGTCGCCATCGATTTCATAGGACCTCTTCCAACAGAGCAAGGCTTCGACGGCATAATGACGATTACAGACCGCTTAGGAGCAGACATCCGTCTAGTTCCCTGCCAGATGAACATGAATGCACGCGAAGTGGCGAATCTCTTCTTCAACCACTGGTATTGTGAAAATGGACTACCACTGAGCATTGTTTCAGATCGCGACAAACTGTTCACTAGCAAGTTTTGGAAGGCGCTGCACCACCTAACCGGTATAAAGTTGAAAATGTCAACAGCGTATCACCCACAAACTGACGGCGCAAGTGAACGTACTAACAAAACAGTGGACCAAGCTCTCAGATACTTCGTGGACCGACACCAAGCCGGCTGGGTGAACGCGCTGCCAAAGGTCAGATTCAACATTATGTCGACAACAAATGCGTCGACTGGATACGCACCCTTTCATCTACACCTCGGAAGAATACCACGCCTCTTGCCTCCACTCACGCCAGAAAAAATTCGTGCAACACGTGAAGACTTTCCCAACGACATCGCCGACGCATTAGATGCAATCGTATCCTTGAAGACCGATGTCGCTGACGCGCACGATGCGTTGCTGGCCTCACGTATCGCACAAGCACACTCGGCAAACATACACAGAAACGAAGACCCCCCCTTCGAGGTAGGCGACTCCGCGTATCTGTCTACGGCCCACAGACGTCGGGAATATCTAAACGGAAACAACAAACGGGTTGCAAAGTTCATGCCTCGGTTCGATGGACCCTACACCATAGTTTCAGCGAACCCTGAGTCATCAACCTACACTCTTGATTTACCAGACCACACTAACGTTTACCCTACCTTCCATGTGTCCGAACTGAAGCGCCATGTTCCAAACAACGCAGAACTCTACCCCTCAAGAGAACTACAGCGTCCAGGACCAATCGTCACGAAGACTGGGACAGAAGAATGGGAAATAGAACGCATCCTGGATAGAAGAACACGGGGACGCGGACGCCAATATCTCGTTCGCTGGCGCGGCTACGGTCCAGAAGCGGACGTCTGGGTGCCGGGTAAAGAGCTCGAAGAAACACAAGTGCTTCAAGAGTACAACGAAAGACAAACGAGAGCTGAAGAAACCACATCAAACTACGCTCAAACGAGGTCTGAAGAAGACGTTTCATTACACGAAGAAGACTTGACGCAAGGAGAGAAAGACGCCGGAAAAAATGCTTCGGAGAGTGAGAGGGTGTAAGCTGGCTGCTTACTACATGCTTACCTTATCAAACGTCATGTGATCCATCCCCTTATATCCCGCGACTTCTGTACTGTTCAGACTAGACTCGGGTCTCATACCTACCATCATCTACCCATTAGTATCACGCTCTAAAAAGATCCACAGTTTCGTCCTGTTACTTTCGTCCGATTCATTCAGTGTTCCTTACTGTTCTCCCGAGTAAGGTTCCAGAAACTCGGAATCATCAGACTACATATCGAGGGCAAGAATTCACTCAAGGTCGACAAACTCGTGGAGTCGTGGATGTGCACCAAGGCTTGGATGAATAAACAATTGATGTCTTCATTGAGTCTCGTGCTCAACAAGTACATACTACCATTGAGGCTCGAAGTTTACATAAGGCCCCACACGATGCCCAGTCGAAATGGCTGTCCGAGTCAAGCTACCTTGAAGATGAGATGATTGAAAGCGACAACAGCGAAGATAAGTCTCGAGTCCTCGTACTGCTAAATATTGGTACTCAGTACTCAGGATAGTCTCACTGCGTTCATGCACACGTAAATGTCCCGCCTACATATGTCTAGTACTATATTACTTCCGAAGACCTCTCGTAATCCCTTCAATTGAAAATCGATGTTTCCTACCATTTTCAAAACCCATTGTACTGGCGAGACGGTTCTGTAGAACCCTGCTCAGCACTCCATTAGACTGAATTCGTGTTGTTTTAGTCTCTTCTGACTTAGCCCCCCTCCGTCGCTGCCTCAGAAACCTCAGTGCAAGTTGCATCAACAACCACCAGAATGCATAACGAAATCATAGAACTCACCGACACCGACACCGATTCTAGTGCCCGTCCAGTGAAACAGGAATCAAACGAAACATCGTACCTCAATACGGAGGTAGCCGCCCTCAAGGCAAACCTAACAGTCAAAACCAAACTCGTCACAGAACAGAGCAAGGAATTAACTAGAATCCGCGAGGAAAATAAACATCTTAAGAACGAACATAACGTCCGGACTGCCGAGATCACAGGGCTTCAAGACGAGTTGAAGAATATCCTGCGTCAACTGGATGACCAAATAGTTCGTGTATACCCTCTGACAAGAAACCACTCAGTGCATCATATCTTTAAAAGGTTAAAAACCTCAATTTCAACCTGATCAAGCTCAATAGCTTGAAGTCAGTTACTGTACGCGGCCATTTTATTCGCTTCGGTGTTGATGCTGACCTTTGCGGGAAGCCAAATGGAACTGCCGCCAAAGTTACAGGACATCAGGACGTTAACCAAGACATATCCGACAGCTTTTCATCCAACCTTCTGATGCCAGAGAATCCTCCAGACGCGGCGCCCTCGCGGTCCTCAAACTCTAACATTTCCAGATCGAGTCTAACCGTGAAACCAGAACCTGTCACGGGTGATACGACAATCCAAGTGGTTATCAAGTCGGAAAATGAACCTGATCTGATTGAACGGGTTACGTTCGTCAAGAGCGAAGATGGCAAATTTGATATCTGGAATCTTGACCATCTTGGTCTTGGACCTCCAGTTGCCGTCGAAGAGCGGTTCCACATCGGATTTCGGCGCTCCGTGATCAGCGACGTGAGCTCCGGGTTTCCCTATCTAGTAAACAATCGAGGCTAACCTTTGGTACCACTTTAGGCTCTTGGTGGGGGTCACCAAACCACGTCGAATAACTGGCAAGGTCCTACAAAAACGGATAAATACCCTTAGTGGGTATCTCGACTCTTGACTCTACCTAATATACCACTACTAAAGTTGAAGTTTCATAGTTTGGCCATGACGCGATCTTACAATCCACACCTCCCACTCGTTCCGGGCGGTCACGGTGTCGTGTTTTGTGGGGTGAAGCGTTTCAATGATGGCTCGCCTATTACGGGGCCAATCGACTTGATCGCTTCTGACAAGCCAAATCAATGGATATACCTTGGTTCGTATGAGACCTCCCGGTGGGGCGAAATTTCGCCCCACCAACTTAACCTACTCCAACCCCTGGTCATCCAACGTTGGGTGTCTGGAGCCCTGTCAACCCAGTGGGGAAAGAGTTGGGTCGAAAGAACGAATGTCGAACTTGTGGACAAGGGGGGTGAAATTCACCTCATCGAGTTTACAGAAGACGGTCTTCGGGAGGCACTCAATGATGGTAGGCTCGTGATTAACTTCACCGTCATGAAATGTGTTGGATATCGTACGGAATGGTTCGAGCAGTTCTTGCATTACAAGGCGCATCCGAAAGCGCCGAAAACACAGAAAAGGAAGAAATCGAGCGCGGGAGCTAAGAAACCTTCTGCTAAGAGGGTAAAGGGAAGCGTGCGCCGGAGGGAGGTGTCCTCTGAAAGTGATGGTGACGACGAATTGCAACCTACTCCACCTGGTAGTGACAAGGATGAGTTTTTTTGACGCGGAGGACGGGATGAAAGCACGCTTGGGTTCAGACTTGGACTCGCCAGCTGCGCGGAAGAACCTTCGCATGCATACTACTCGGGGCTGACAAACACTGTACTCGGCCCTCGGCAAGCTCCCAAGACTGATACCTTCACTACGTAGTCGAACACTCACTGTGCTACGTCTTTAGAGATCTACAATACTTGCGAAATAGTTTTCATGATGCTTATAATCTCACCTTAGAAGGCAGATGAAAGTTTTCTGTCGCTAACAGAGATGGGACACTGTAGATCTACTGCTTTAAACTAAAAATAAAAAATATCCGGGTACTTGTGCATGCAATTGTTCATGCCACACTCAAGAAGTCATTACACCCAAACAAGCCCCACACCAGAAAAATATTAGTGCGACTAACTGTAACAGCGTGCGATGAGGGTGGCTAGTGAGTGAGAAGGACCGTAGACGACCTCCTCTCCAGCGAGGAAACCTAAGACTTCAACAAAAGACTAGCGGATCACCGCACCATTATCATGCTCCCCTCTGTCATAGCAGACGAGTGATAACACCAAGTCCCTGAGTGTATTGACAGTCAGAGGTGCAGTGGCAAGTACGAAACGGTCATCAATATACCTTAGTCTTGCCCTCACGGAACAACAACTTCATCCCGACCTTGACAAACTCCGGTTGTGTGATGAACTCAAACTGAACGGTGGCTCGATCACCAGTCCGCAGGATCCCCTCAGGGTTGTCCATCGATATGATACGAACAGTTTGGCGGACAGCCTAGAACCGATGAGGACTACGTTAGGTGTCAGGCGTTCCTACTCACTCCGCAATGAAGCATGGCCTATGTGCACTACATCAGCATGAGCTACGAGAACAGCAAACCATCAAGCATACCTGGTAGTTTCGTTGCATGGTAGTATTGTGACTGCAAATTGTGCTCGAATCATTATATTGTATGAGGTATTTGAGCTCACTATAATATGAGGACCTGTCCTTCGAATTGGCGTACTGCTGTAAATCTCGGTGAGTTATCGCAAAAATAATAGCAAAAATGTAGTGTTTGACCTTTCGGGGGAGTATCGGTCTTGTGCACTATGACCATACCCTTCCTAACGGCCGCACGTTTTACTCGCTTGAGAGCGAGAGCAACGCATTGGCCAGCCTCGGCTGTCACGACATCAGCTCTGCGAAAGTTCAGTACCCACACAAAACGCTAACAGGAACCGGATACCGCTTTCGTTGCATGCTCCTCACAATGGTCGACTGGAAATGTCCATTGGAGTCTGGTCCAAAGAGGACGGAGTCACCTGTCTTGATACTTCCACTGTTGAGAATCCCATTGACGACCGTCCCCACGTATGGGACAGACCAGACATCAGTAACCGAATACTGCAGCAAAAGATGTCAGTTGCACGCTTGAATGTGTGCTAGGGGCTGGTGCTACCTCAAGTGGCTGATCAACTGTGAACGTCTCGGTATCCGCTTCGCTGGATGGAAGGAGATTCAAGAACGTGCGAAACTTCAGTCAAGTCAGAACACTCGCACATTAGAAAGTGCATAACACCGACATAGTCAAGGCCTTCTCCAGTGACATTGGACACGCGAAAAATAGGACATAGTCTAAGTTCCATAAGCACCAAAAATTCACGATCAAAGATGAATAGGCTTACTTGTGTTGCGCAAATGTCTGCGACGATTCAACCGCGACTTCCATCGAGTTCACAAAAACTGGTGTTTTCCTGCAAAGTCATGTTACGTGAAGTCAAAGTGGAGTAAAGGATATGATTCACCTGCATCCAGGACTCTTCAAAATCTTCACCACCTGTTTCGTGGTCTCATTAAGAATATTAGGTGGGGTCATATCAATCTATGTGAAAATTAGTTCAGCTGCATAGTTATGGGGTTGACCTTTACCTTTGTAATACAGACAACGACAGGTACGCTTAACGCCAGAGCTATTGCCAGGTGCTCCTTTGACATGCCAATAAGCCCGGCGTTGGCACCAACCATAAGAATCACACACGATGGGGCCCCGGACGTCAAACCATACAGAGTAGTCTTTAAGTATCGCTCGTGGCCCGCAAGGTCTATAAAACGAGGGTATATATACAAAACATGGAGTCACGTCGAACGGACTTACCACTGAAAGAAACTATTTTGGCCGACTTTGCTGAAATTTCGTCCCAGCCCAGTTTATCGCGTCGAATCACGTCTGCATCAGCAGACGGCAGTATATTTGGAAGGACTGGGATTCCAGCTGTCGAAAAACCAAGGATCTGGATGAAAAGATGTAGGATAGTGTAGACTGGTAGGACATGGAACTTACTTCCATCCCTACACTAGATGTTCGTCCAGTCTCAATTTCATGTTTATGCCGAAATAGTGCTACACGAGCTCGGCCCCTCCCGTCATCCAGAGGACCTGAGAAGAAAATAGTATGATGGAAGTATGTGTGCATGCATGTGTATATCGTACCGCGTGTTAGAACTCCTAGTGTTGTAGACTTGCCCGAATCAACGTTACCGACGACAGCACAGCGGACTTCGGGAACTAATTCAATGCTAGGCGGAGGTAATCGTAATAGTAGAGTTGCACGTGGATGGTGGTCGTCAATCGTTTCAAAAAGAACAGATGTCTATTGGAGATAAATTCATGCCACCGGTATATAAATAAACCACACACCTTCCCTCCCAGCTCTTCCACAACCCTTTTAACTGATGATTGCAATGAAGCGACTTCGACGCCTGTTCGCGGGACCCCCAACCACCCCGTTGCGTTGTCAACGCTCTCCCCGAGAAAGAGTGATGCATGGGGTGGTCGGCAGCCAATGCGAAATATGTATTCGCCTTTGCTTCCAGTGATGAGTTGTGCTACCGATGTGCGTGCTCGATCATAGTCATGAATAGATAGTAATGCCTGAGAAGAATTGAGTGAATGCGTGACATGGTAATGGAAGGAGTACTAGGACAGCTTCGACCTCATCCTCAACTCCGACATCCCCAGATGGAGGTGGTTCACCGACAATATTGTTTGATTCCTCAAGTATCTGTATTTTCTTGGAATGTATATTCCGCGGAGCACTGGCAGGAGTTCCACTAGGTTGGCCACGTTGGCGGGCGAGTTCTCGGGCGTGAATTTCTTGGATTTCAGATTGAAAGCTCTTTAAAGACATGATGAGGTAGCGAGAAAATAGTAAGTATTGGAGCAGTACTACTAAGTCCTAGTAGCACTTTATGGAGCCCGTTTGAGTCAGAATGACTTAGTAGAGAGAGTCACGTCACCCTCGATGCTGTCACACAGGGGGCATACTCATATCCGGATTGTATGCTGCTCAGTTGGCGTCCCTGAGCTTATACACGACACAAGCAACGATAGACGTTAAACTCGCCTCAAGAATAGTAAGTAGTCACAAAGAGTCATCCGTCTTGATCTCTGCACGTCCAATCAAAGTATACAAGGGGTTTTCCTATTCTTACAACCGATTTCTGTGATCAGATAGTATCCCAGACCCCAAGGTGATCCCCATATCTAATTTCACTGCGTAATTCGCTGACATGAGAGGAAGGCAGTCTTGTTGACTTCTCTTCATCAGCATTCTTCCTCCGGAAAGATGAGGCATCGACCGTGTGCGAGCTGATGATGCTCCAGTCAATCCATGCGCTTTATCTCTACCGCGTTCCCTCATATGACAGAAGTTGTGCTTGACCATGATCAAACCATGATGTTAGGGAGATTGCCAATCCCTTCATAATGTAATTATGATCGGAGATAAGAACACTGAAGCATTCCCTTTGAAGAACTCGGTGACTTGAGGGATTAATGAGTAAACTCGAAATGCCAAATCAATCATTTACAGCCCCTGAAAGGTGCTCTCGATGACAGCCAGCTGCTGTGCCCCATACAACTTCCCAGTCCCTGGCGCACAAACCGCGTCTTCCTTCCTCCCCCTATATGCCACACCACCCTCTATGCCCAATCCTTTCAATACCTCCTCAATACGCTCCTGCACATGCTCCCACGCGCCCTGATTCCTAGGCTCCTCCTGTACCCATAGCACCTCCAATTGCTTATTAGCATTGGCATAGGGCACAAGTGCTTCACTGAGCGCGGCGAATGGGAACGGCGCGAGCTCTTCGATGCGGATGAGGGCGACACGCGATTGGAGTCCCGTGTTGCGCGCTCTTTTACAAGGTCGTAGTAGATCTTGCCACTAAGCAGCACGATGCGCTGGACGGCTTTGGGATCGGTGAGGGTTGACAGGTCCCTAAGAACGGGCTGGAATGCTGTTCCGGGGCCCATGTCAGTCAGCTTTGACGACGCAGCCTGCGTGTCTAGAGTTAGCAATGTAGGAAGGGTATCGGGCGGCACGCACAGCAAGTCGAAGTAGTCCCTTAGGAGCAGCGACGATGAGCGGTTTCCTGTAGTTCCGTTTGATCTGGCGGCGTAAAAGATGGAAGTACTGTGCTGGCGTAGTTGGGAATACTACGTGCATGTTTACGTTCAATTTCTCTTGGGCGACGTAAGAGTCGTTGGTGAGCTAAAAACAAAGCGTTAATAAACATTGATGAAAAACTGAGAAATATATTTGCCTGCAACATCCGCTCTATACGGCAGCTGGAATGTTCAGGGCCAGCACCATCTAGGCCATGAGGGAGGAGCAAGACGATGCCGCTCTGCTTCAGCCATTTAGCTGAGTGGGGATAAGCCATTAACAGAAAACATGCCAGTACACAGACGTACTCTCCGAACTCGCAATGAATGTATCAATAATGATTTGTGCGCCGTTAAAGAAGTCACCAAACTGAACCAGAAATAAAATCCTTTAGCTTATCGCAAGGAAATAACGACGCACCTGCGCTTCCCAGATGGGTAATAAATCAGGTCGTTCCCAAGATGCTCCATATTCAAACTACAAGACTGTTAGACTGAAAAAAGAAAGGGAAAACGTCTTACGCCAAGTACCGCCATTTCGCTGAGAGAGCCTTGACAAAAAAAAATGAGACAACATCCCGACCAAAAAAAAAGATACTCACTATTCGCCAGTTCTAGCTTGCCCTTCGCCTCCGTAAGAGCATGGTTTAGCGGAACAATCACGCCCTCTGTCTTCTGGTCCACCAACATCGCATGGCTACAGGTGTGTCAGTCTCCCTTATACTCTAACATAGCATTGATGGTACCGATGACTGAATGTCCCCCTTCCAACATCCTGCCCTGCGATGCGCACATCGCAACCCTCAAGCATCAGCGAGCCAAACGCCATTGCCTCCGCACTGGCCCAGTCGATCCCTTCGCCGGACTCAATGCTCCTAAGGCGGTTTTTCACATGCCTGTTCAACCGTGGATGGATTTCCTGCGTCGCGCATGGTCTTGGTTACTTTCGTTCATACAGGGAATACATAACACTTACAAACTCCTCAGGGACATGTACGCTGGCTTTGCCGGCGTCCTTGAGCACAGCACTACTCACACCTGTCTTATCTTGGCGTGCTGCAGAAGATGCTGGCCAAACCATGCCTTTCCACGCTCCCTCAAAAGTCACGGGAGGGGGGACATACGACGCTACATCCGTTAGCGCGGCATTCAGCGAGGCTTTATAATTATCTCGAACAGCTCGTGCTGTTTCAACCGAAATCACACCGTCCGACTGAAACACCGTGAGCATTCCCTTCGAAAAAAAACAAATGGAACCAGACATACAATGAGCTTATCCTCATATAACTTCGGGACAGAACTCCTGGAACGAATTTTTTCGTACATGAGCGGCTGCGTGAATGCTGGTTCATCAAGCTCATTGTGTCCCCAGCGGCGATAAACGATGAGGTCGATTACAATGTCCTTGCGGAAGTGGTTGCGATACTTGAAGGCGATATCGACAGCGCGAACAACATCTATGTGTACTCAGATGGAAGTCGTTGTGATTAATAATTAAGGCAGAAACAAACCTTCAGGGTAGTCTCCATTTACATGCAGAACTGGACAGTTGATCATCTTGGCGATGTCACTACAGTAAAAGGAAGAGCGAGCGGAGGAAGCGGGAGTGGTATATCCGATGCTATAACGTATGTCAGCGTCAGATCGGGAAAGTATGTGTCAATTAACTTGTTGCTGTGAGGCAGAGATTAGAACAATAATCAAAAAGAATCGAAAAATATACTTGACGACAATGTGGACACTTCCGCCGCTTGTAAAGTGCGGGAGACCACCTGTAAATATCACATTAAACTCTTATAGCTCGTGAGATCGGTATCGGGACTACGAACTCAAACCAAGTGTTTCCATTACTACCCCTTGTCCTGTGAAGCTGGCATCGCCATGCAGTTGGACGCACATAACCTAGCGCCAGCTCACGTAAGCACTTCAAACTACAAAAGGCGCCCCGTGGCAATACCTTGTCGCCAAGCATGCAGTCTTGGTTATTCTTGTCGTTAGATAGTGTTCTAAGTAACCTATATTGCTTCGCTCTGGCTTTGCCAAGCGCAACAGGGCTCACGGCCTCCAAATGGGATGGATTTGGCAGCAACGAGACTTTTATTCCATCAGCTTCGTCATACTGCAATGTCGGGGATGAAACTTGAGTGACGGTTAGAACTTTCGCAGATATGGAATGTAGGATGCGCACCAAGATGGCTTAGGACGTCCCCGGAAACATCCAAAGATTCATCCACTTCGCAACCGCCTTTGATTTTGTGAAACAAGGAAGTAGGGTTGTATTCCAAGAGCCCTGTAAGCAGATTAAGGCGTCCCCTGTGAGGCATAGCAAGTATGAGTTGAGTTATGCCAGCTACATGCGCATTAGCAATGATTGCAGGGAAGGAAATGAAACTGACCTTTGGACGCGGCCTCAAAAAGGGCGTCCAATGCGGGGAGCATAGACTCCCCACCCTCAAGTCCATATCTCTTCAGATTTGGAAACTTAACCTGTAAGAAATTGTCCAACACCTCTGACTTGGCGAGCAAAGCGTGAATGTTCTTCCGTTTATCCGCGTTGAGGATAGTCATGGGCTCCAAGGCGCTCTGTGACTCCAATAGCTTCGCAAACCACAGCCTCTCCGTCTTGCTCGGGAGGTCCATATATTCATACGCGATGCGGCCGACGTAGATAGAGTTGAGGAAGGAGGTGATGTTTTCAAGGGACCATTCCTGTTTTCCCTCACCTGTCCAGATGATACCGTCTATATCAAATGTACGATCAGGGTCGTCGAGGCCATAACGGATGGGGTCGAGTGCAGCAACCCGTTCGCGACGGAGGAGGTCAAGGGGATCGATAGAGGCGGCTCTGTGACCATGCGTGCGAAGAGAGTCAGCATACCTCAGGAGGGGAGCATTGGTTGCACGGTTAGTAAGTTGGTCCGAATTATCTGATTGGATTTAGGTGAGTATATGCAGTGCTAACTACTCAGACAGTACACGCACAGTCTGGGATGGTGAAGTCGCGTGCTTTGCGGAATCCAAACGATTCGTCATGATACTTCCTGTACACTATGAACACACGGCCATTGGAGCGTTGTGTGACACGGGCAAGAACATTCCGAGTCGGAATATGGACCCGACCAGCAGAGATGGAGTTCATGGGGCAGTATACTGGTACCGTTAGGGACCTTGTCAAGTCTCAGTAACACGATGTCAGTGAATGTGGGGAAGAAAGTAGTGAGTCAGTGGGGTCGAAATTTTCGGATCAGAAAAAAAAGTGATCCATTCTAATATATATTCTTCATGTTCCGATCCGAAAATTTCGACCGTCATCTGAATATCATAACTTTGTAACAAACCTGTTTTAGTCGACATGAGACATAGGTTGCATGTGGTCTCTGTGCATGCTGAACGAAGGCCCAGTACTCGAATGGTCATGAAATGGGTGGATGGTAGTAGTGTAAGGCTTTGCCTTTAGCGCTAATTCAAATTAAACTTCAAGCTTCAAGAACCGCGACATCAACGCGACCTGCAGTGCTGCGCTGCATTGAATCCCTACCTTAACATCACTTTTGAAACATACGCTTATACGATACTTCCCTTCATACGATCTCATTGAGTTCATTTTTCCTCTCATACTGTACGCCTGTTTCAATACCAGGCGTGATCCACATGACTGCATCTTAAGATGAACCGGGGCTCCGAATCTTATTAGTCATCAATCATTTTCAAATCTCTAAGTCAACTTTTCAACATTGAATATTGAATACCCTTTCGACGAACTCGCTATATATACAAGTGGTTTTTGATGTCAAGTTCTTGTAGCAAACCGCTGCAGCCGTCTCACTCTCGGGCTCGTCAAGTGCAGTACGCGCCGCGCCAGCGATTCCTTCTTAGTCACGTTTCAAAGTCGCTAGGCAAGGCCGCCGACTGCAACCGGTGCGCGGTGTCAGTGATTTAGATGACGAGATTGAATGTGAGCAAAAGACCGGAATGTCTGGATTGATATGAATGTCAAAGGCTCACTTAACAGACTGAATGAAGGGGACATAAAGCAGGTTAGCCGCAGAAGAAACGGAAGTCAACATACAAATAACGAACCTGGCTTTAAGTGAAAACGACTGGGTTGTCAAAACCCGGAGGAATGGTTTGGAAGGCTACTGGTCCGCTGACCTTCACATGTGTAAGTGTTCCAGGCGCAGGCCTAATGAAACCAAATAAAGGCCACGCTGCCAGCCGCTAACGGTCACGAAGTTACTGAGAACAAAAACAGCATCTGTAAGTGACGTGCAAGATAAGTTTATGTCTTGATGATTATCCCAATGTTAACCTAAATGTTATTGTTATTGTTTTGCCTGAAACGCTACCGCATCGATATCTCGTCAGACACCTGAATGATACGCAGTGCGGGTAATTCCGAAAAGTTGTTCAATCTCCGCTCAAACCTTAAGTCCCTATTAGGCATATCATCAAGTTTCGTGTCGCCCGGGATATTCAATAACTGAAGCACCAAAAGCTCGTCAAAATGGTAAGCTGCACGTCCATTCTACTTGTCCCAAATCCTCACAGAGTTTTGTTCAGACTCTCGCTGTCGATCTATTGAACCCTTCTGCAGAACATGAGCGCAAGCAGCACAAGCTCAAGCGTCTCGTACAATCTCCCGACTCTTATTTCATGGACGTAAAATGCCCAGGTGCGTGCCGTCGCGTCAAACCAGACACCATTCACCTTAACCGGTTGTTTTTTGTAGGATGCTTTGCTATCACCACTGTTTTCTCGCATGCACAATCAGTAGTTCTTTGTGGCTCGTGTGCTAGTGTCCTATGCCAACCTACGGGTGGTAAGGCAAGACTGACCGAGGGTATGTTATCCAATCATGATATTTTGCAATGCATTAACTTTTCGCAGGTTGCTCATTCCGCCGGAAAAATTAGATAAGGCTTCACTTTGCACTCTTTTTCTCTAGTGATAGTAGTGCAAGCTGGATGATTTACATAACTCTTGTAACACTCTTCACCAATTCATCGATGTATCATCATCTTCTAAGTCATCTACAAACGACTGGCCGGTGACTGAATGCTATCCTAATACTGGAATGAGACTCTTCATAGGTGGGACTCTTTTAGGATGTGCCTGTAAGTTCGTACCTTCCCATCCATAAGGCCTGAGCGCTGAGCCACTCATCCTCAAATCTCGCAGGTGACCAGAAATTACCTAACAAGGCAAAAAATGAAAAGTTCTGAGACACAATCGAACCCTCCTCCAATTCTTTTGCCTTTCCTGCTAACCGAGTGGCTCGTCCCTTATGCTCAGACCATCGCACACGATTGCCCCGTGCTTTTTGCCTTTAAAGGCAGAAATGCGCGCCGCAGAAAAGCAATCGTACTCGATGTCCATAGCACGCCTGGTGCTTTAAAAGAAGCGCCCAAGATGCGTAAATTTGCCACAACGCACGCGCTATTCATTCACTTCAACGAGTCAATTCTACTCCCCAGACCACATACAACCACTTCTCTCCTCTCAAACACTATCACAAGATGCCTGCTGCAGGACGCAATACAGTACGTTTCCACCCTACCCATGTCACACGTCTTGTATTTATGACACTTTCTCTACAGACGCCTGTTAACTGCCCTATCTGCCACAAGGCTATAAGTCGCAAGGCAGATCTTCCTAGACATATGCGTCTACACGATGAACACAAGGAGGCTCTGTACGTACTCGTACCTTATTATATCAGGTAGTTCCTGACCTGTCTACTATCTTCATTAGTATGCACGCGTGTCTATACCCTAATTGCAATTACAAGACCCTCCAAAAATCCAACCTACAGACGCACATCAGGACCCATACTCGTGATCGTTCAAAGACGTGCCCTTGCCCTGGGTGTGCGTTTGCCACCACCGATCCTGCGAGCTTGACGCGTCACCGCAAGCACCTACACAGCTATGAGTCCAAGGCGCGTCGCGACCTCGGAGGCAAAGCTGCTCGACGGTCTGCCACCGCACCTTACCCATCTGTTCGATTTTCGAAGCCCCAAGGAGATATCCCTGCATCTCTGGATCTGAATCACATGACATTTCCCGAGCTCGCATGCCTCACTCCCCGTAATGCGCTCTCACCAGTCGAGTATAGTGACACCGGTATCCCTCAATTCTTGGGCGAGCCCACCGAACTTCTTTCCTGGGAGCAACTCTTCCCCAATTTCCCTGCCGAGAGCTCCGCCTTCGTTTACGAACAGCCCTGCCAGCTCCCTGCCTCTACCTTCTACCACTTCCAGCCCTCAACCGTTCCAGTCGATCTCTCCACTCTTCACATGCCGCAGTTTGACCCAGAGTTGTTCTCCTATGTCAATTATCAAGAGCCCATTCCCGTCTTCGATGCGGACCATCAATACCAGCCTGTCCGTGGAAACGATCCAAACGACTCCCCACTAGCTGGACTAGAGGAGTTTTTGCAGACATATGGCTCGGGGTACTTTGAAGGCCGCTGCGAGTACCCAGATAATGCAACATATTCCATGTCCCAGCCCTCGGTTACGAACGTCTATTGAAATCTTTCTTGACTATCATGTTTCATCTCGTCATATTATCTGGCATTATCACCATCAGCATCGGCATTACAATTGCATTTGGAGCTTGGCATTATCATTATTGTTCGCTTATATCATACCACTTGTATCTTCTCTATACATATCTTCCACACATTTAGCATTATGATCTTCAACTTGTATCTTATGTACATCATTATACGGATTTCACTATGAATTGACCAATTACCGACATGCCACAGTTCGATGTCCACAACTACCATAGCACCATACGAACCTTCAGTCTCCGAATATTTGAATCATATGATCGGACCAAACTGCACCGCAGTGAATAGATACTAGATTTGGCCAGCGATATCTAAACTCCGCTACCCCAGTATACAATGGCTCCTCTGAACCACTCAAACACTTTACTTCGTTCGCGTGAGTTTTTCATCATTTATATGTGAAGCTAACATCCTACGACAGAATCCTTTTTTTCAAGACACTCACTGGCAAGACCATCACTCTGGAGGTCAAGTCCTCTGATACCATTGATGACACTCAGGCCAAGATCCAAGACAAGGAGGGGTATGTATGTTAACGCCACTTACAGCTGACAGTCACTGTATACAGTATTCCATCTGACCGGTAGCACCTCATTTTTGCTGCTAAGCAGCTCGAGGATAGTCGGACACTCTCCGACTATAAGATCCAGAAAGAGTCTACCCTTTACTTGGTCCTATGTTTCCATGGAGAGATGCAGATCTTTGTTGAGACCCTCATGGGCAAGACAATCACATTGGAGGTGGAGTCTTTTGACAACATTGATAACATGAAGGCCAAGATCCAGGATAAGGGAGGTATTCCCCCTGACTAACAATGTCTTATCTTCACTGGCAAGCAGCTCAAAGATGGACATATCCTTTCTGACTAAAAAATCCAGAAGGACTCCACTCTTCACCTCATTCTCCACCTGTGTGGTGGTATGCAGATCTTTGTCAAGACCCTGATGGGCAAGATGGTCACATTGTGTTACAACCATGCAAAACTGGGGCTACTAAGAAGTCCTGGTCTTACATGGGGTTGTACTGGAGGGATGGAAAGTTGAGGGGGCTTGGCCTCAGCTCATACGCTGTGCCCCTTACCTGAGTATGTGCCCTTAATTTTGGATGAAGTCCAAGGGGGAGTTATAGTGAAGTCCGGACGGAGTCCAGATGAACTCTGTAGGACAGGATAGCTCGATAGAGCTCTGAAGGACTTCCAGATGAGCATGGGAATGTGCCAGAACTATTTCTGGATGGTAGGGAGTAATGGTAAGACTACTGGAACAAGTTCCAAGTAAAATGGATGAAGGATGGACTCCTGGACAAAGTCCAGGGCAGGATAGGAGCAAAGCTCCGGAGGGACAGATGATCCATAGGTGTCGGAGGATAGGATAGGATAGATCCGGAGGACCAGAGGTCCGAAGGTCCAGAGCTTGGAGGAGCAGAAGAGCGGAAGAGCAGATGATCGGATGAGCGTAGCTCTATGGATCTTAGGGGAAGTGTTAACTACTAGAGGGGAGTAGGTCCGGATATGGTATAGAAATAGTATAGACTACTCTGGACAAGGTCTGGTGTAATGAACATATTGGCGCTGGGCTTAAAACCCCACCTTTTGACACTTGTCTCACATCTACAAAAGTTACCACTTGTCCATGGCTGTCTTACCCCTTTAGCAGTACTGGCGGCATCCCACGCTTACCGCACACTGTACTGACTGCCACACCATGTTCCACGTACTGATGTCCTTCCATGTCGAACTAAAGAACTACTACAGCAAAACTAGCTAACTATATACACATATTGAAACTGAGATGTAAACTGAGTTTGAAACTACTAGCCAATCATAAAATAGAAACGAGAATCGTACGATGTGATAGTTGTGACATTGTTATGACATCATATTCTAGAAGGTTCTAAGATCACGTGACACTATCTTATCTTATCTTATCCGATAGCATCATAAAAGATCTCTTCATCTTCATCAGGAAGTTCGGTTATAGAAGCGGATGTGGAGATTTCGATAGGATTTGAGTTTGTCTTAGCACTGGGTTTAGACGCTTTAGGGAAATTAAGAAAAGAGTAATGATTTGTATTTGGAATTCATGACATTGTTCCTTGATGTTTTCCCATTGATGTTTCTTGATACTTCCTGATTGTTTCTTGTTACTTACCTTCTGCTTTATATCTTGTTAATTCAACTCCACTCTGTTCTCGCACTTGGGCTCTGGCCCTTGTAAGCCTTTGGTTCAGGCCTATGGGAGTATTCCCTAGGCCAGACATTTGACCCTTTGTTATATTATGCTTTCCAGACTTCATCCAACTCCTGTCTTTAATCCTGTTCATCTCCAGCTCTACCTTTGGTAGTCTTCTTCCTCTGTATGTTTCTACTCTGGACTTCATCCATAGTAGCCTATACTCTCCTTATGTAATCTCCAGACCTACTCCTCTACAGTAGGGCAATACTTCCCCTGAATCCACAGAGTTCCGCTCCTCGCTCCTCCACTCCTCGTCCTCCAGACCTCCTATCTCCGGTCATATCCTATCCTATCCTTGACCTCCTGTGGATCATCTTTCCCCCTGGAGCTTTGCTCCTATCCTGCCCTGGACTTCGTCCGGCAGTCTATCCTCTGTTCCATTCTACTTGGGACTCATCCCAGTAGTCTTACCCTTATTCCCTGTTCCTCCAGAAATAGTTCCGGTGTATTTCCCATGCTCCTCCAGTAGTCCATCAGTGCTCTTCTGAGCTGTCTAACCCTAGAGTTCATCCAGAGTTCCCCTCCAGACTTCACCAGAACTCCCCCTTGGACTTCATATCAAATTAGGGGCACATACTTGTATAAGGGGCACAGTGCACAAGCTGAGGCCAAGCCCCCTTGAATTAGTTATGACCCTCCAGTACACCCCCATGCCGAGCTGGAACTTCTTAGCAGCCTCCAGTTTGGCATGGTCGTAACAGAATACCATTCACCTTGTACTCTGTTGACATGCATGAAACCTGTTTTGAGCATGGTCATGGAGATATAGTGTATACTTTATAGGCTTAAGATACTTGGGAGTATAGTTCTAAATTTCTAATAACTTATGATAGTTTTTGTACTACAGATTAAAGGGCAAATGAATTAATGGCATAATTGTATGACTTATCCTTGCCATGAAACTGTGTCAAGACTCTTAATTATGTATTACTAAGCAATTTCCCACACCTTCCAGAGTTTTTTCATATATTTTCCTACCTTTCTATGAAAGTTGACTGAGTTAGCATTTTGTAAATCAAATATTTAAATGAATAATAGTCAATATAGATTATGTAATGGACTATTCACCAGTATTTGTGTTGTTGAATGTTTTTGAATGTGATGTGCTATTTGTGATGTCTTTGAATGTGATGTGTTGTTATGTGTTTGGACTAGTTCTGAAATTTTGGTAGCCAATCGGTGGACTTTAGGATGACTAAGCAAAGTGAGTCATAATGAGTCATGTGGAGTCATTATGAGTCATTTCACATGTGACTCATATTGAGTCATGATGAGTCATATTACCTTATTTAGTTAGTAGCACAGCTATGTCTATAGTAGTATATAAAGGGACCATTTTCATTTTTCCACTCTAAGCAATAAGAAACATATTACCATTATTACTAAGTATTGGTGTGAATATCTGAGTGAATATTAGTTTATTCCCTCACTTCCTTTGTCACTGTTTCCCACAACATTTTGACCATCTGAGATATTATCTTTACATTCTTTAATTGCACTAGCTAGCACATGATTGTTAGTTGTCTAGTGTAGTTCTGCTTCATTCTCTTTATTGACACAAGAAATCATTTCTGTGGGGAGAATTATCATATTTTCATTGATTGAGTGACAACAAATAGGACTTATACTTTATTCAGTAATATTAAGGACCTGGTTAGCTTTAAGACTACATCAAGAGGGTGTACTCTGTTCTGATTCTGCATCATACTCATCATGAGTGCCTGAGCAGCAGAGAAGTTAATTTCGAGGCCACGTATTGATTGATTCAATTGTATTTGACTTCTAGTTTGCTCTCCTAGTCATGAGAATAAGAAGTAGTCAAGATATTGTTCTGACACATTTTGTGTTGTCACTTCATTATTTGTAGCATCATAGCACTGCATCAAGCCAGTTATTGGTTCGGCTACACTTCATATTTCCATTCGGCCATTGCCTTTGTCCGAGTTATTCAAGTATTATATCAAGCCAGTTAGCAGTAACTATCTTCCTAAGTTCCTGAATTCTGATTACAATAATTAGTAGACACTAACCCTGAGATTTTCCCACACAGATCTCTACCCTTTTAGTCATTGGTAAATTGCCTAGAAAAACTGCAACCCCCAACGAACACCATGTTATCAACCGTTGGTATTTGTCTGAACCATTGACCATGGAAGGATTGTGAAATCTGGTGATTTATTTGCCTTTCACATCCTAGTAAGACAACGGGGAATGCAATGGCTCTTGAATGTATAATGAGTTGGACTTCAATGAAACGACAATGTAGAGCCACTATGTGCATCTGTGCATTTCTAACCAATCATTTTTGACAGATAGGTTTCATTAAATGGTGCACGTGCAGTTTTGTTTCAAATCCAGATGATGAGAGGCACTCCTGGATGGTTTAGCATTGCAAGGTAGTTGGGTGTGTTCTGGCACGTTCAATGAAGCATGTTCAGATTCCTTCAGGTTGTCTGAACCAAAGTAAGAATCTGTTTTATGTTATGATTGGCATGTGTGCTTCATGTCTGTTTGTGAAGCTTATGAAAATCGCATGGTAATTTGTCTAGAATTCTGTCATTGAATTCGTCAACGTAGATATTGAGAGGGAAAAGGGCGATGAATGGAAGTTGTCACAGACTCACCCTCCAAGTCACTAAGCAAGGCTAGTACTTCTTTAACGACTCCGTGTCAAGATTGCCTGAATACACTTTATACTGCGGCTACTTATCATTGTTATCGAGACATCAAGTTGACTTTCTCCTCACACCAGGACAAATCTACTGCTGTCACAAATTCAAGTCAAAGGCGGGTTTCCTGTGGCTTGGGCCTGCTGCAGGAATGCATCAACTTTGTTCATTGCCTTCAAGTTGGATTCAAGTTCTCATCCGAGTCTTTATTATTGTTGTCTTTTTAATGGTGTCTTGCAGTGCATTGCATTGTACTTGGGAGCGGTTTAATGGTGTCCTCAAAGTTTGTGAAGTTGACGAATGCTGTGCACGGGAAGAGCCGCAAAAACACCGTGACACAATTGCGCCCGAGGCCGGCGGTAATTCGTGCTTTATATATAGATATGAGGCTCACCGTGGACGGACAAATTCTCACATCAGAGAAATAAGGCTCACCGTTAACGTTCACGATCAAGTTCTTTCGCAAGCAGGTTGTCCATGTTAAAATTCTCTTCGAACAAATAAGGCTCGCCGTGGATGGTCAAAATCTCGTCGGAGTAACGAGAGTGTTACTAAACTATTGTACTCTCACGTGACACTGACCACTGTGATTTATCCATTTCGACGCTTATATAAATCGAATGCCCAGGTACATAAATTTCATTCATCATTGATCCAACCTCTGTAGTTATTTGCTAACTCAGTCCAGCTTCATCCAATGGGCTCCCAGCCAGCTCAGACGCAAGCTGCGAGCCCGTCCCATACACCACGGATAATTCGTGGTACTGAACCCGGTCTCCTCGACCCGACCCAACCCTCTCGTTTATTGCGTGCTCCAGATTCCACACTCTCCTTCGCATCCTTTGATCCACGCACTGCCCTTGCTGGCGAAGATATCCCGGACTTGCATAAATTATCTATTAGGGAGGACCTTCCACCTCCCAAACGAATTGTCATCGAAACAACGCCCAAAGGCAGGAGTTTTTGGAGGTTTGTGCCAAAAGCACGCTTGGATGGAGGGGCGCGTGATGAAGGATTTTGGCCACGAGTAGTCGAAATATGCGGGTGAGTGACGTCGTTCTTCTATGTCCTTGCAGATGATGGAATGCTGTATTTTCAGGGAACACGTGTTTTGTTACCAGGAGCAGTGGGAGATTTACAAGTTGGACCCGGAGTATCAGTGCACCGTGCACTTTGGCTTTAAATTTACGTCTGTTGTGAGGGTTGACCCTCAGGCTCGGCGCTCTGGAGCTCCTTCACCACCAGGTCCAAAGCGCGCACGCGCACGCACGCCTACCCCTGAAGCGGACACCCCGCTTCCAAGCAAAAAAGTGCGTTCGCTGCGCACTCATGTAGACTGTGATGATCACAGTAGCGAAAGCGAATCTGACGAGGACGAAGAAGAAGTGAAACAAATGGTTGTCGATGATCTTCTTCGTCGCAGGGCTAAACCCTCGTCGAATACTGTACGATGTGGGAGGGAGGAATTGAAAAAGAAGCGAGACAAGCGATGGCAGAATAACAAGAAAGCACAAGCAAAGTATTCTCAAGCTGACGGACACCCGATGTCCCTAGATGCGGAACAGTTTGCGTCTCAGAACAATACTGGGACGCAAGCCGAAGAAAATACCAAACGAAAAAGTTTGTTATAACCTCTTCCCTTTATACCAGTCTGACAAAGTTGACAGAAGGCGGATCTACCGTTGACACGGATGATGAACTGTCACAAGCACACACATCTACAAATGGCCATATGCGAAAGCGCCAACGAACTACATCACCAAGTCAGGCCAAACAAGCTCTCCATCAATCAAAAATGCAACGGGAAATGCGCAAACAAGCAAAAGTTAGGGCGATGGACGAACGCCATCAAAAGGGATTCAAACAAGTATTTGCCGATTATTACCCAATCGACATCGACGAACTGCGTATGTCATCGATCTCACTCTGCTCTTTCAATGGTTCATTTTTTTTTCCTTCAGTGAGTGATTATAAAGAGTCACCGACATGCCCTCAGCCTGCTGCTTCGCAAGAACAGTCCGAGTTTCCTAAGAGTGAACACTCGAACGAAGAGGCAATGCGAGAAGCTGAGCTCGCAGAATCCATTCGCAAAATGCGAGAACTGGACCGGGATAAACCTCTCTGGGAAGAACAACGAAGGAAGCGTGAGGCACAGGAACGTGCCGAAGAACAGGAGCACCAAGCTAAAGCCGAACAGCGAAGAAGAGCTGAGGCAGAAAGGCAGAGGCAGCAACGTGAGGAGGTCGAACGTCAGGCACGCCAAGCCCGAGCGGAAGCCGAACGACGTGACGCGGAAGAGGAAAGGCGACGGCAAGAACACCGGCGTCTCAAGCAACGACAACGCTGGGAGTCCGGTACCTGGACGAGTCATCGAGCCCTGGAACGATACAAGGTTCTCAGTGAGGAGTTTGACGCTGCGAGGTTCACGCCTGATCAGCCGATTGCTTTTCTGGATATCCCGTGGCCTGTACTCCATCATCCTTCTCATCTGACAGTTGAGGACGTCGATTGGTCCGCAGTGGAGAGATTTTTTGCAACCGTCAAGACCTCCATGCGACCTCAAGATTACAAAGATTTCGTGGAAAGAAGTCATCGGCGATTCCATCCGGATAGATGGCGTGCTCGTAAGCTGTGGTCAGCTATTCGGGATGACATAGAACGCGGCTGCCTCGAGGTTGCCGCCAATACAGTCGCCCAAGCTATTACGCCAATCTGGAGAGAAGTAAAACCACACTGATGTCAGAATACACATGTATGAAAGTGGCATTTAATAGATATCTTAATATGAATTCTTGAATTGATCGACTTGATTGAACATGTTCGTGTTGATAGGCGACCATCATGCCCACAGAGCTAGAACTCCATCAATATATGGGAATTTTCTCAAACGTTCTGCACAAGTATGACAACTGTGACCCGTGTGCAAGGTTTTGCTAGATGGGGTGATGGGATATTTGGTTCGGCCACTCTTCATCTCATGAGCCAAGATATACCCGGTGTCTAGACGGGCTCCGATTCGTTGACGCGTTAATCGTCGTCAGAAAAGTAGTGAAGAAACGTCTGATTTCATTCTAAAAAGTTATTATTATTGCGCCAGACGAGTCGGATCAAGGTCAGAAACACATCATGATTAGACTGCAATATTATTGGCGACGGTACATACTACATGCACATGCACACGAATGAGTGGCGTCATGGCCTCTCCCATCACCATGTGATACTCCGTGTGGGGTTTATAAGATTGTAACCGTAAACACACAGCATCCGTGACCAAGACAGCAGATTCGGAGAGTCCAGACACCAATCTGCCAATCAACTACAAAGAATATGTCGTAAGTTCCGTGTTAGGTCAGCAACGGAGAGTACTTATCTCTGTTAACTACATATACATGCACTCAACATTATTGAACGAAGACGAACGTCCTCGGAATGAGTCGACCTGGTGTGTGTTGATCAAGTTCAAACTTGAGTGATTGTCCGCCGATCAGAATATATCACGAAGGTAATCACACCCCTGAGGCCCTATCTCTAAGGCAGTTGCGGGGAATCAGTTTGTAATCTTTTGTGATACGCGAAATTCTTCACTTCTCGTACAGCCTTGCTACACACCCGAATAGAGTCACCACCGTTTCATGAACACTCGGTGATCAATAGATCCCAGCCGACCTGAAGCTTCTTGGTGTATTGAATTGTTATATAATCCGGACTTCGAACTCCATATTCAATATGTAACACGCTAATGATTATCGATTAGCATAAATTCCACTCCATTCCACTTCACAAAACTGGAACTATTGATAAATTTATGTTTAACTTGGCTTCAATTGCGGAAACTTTGACTGTGCTGGTGGGACTGCCAAGAAACTACGGGAAACTGAAAGAGGAGCCGGGCCGATATTTCCAGGGGGAAGGCCAATTATGGCTAACCCGAACAGCCTGCCGCAGGTGTCCGCTATTTGTACCGTGATGAAATTGACACTGCGGGCTGCCTGCCCTGGCAGGCCCTGATTGTACGCGTTACGAGGGGCGTTCAAAGTTGGGCGCACACGGCCCACGCCCATGGTATGATAACCTTTAAATTCTTCGATGCCTTGTACTAGGATAAGGCAAAATGTCTTTGAAATAGTATTAAACAATTTGTCCTCGAAATTGCCATAGAAATGTGGTGGCAATAGAATTAAGCAACGATCTTGTAATAGTACGGCACGTTACAATGGTTGCCAGCATATTGAAAAATATTATCCTAACCCTTTTGCGTTATATCTCACGTGATCACTCAAGATACCTGAAAATTTAATCAAAATCTTTGAGTAAGAATGCTATGGCACACTAGGACTGGAGAGGTTTAGAAGGCTTCGTTTAGTCCAAAGTCCGATAGCTACCATGTGTCGTTTGGCGTTTGTCAGGGCGTGGGTGGTGAGTGTATTTGCACGGCCCTTATTAATAAATAATATTGTGTAGATCCATTTGGTCAGATCGCAACCTAGTACACACAAGTGACGAGAGTCTTATTTTAGTCGCAGTATTATATGCAGTCAGGAACATCCCTTATAAACGCATAAATACTGGGCTATGCCACCCTTCAGATTCTTGCATCCCCCTTGGTCTCAGCGGGTCCCACACTACCATCACTCCAATGTCCACTTCAAGCACTCTCAAGCCAGCTGAAGTCGCTGTTGCTCTGGTCGAGCAGGCCGTAGCCAAGCACAACACGCGCTTGGACAAGACCTTCTTCAAGGCGGTAAGTAACATGTACGCACATGCGTAATTTAACATCTTAACCTCGCTATCAGGTCCTTGCCGGTGTTATGTTGTCCTTTGGTGGTCTTCTTGATCTCGTCATTAGTGGTGGCTCCGCAGGTCTGACAGCTTCGAACCCTGGAATTGTCAAGGTCCTCGCCGGTTTTGTATTCCCAGTTGGACTCGTTATGTAGGCGCCGGTGACCTCAGTACATTAGACCATGACTTGACCATCGTGCCTTCCATAGGATTGTGCTCCAAGGTTTTGATCTGCTTACCAGCAATCTTATGGTAGGCAGTTTAGCGTTTGTGTGTAGACCACTTCTCACTCATCATGTAACTTATAGATATTTCCCATGGCTGCATTGAAAAGAGCAATTCCCTGGTGGGGCGTTCCTGTCAACTGGATCGTTGGTAAGTACTGCCGAAGCCTCCTGTTCGCATGCTGAGTATACCATCGTGTCAGTCTTTTTCGGCAATCTTGTTGGCAGTCTATTCTTTGCAGCAATCCTTTCGAAATGTCAGTTCTCATTCATTTGCATAGACTAAATTGTATAGCTTAACATGTCCATCTTATACAGACGACGGATTGATGACAGAAGATCCCTATGCCTCATACGTAAGGTCATTTGCTATGTGAGTCACTTCATACTATCTGGAAATCCCGTCGTCTCAACAACCTCATACCAGTACGAAAGCTATCACGCCTGGCTGGTATCAGATCCTCCTTCGCGGCATTGGTTGTAACTGGCTCGTTTGCATAGCCGTTTGGGTACGTATACGTATTCTTTCTCTGAGCAATTATTTATGTGGGCCTTATTTAGCAAGGAACGGGAGCTAAAGAAACTTTTTCGAAAATTATTGCTGTCTGGTTCCCCGTCTGGGTTAGTAAAATCTTCAAAGGTGCTTATCCTGACTCATGTATATTTTCTAGGTCTTCGTGTCTTGCGGGTTTGACCACGGTGAGTCGCAGAACATTCGGTCATGAACTCTCACCAAAACTTTTTACTAGTTATCGCAAATATGTTTTCACTCTCATTGAGCATTATGCTCCACTCTGAGGTACGTGTTTCACACTAACCTACAACGTGGTACATTTCTGATTGCGTTCTAGCTTACGACAGACCTATATATTCGCAAGTACGCGCCAAGTTATTTGTTCAATACATTTCAACGTTTGCTAATTACTTTGTTAGGTCGCTAATTGCGTCTTTGATCGGTAACATTATTGGAGGTCTCTTCGTGGGCTTACCAGCCGTATATTTCTATCTTGGTGATTGGCATGCCGATGGCATGCGTGACGCCGAGGAGGCCCGCATAGAGCGTAAAAACTCGGGTCCTAGTGATTCAGAAAAGTCATAGACGGGCGACTACTGGGACACATCATTTTTCACGTTTTGGACGACTATATGAAAACATGCCAGGCAGCATGATTGACGAAGAATCCTGGGGATACAATGGAATTACTGGAACGAAACACGCCCAATTCATTCTCAGACAATACCCCGCAGGTGGGTATACGATGGGAGAGGTTGGGATTTATGTGTCATGAAACATCATATTGTACACAGTTGTAGGGGGAGGCAGACGGAAGACATAGTGACATACTAGTGTATTGGACGAGTATCGCAAGTTTTAAGCTTGCGATACATCGATGTTTTGGATGTTTTGTGTAATTTCCAGTATTTATTGCATGTTGCCTGCACCACTGGTCAGTTTTGAGGTCATGACAGAGGATTTAACCCCGACTGAAAACAGATAAATATCGTCAATCATATGATATCTCATGATGTCACAAACGTGGCTAATAACAGTTAGCCGGAATTATTCGCAACCGATCAACGTTAACTTCGATGATCGAAGACGTCGGAACGTGCTTAACCTTGAATTGGCTTGTGACTTTTTTACAAATAGTAATCAACGGTATCTACAGCATGATTGATTCACATGTACGTCTATTTGCGACTGCGCAAGAACTGCCAAGAAGAACGTGGTGTGAAGTGAAAGTTCACAAGGGGAATGATAGATCAAGACAAAAATAAGATAGATAAACGTGGATAATTTGATGAGACTTTGGACTCAGTCGATGCACTTTGAGACAGCGGTTGGGAGGAGTACTCCTGATTCGACGATAACTGTTATAGTTCTCCCTACTATGTATCATAGCGGGTGGCTCGCATGTCCTGAGTAGAAGGAAAAAAGAGCAATGCATGATGAGAGACACAGGTGAGGTGCCCGAGCGATGACGATGATGAGTAAAGATACGAAGCTCGTGTCCTGCACGTTGTCCGATTCTGTGAAGATGTGACATAGCGGAACGCGCAAACTCTAAGTACAAAGAAAAGAATGCGCGTTATTCGATTCTTTCGCTACCTTGTTACACATGCGAGTCTACTTGCAGTTACCCCGTCTTCGACAAATTACCATCTAAAACAGCGGTCCGGCGGGAACGGCGAGTAGTGGGCGTATGCCTCATAGTACACCAGTGCATTTGGGGTGGAAGAAGGCATGGAATGTGGGGTTCCAAGACTATAGTTAGCACTGTCCTGCATAGAGTTTCGCTCTTAATGACGTAGAAGGATGTAGCCACATGCCTCGGATGCGAAGACTGGAATATCCTCGTGTCGATAAGAGCATACTTCTGGGGTTTAAATTGCCGAAAAAGTTCACAATGAACGTAAGACTAGAGGAGCCCGGCCAGTCGTGCGAGTCGCCAACCTAAGGTGAACGGAGTAGTAGATTGCTTGGAGGCGCGGGAAGTTCCGCTCTGCGCAAGCTCTTGTACTCAACAAGGTAGTGACAAATAGGACTCCTACCAGGATGATATCGAAAGGCTTGTACCTCATCCCCTTTACTAAGTACTTGTACCCAGAAAGGCAATCGAGGAGAGCAACTGGAAATGGAAAGTGCTTGGGGGAAGGCTATGCGGAAGACACGCGATATCCAGAGCGAAGACACGTGGAACTGATGGATTAGGTTCCACAATACTTTGCGTAATACTGGCGGAGAGGCCTTACGGGTGTGCAAAAACGTGCCCCCCGCTAAAAGAAGTAGAATACTTTTTATTCACGTTAGGGTGGGTCGACTTTGGCGGAGCCCCTGACGTATCATACTGAGTTCTGGAAATGACCTGATAATGCCCGACGTAGTGATGCCTGGCGTTCCGCATAGGCTTTCAAACCTTCCCCCAAGCCTGGGTCATCTAAAGACTCCAAATCACGGCATTGTCGCTGACTCCACCACCAATCTGCTTGCCAGTCCAGGAGGCAAAAATCTGCCTTTGTTCTTCCTTCAGCAATGCGACGCGCGCGAGCCTTGCACCATTCTATACGAAGCGCTAACAACAGGATATTAGTCACAGTAACCTCAAAAGTAGTTCAGGCCTTACCATCATGCAGGCCGACACTGTTGTTTTCTGATACTCCTGGCGTCTTCCAGATCCACGAAAGATGTCTCGTACCCTCTGTCTCCTTCTCCCACATACCCTAAAATGGGTTCTGATGCAACTTTCGAGGCAGAAGTCAATATTTCCAGCTCGTCTCGGATGAGCTTAGGAGGTGCTCCCTGACAAAGACACCTTCGGTCGGTGCAAGTGTGCGACGGTTTGGCTGAAGGAAAATAACACCGGTACTGCCACATTAACCCGTAATCACATTTGAATCTGCCAAGGCTTGCAGAAGAAAAAACTCACAATGATGAGGTGTAAGTAGTGTGACGGACTAATCTCACCAGCATTGCATGCCCCCAAGACCAAGCCGATCTTGGGTACTTAGAAGGTAACGAGTACCCGCAACGACCAGACGGGCACCCTGATATGGCACAGGTAGATCCCTTGGAGTGGCTGATGTATACATAGCTGTTGTGGGAGTGAAAAGAAAACATGGTGATAGTCATATTCATGACTGGCGTTTTCGTCAGTGTTGATGACAGTATAGACAAGTAACATTTGAATCCGGACATCCACGGGCTAGACACGAACTTTTGTTAATGTCCACATTGTTGCCGTAAAACATCAACCGGCGTCTACTGAAAAACGAATTTTGTTGAGCCGAGTAGATCTTGGCCAAGTCTCCCTCTAGGTACAGACGAGGGAAATTTGTTCCTTCTATACTGACATGTCGCAAAAGATCTGTGTCGGAAAAATGGTCTGACAGTGTTGCTCGTAGGTGGAGCTGAGAGCCGACGTCCGTCAATGTAGACGGACTTGGCCGATCCTGTTGTGAAAATTGAGCCAAGTATATACACTAACATAGAAGGGTGCAATCATACAAATGGAAACATTGTCATTGCTAGCTGGCACCGACCGACTAAAACCGATGGGAGAACGCGCGAGCTATAGGAGACTGTGAGTAACAAAGGGCGATCAATCAAATGTGAGAAATCTAAGTAGACAAAAGGGTATGAATAAAAGACAACAACAGAGTAGGCAACAGATACTGATTCGGATTCGGATATTGGGACAAGGTGAAATGAGACGGGCGTGGAACGAAAATATGACAGCGAATTATGTTAGGGAACCTCACCAAAAAGAGTAGATTGTGCACACAGAGACATCGAAATCCTGTGTTTGCTTGTGGTGGGTGAAAAGCCCATAAGGCACTTCGAGTCTGTTCTCCTGGTTTTTTGTCATCATGACAAGTTGTACTCGGGTCGTTCCAACATGGTGTACTGCCGAAGTCGACGTGCACAACCATATTGATACACTTATCTGAAAATCAAAGAAACAGGAAGCAGTGGCTCCTTTTCTGGGATAGTTCAAAGAACGTGCGATATTCTAGTCAAGTCGTTTAAGATCCGGAGAATTGGCTTCAGTGCTCAGGAGAGCTTTAACTGTTAATACACGAGTACGCAAATGAGTCAAGTATATCATTCACAAGAAGGGGTAGGTGCAATATAAGCTCAACTTATTCCCTCACAAAGAGAGGGCCATTGTATTTGAATGCCAAAGGTTGTGTCCCGCCAAAGACAAACTGAGTGCCGCCATGCACACGTGGATCAGAAACATAACAGGGCTGTCGAACTCCCTCATAAAAAGAATCTGCAGGATAATTTATTCTGATGGTTCACGAAATAGTTTCAACGTTCTCTGGGACATCGTCCGAAAGGCTTGGGGGCCAGTCTGGGAGAGGACTCCTTGAAGTAAATTCAGTAGGCAAAGAAATGTTTCAAAGGGTAGACATTACTTCCTCATATCCCACACATTTTCGCTGCTCTTCCCGAGCCGTCTGTGAGCCCACCACTCGGCACGGCGGCGGATCCAGGCATCCCGTTTCTGTTCTGGGTGCATGAATTTCAAGCTCATACAAAATTTGAAGTCCTCTTTTTTAACTCCACACTCTGACATTTGGCCGTATCTGTATAAAGACTTTATTTGAGTCCCCAAAACTGAAAGTTGGATGAGCACTGGTACTCTTAAACGTTTTAGACCATACCGTGACATTGCAAAAATTCATCAAACAGGGTCATGCATCCTGGAATATCGTCTACTGTAGGATGAACTTTGCGTAGGTATTCTTCCTCTTGCTTGACCACGGTTTCGAAGTCGACGCTAGCCATATCACAAAGGAAGGAATGATTCAAGTTTTGGTCGGCGCTGCTATCCTTACGTGGGAAACCGAACGCGCTTTAAAAATTAAATTCCGACAATTGAACGCGTCGCGACGCGTGTTTTTGTTCTCGCCATCTCCCCGCATTATCGTTTGACAAAGCTACAGCATGGTGAGCACAGGACACAAAAAATAAGACTGATGCTTTATTAAATCTACACGTCACAGTCCCAGACTCCCAGAGGCGCAAAGCGCCAAAGGTCGCCTCCCATTCCCAGTTCATCACCAGCTCCACGTCCTACCCCAAGACGGAGAGATTCACAATCGTCTCTCCCACCGTCTTCGCCTCCAGCACCCTTCTCGGATACAGATGATAGCTTGGATGATCGTGATGGAGTGCGTGATATAGATGAGGACGATGAAGATGACGGCGAAGGCGAAGATTTGTTTGCGGACACTATCGAAGAGTGCGTGTCAAAGTCCATATTCCTCTAGGTATCTCACTTTTTATGTAACTGAAAATAGAGATTATGCGCCAAACGAACTACTGGATCGTTACTCCGACCGGGACATCGACGATGAAGGAGACTTTGACGAAATTTCAGCAGCGGCTCGACGAGCGGCTGAAGCAAAGATGAATCGCCGTGATCGACTTGAGCGCACAGGAAAGCAAGGCGTCCGAGCGGCTAATAGAGGCCGTGCGCCTCAGTTCCTAGAAGATGATGACATGGACGATGAAGATGCTCTCGGCGATGATCTGGGCATTGGGAGGATGAAACGTCGCACAAGGCGACAATACGACGAACGTCGTGATGTAGATGATGTGGATGGTATGGACGATGTTGGTGAAATCTTGGCAGCCAGTTGGATGTGTACTCATTCATTTTTTTCTTCTTAGGAAATACCCCTTGAGCAACTGAGTGACATCAAAGCTAAATCTATCGTCGAATGGATTGCCAATGATCGCGTGCGCCGATCAATCGTCAAACATTTCCGGCAGTTTTTGATGACCTACGTCGACGAAAATGGCGCATCGGTCTATGGTCAGCGGATTCGTAATCTTGGAGAAAGTCTGTATTGTTCGTCTATACATTTTACGGAATTACTGATGGTCTGTCGCAGCAAATGCCGAGTCACTGGAAGTATCTTATCTTCATCTAGCGATGTCTAAGCCTATCTTGGCTTACTTCTTGACAAACTCCCCGGCTGCCATGCTTACAATCTTCGATGAGGTTGCACTGAATGCTATTCTCGTGTATTACCCATCCTACGAACGGATCCACTCGGAAGTCCATGTTCGCATTGCAGACCTTCCGTTGAGTTCCTCACTCCGTGACCTGCGCCGCTCCAACCTCAACAACCTAGTCCGTGTCACTGGCGTTGTAACTCGACGTAGTGGTGTATTCCCGCAGCTTAAATACGTCAAATTTGACTGCCGAAAATGTGGTGCTGTTCTCGGCCCGTTCTACCAGGACGCAACAAAGGAAGTCAAAGTCAGTTTTTGCGCCAACTGCGAGAGCAAGGGCCCGTTCCCTGTTAACTCTGAGCAGGTTAGTCACATTTCGAAATTATGGCGGTCCCGCTAAATGCTGCATGATAGACGGTGTACCGCAATTACCAGAAAATGACGTTACAGGAGTCCCCTGGGTCAGTCCCTCCGGGGCGTCTACCAAGGCATCGTGAAGTTATTCTCCTATGGGACCTCATTGACCTGGCAAAGCCTGGAGAGGAAATTGTAAGTAACGTGGGCGCTCTCGATAACCCGCACTAAGCACATCGGTGTAGGAAGTGACTGGGATATATAGGAACAACTTCGACGCCTCTCTTAATTCGAAGAACGGGTTCCCAGTCTTCTCCACAATCATTGAAGCTAACCACATCAACAAGAAGGAAGATCTTTTTGCGGCGTTCCGTCTTACCGAGGAAGACGAGAAGGAGATGCGCACCCTCGCGCGAGACGAACGAATTCGGAAGCGTATCATTAAGTCTATTGCGCCCTCTATTTACGGACATGAAGACATCAAAACAGCCCTCGCACTCTCCCTGTTCGGCGGCGTTACGAAGGATATCAACCGTAAACACCGCATCCGTGGTGATATCAACGTACTGCTCTTGGGTGACCCTGGAACGGCGAAGTCGCAATTCCTGAAGTACGCGGAGAAAACAGCTCACCGGTCTGTTTTCGCGACTGGTCAGGGTGCATCAGCTGTTGGTTTGACTGCTAGTGTCCGCAAGGATCCCGTAACGCGGGAATGGACGCTAGAGGGAGGCGCTCTTGTCCTTGCTGATAAAGGAACATGTCTCATTGATGAGTTTGACAAGATGAACGATGCGGATCGGACGTCCATTCATGAAGCGATGGAACAGCAATCCATCTCAATCTCGAAAGCTGGCATCGTCACGACGTTGCAAGCTCGATGTGCTATAATTGCCGCTGCTAACCCCATTCGTGGAAGATATAACCCAACAATTCCCTTCCAGCAAAACGTTGAGCTGACAGAACCCATCCTGTCTCGATTTGATGTGCTATGTGTTGTCAAAGACAACGTAGATCCGGTGCAAGACGAACTACTAGCCCGATTCGTCGTTGGAAGTCACCTCCGTAGTCATCCAAAATTCGAGGCTGACAGAGATGAAATGAATGTTGGCACCACCCTCGATGCTGATGTGAGTCTATTCAGTCCCTGAAGCTGTGGTCCTGCCTAAACTAGACAGATTATACCGCAAGATATCCTCCGCAAATACATCATGTATGCTCGAGAGAAGATACGCCCGAAGCTCTATGACATGGATCAGGATAAATTGGCGCGCCTGTTTTCTGATCTTCGTCGCGAGTCACTGGCAACAGGTTCATACCCCATCACCGTCCGACACCTGGAAAGCATGATTCGGATGGCTGAAGCCAGTGCAAAAATGTCACTGCGGGAATACGTCCGCGCCGATGATATCGACATGGCTATCTCCGTTGCGGTAGGGAGCTTCGTCAGCACCCAGAAGATGTCAATCAAGAAGACTCTTGAAAGGGTAGGAGTACTTCATCACTGGAGATAAGAGAAGGCACTGATGGTCGGAACAGGGCTTCCGAAAATACTTGACACAAGCTCGTGATTATGAAGAGCTCTTAGCTTTCCTTCTTGGCCAGATTGTAAAGGAAAAGGCCCGTTTCCACCAACTACAGAGACACGAACAACCTGAGCTCATCACGGTTAAGATGTCTGAGCTTGATGAACGGGTGAGTGATACCTTTGCAGGAGTTGCCATGCACTCACTGGTTCTCTAGGCAAAGGAGCATGACATATATGACACATCGACCTTCCTACGCTCAAAACTTTTTGCCGCTAATGGCTATAAATTGAAAGACCAGGTCATAGAGAAGCGGTTCTCAAACTGATACGAGATTCCATATACCCTTTCCGTAATTTTTGTATTGAATTCTATGCATAGTCATGTGGGCTGCCGGATTGAGTGGTGAATATATGAGGGATAATTAAACCATGATACTTCAAGATAACGATGCTCTAGATTTATGATGTGGAAACGGGTGATGAGGGATGCTGGGGCTGGGCAGGTTCCTGAGCTACGTTATCCATAGTTGCGTACTCGGCCTCAGAGATCTTGACATCTGAGGGCACGGCTTGACCCTGGGATTCCTCATCCTCATCATCGTCCATAATTTCTGTGACAGAATTAGTACAAGAAACTCCCTAATCGGAAAACGAACTTACCCTCCCCGTATACGTCGGGGTGTTCCCGGAAGCAGGTTTGCATGGCCTTGAATTTTTCCACACAATCAATACCTTTTGGTTCCTTTTCGGAGTATACGAAACATGAAAAGGCCTCCCTGAACTCTGGGCCACATGGACCATGGGCCATTCCACCGAGGCACGGGCAGTCCCAATTGATTTCACCTGTCACAGGGTTATAAGCGCCTCCAGACGACTGTTCTTCGCTTGGTGCCTCTACTGGCGCGGCAGGTGATGTTTTATCTGCGTCCTCCTCTAGCACAGGTCCTGGCGTTTCAGAAGATGTCTCTTCTGTCTGTATTGGAGGTGGAGGGGAGTCTGCAGCGGGAAGTGAGGGAGTTGAAGAGACCGGAAGCTTCTTGGGCGCTACGAACGTGTCAGAATAATGCTTACTACCGATTTAAATGAACGCATACCAGACACCGGTTGAGCATCGAGTGATATCCGCTGACTATCCGAGGTCAACGACCAAACCATATATGCAGCAAGCGTGACGGTAGCTCCCAGTGCAAGTCCAGACCTGGCTGAATAACTTTTGAATACACGCGTGCTCGAGCCGGCATTCGTATGGACGCATCTGCGCAGTGGCAGTCGTGTAACACTCCGGAGCATAGTGGGGTAGACAAAATCCAAAATCCGAGAAGAATGCCACAAAAATTCGGATTTGTCACTTCTCGTGATGACGCGCCCGTTTTGCCCGTATATGTTTACTAATCCTGCACTAAATATTCGCCACGTAATATTTTTCGCGAAAGGGCAGAATCCTTCAAGTTCATAGGCTGTACTACAAATCTAAACCATCAGACATGAAGTCTTCAACCCAACCCATTGCTTAGTGCTAGCAGCCTCGCAGACCATCGTGTAACGCAGCGGCCCACAACGCAGTCACTGACTCGTGTGCTGTTCATCCGGAGTCAGGCCTTCCAGAGTCTAGAGTTAGCAGCGACATGCCTTGATACCATCATAAAGCGCTGTAGCATAATTTTTATGCACATCGCCCCTTCTTCTGACTCCGAGATCAGGTACTCGATCCACCAACTGAATTTCTGGCCCAAACGAGGCCGCCAGTACTACTTACAATTTAGTAGGGCCAGATATTTCGATGTTTTCGGCAGCTCTGCCCTTGTCGTGAAACAATGGCTTATGTCAGTATTGGACTGTTGGCAGGTCGCGCAACAGCTACAACATAGTAGCGGTGGCTCTAACTCCCTTGACCAGTCAATTCCTTTATTTGATTCCTTCCCCCGAAGGCGCCGGTAAGCACGACGTTCCACGATCTATGCATATAGTATACATGTCTCTACTTGTCTGGCCGGTGTTTTCCAGAGTCATGTTCAACATCATTCACAGCAACCTAGAACCACTTCTCCCAAGTTCCTTCATACATACACGGGAAGGGTCTTCTTGTCAGCAACATTCATTCGGTCCTGTTCATGTAGAATCTCGTTGGTTTTAGTCCGCCGCCTTTTGTATTCGCAAGCCATCGAGTTCGCGCTAAGCTATGGGCAGCATTTTCTTACATCGTGACCGGCATATTTCTCATTCGTTATTTACCTGCACTCTATCGGTTGCATGTCTCTTGACGCATACGGAAGATCCGTGGCGGCCAAGGTGCTGGGCAGCAGTGCGGAGAGTAGAAGCCAACGCCAAGGTACCTTCCTCCCGCCGATGCTATCTCTATCTCGAGTGTTGCATCCGTGTAGGACAGGATAACATCTCATTTTCACGCGCTCACTTTCAAGTTGACATGGCATCATGCATGCACTGTATGATAGTGTTCCAGCGCTCTGCCCATCACCCTAGCGTGGTTCGTTCGAACGTGCGTTCATCTTTTGTAGCCACATTAAAATGCTGATCGATCCGCTGATCCTGTTTGGTGTGTTCATATAGCTCAAGGCGTGAATTGCGAGGGTTCGCTGGATAGCATGCACAGAAAGTGGTTACCCTGGCAAACACTCATACATTGGGTTTTACAAATTGAGGCTACGTGCAACATCACGCGGTGGACAATCATCGAGATCAATGATGTGCAGGTACAAGGACCCCTACGCAAAAATGGTGAGATAGTTGCGAGAGATCCGAGGAACAATGAGCAAAAAAGTAACTACAGGAGACAACTTACAATGGGGAGGGATAGAAATGTGAAGGAAGACAACAAGACATGGTATAAATGCAATGAGGATCGAAATCGTTTCAAGTACACTCCAGAAAGTCTGGCCCAGGGCTTGAATCGAACGTTGACCGAATTATATGGAATTCAGCCAAGCGGAAGTGGGCGGGCAAACCTCTGACCATTTCCTGGATGTCCTCGCACGCACAGGACCATCATCATTTGCTTTACGATAGCAAGAAACAGCCTCGAAAGTAGAATCTGCCACTGGCAGTTCACCTTACATATACATATATACAGCGAATTTCCTGCTCCAATGACTTGTACGATGTTGCAGCACAGTTGTAACCCGGGGTTCTCATGTGACCGTGACATGCACGATGCCCCTGATCGATCGTCAATCAATGGAACCCATCCCATCCGCTTTAATGTTTACTGCAGTCGCTTGTTTTCTGAGTGTAATTTATATGTCAAGCTCCACAAACGTAGTAAGTCACTCCACCGCGCCGTGTTCGTACTGCTTCAGCATTGCAGCCCCATTAACCCTGTTGCAACATCTGTTGACCCCATGAAGTGGCTCTGGATCAATATTACCACAGAAAATTTGACCTATTGAAAACAAAACCCTCGTTCACTCGCACAACGTTCACGATTGAGAAAGACCAATTCAAAGCCCGTTGCACGTCACGAACCAGCAGGCTTGTTCCACCGCCGCCGGCAGCTGCCGTCTAGTTGACGGTCGAAGGCACAGTTTTCTTGCTGGTGAATGGAGCGCCTTTGCTCATATTACTCGGTGCGAGGTCGAAGTTGTTCTTTGTGAGTTTCTTTTTTACGACCTTGCGGCGCTTTGTTGTGGCTCATTCGAAGTCATTGTCAGGGTCTCTCTTGTTCTTCAAAGTGAGCCGGCGCATAAATGCATCAACTGTTACAGGGCGGCAGCCGGAATGCGGGTGTACACTGTCACGGTATGCATACTATACGACATGCTATCATGCTAATAAGAAGTGGATGAAGATTGGCAAGGTAATTTGAAAGTCCGTCACTAGGTCTGCGCCCCAAACTTCCTGTTAGGATACTCATTTACACTGATAACGCTAATACCGTGACTGTGTTCAATGTCTCCGCGTCGTCCAGGTAACCTGTAAAGAAAGCCTGAACGCATGAGCGTCTCTTATACGAACGCTCGATTGCACTCGGTTTCGCTATAGATCTAACCACCCCGTCCGTATATGATTCACATCTCAATTCTTACATTACTTTCTACCGACTGCATCACCTTTCTATCCATCCCATGGTCGATATATCATTATTCTATATCGTCTGGCTATCACACCATATTGAACCTCGTTCTGTCGACTTTTATTTGTCTGGGATCGCTAGTCAGCTGGAAGACATCTACCCTTCGGAGCGAGCCGCACAGCACTCATCTATTGTGGCACGGACCCTCCGTAGCTGCAAACGGCGGATGTCGAAGCCTGTGCAGAAGAAGTTACATTTGCATGTAGATGTCCTGCATCGGGCTCGTACGTCCTTCGGATCGACACCAGGCCATGACATAGTCTGTTCCTAGCTTTGTTATTTACCGGATTATTGACTTTACAACTGCTGGGGGAACTGACGTGGCCTGATGCTGTCATACATCAGTCATACAGGAAGGTGCCCTTACGACACATACTCACCATGACCGCCAACGCCTTTACCTACGACCTGCCTTATCATAAAAATGATAGTATGGGGACTGGTGCAGACATCCTTATTCTGTCGGATTCGATAACGGCACATGACTCACTGCCATTATTGCGACGCTATTTGACAGACCGTGACGCAGTGTTTCCCTTCCGTCCTGCGCTATGGTTGACAAGCACAGGATCAATACCAACTCATAGTTGGTTCCTGCGGAGATCGCGTAATCATTGCGGTTGTGCAATGTCAGGCCATTCAATGAGGGCCGGGGGCGCAACAGCTCTGGCTATTACGGGAATGACACCGGATCCATCTAGGCAGCGGGTCAGTGGTCTCCTGATGAATTCAAAAAATACATATGCCAACACGCGTTCTTGCTAAATGCCTTACTGTATGGCTCAGCTCACACGCCTTCACACTCGGACACATTACATACCTGTTTGAAGACCATCAGAAAGTAGATGTGGGCAAAGGTGAGTGAATTGATGTGTTTGTGATCAGTCTTATATTCAGGTATTCACCTGCTCTCTCACTAGATAGCATTCTGTACTGGATCGTTCATTTACGGTGGCAACCTTTGATGTCATAAACAGTTTGCTTGATAATCATTGAATCCTTTTCCTCGGAAAAACTCCGTAATCGTGATGGATAATGCAAGCACTCACAAGTCGAAGAAATAGTTCAACAAACTTTATCTAGTTTCTGTCGTGCTAATAACCGAGTGGAGCATGGGCTCGAGTAACACTGAACTTGAGGAATCAGCATGGTCAGTTGTGAAGCCAAGTGCGAGCTTGCCATTCTGGGGTACTTCACGCTCGCAACAAGCGGGACCCTTTTGTTTGTGGGTTCCACAAGTAAACAAAGCGGCGAAGGGCGATATGAAAGTAGCTGTAGTAGGGTCAGATATTTTACATAATGTGCCCGGCAACTCCAGAGCCCTTGTCATGAAACAGGGCTTATGTATTATGCAAAACGTTTGTAGGGTTGCGCAGCAATTACAACATTGTCACGGCGGCGGCTCGCTGCGACGCTGCCAGTCCGGGGCCCGAGCCAACTCTCTTAACCAGTCAATTCCTTCAATTGATTCCTTCCCCCGAAGGCTTGTATACAACATTCTCAACGATCTTTGCAACACATGTCTTTAATCGTTTATAGTGTCTGGCCGGCATTTCTCACTGAGTTATGTTCAACACCCTTTACAGCAACCTCGGCTAGAACGGCTTCTCCCATGTTCCTTCAGACATACACGGGAATCGCCCTCCCATGATACATCCATTCAGTCTGTTCGTGTAGATTCTCGTTAGCTTGAATTTATTCGCTCAATGCCTTTTGTATTCGTAAGTCATCGGGGACGTAGTATCTTCTTACATTTGACCGACGGCCCATTCCACATTCCCTGTTTACTTGCACTGTATCAATTGTCAGTCATCGGAGTCCGTGTCTCTCTTGACGTGCACAGAGGATCGACCGCCGTAATGCGAACAGTGGGAGCCGACAGCGCACCTAGGTTGTCTGCATGGCACGAAGGCGTACGAGTAAACCCGGCAGGATCAGTATTTGGCTACAAGAGACGAACGCGTGACCGAAAGCACAGCACTAGGGTGATAGGCAAAGCTCTGGAACAGCATGCGCGCGGACTGTTGCGCAAAAATAACGACATGATGGCGAGATCTGTGATGTGACTCCGATGAGGGAGGGCTATGTGGGATCCGGACTAAACCTTGTCAGAAAAAGTAAATCATTTCAGATGCCGATGATCAGCAGCCATGGTACATATCACTACAGGCGCTTAATGGAACGTTTGGGGGTCCAAGCCTTGGCAGGCGCACAAGAAATTATTTTAGGCGCCCGGATCAACATGTAGGTGCCTGGGGTGGCCGCTGGGCCGACGTTTGGAGGTTGATGCGCAGAGGAAACCATTTGAGGCGCACATCCGCATACAGGGACCTGGATGTTTGGGGCTGACGGAACCCATCTCGCCTGCTGCATCAGATCTTTATCTCTCGTATACTTGCCTGTCTGCATATACTGTCTCTGTGTTTGCCTAATTTCTATCCACTTGCTAACAGATTGACGATTTCCCACATCATCATTATGTTCGGGTCCTTGCACACACAGAGCCGATATTTGCCACTTTTTGGTAGTGAGAAACAGTCAGTAGCGGAATATGATATCACTAGTAGTTCACCTTACATGTTGTACAGCAAGCTCTCCCCAAGTAACTTCAAGTTGTCGAGGCAAGGTTATTCAGAACGATCTTGGTTGCAGATCCACTTGTAACCCGGGGTCCCATGACTCATGGGATTAGTCATCAACCAATGGAATCTAATGTTGTTTAGGGCAAGCTTCGGCGGATCTGTTCTGCGAAGTGCACGATGCAGGTAATATATGCCAGTCTACTATGATTTTTCCCAAATTTCATGAGTTATGATCATAAATATAAAGTCTTCGAAGATCAGGCTGTTTCTAATCGAGCTAAGGCTCAAGGGTATGGAGCGATGACCAATGTGGTGCCATCCCCCAGCTGGCTACCGAGACTTGGTCATTGGCAGATAAAATGTGAGCGAGTTACTTCAGGTCATCGGGACTATTGACTTCCAACTGTAATTCATATGTCAAGAAGATCTACAAGCAATTTAGACGCTTGCACGTCACCGTAACAAACCAACAGGTTTATTATTCCCACCGCCACTGGCAGGTGCCGTTCAGTTGAAGGTTGCGTGCAGACCCTTTCATCGATGTACATGATGTAATTGGCGCGACTCGGGAATAACTCATTACCGTCACTGTATCTCAAGGTGGACCGGCTGCGTATCTCACTATGGTTAATTTCCGGCCCTGTGGACTATGGCAATCTTGCAGCTGTTTGGATAAATACTACTGGAATCATGCGAGGTTCTTTTTGAAAGATTTGACGACAGCACCATCAGTATGACTTTAGGTTTACTACAAGTCCGTGCGTTCAATGACTGTTCTTTTGTCATTAACAACTCATCTTCTTTCAGGTGTCGCCGCCAGGGCCCTCGTACATTTGTCTTAGTGGATTTATAGTATTGGTTCGTTCTGACTCTTTTCGGATGCATGTACTCGTTGCTGTCCTTGTTGATTGTGAGCGGTCGCTACCGGGTGGTATCTGGCTAACTCCATGACAAATTGTTCTATAGCGCATCATGCTGACTATTGACCACAGTTCTCGCTGGTGTCCCTCCTTATAAAAGAGAAGGTGTGCAATTACCATCCATCCCTTGACAAATGACGCACATTTCCACCAGCTTTATGTCAATGAAGTCGTCCTAGGAACCGGCTTCGGAATTCTCATTGGTCCTCTCGTTTCCAACATCTTCGCTCCCCGTTCATGGGGTTCCTTGAATAACACCATAACACTAGAGTTCACGCGCATTGTCCTTGTAATCGGCTTGTTCGCAGCTGGAGTCGAATTACCACGTGCATATATGAAAAGGCATGCCAAGGGTTTACTAGTAATGGTTGTGCCCACCATGGCGTTTGGCTGGGTGGTGGTAGCTGGTAAGTTATTGCAGGTGCAATTACGCACCACTGATCACCGTTGTCAGCGATCATTCACGTGTTGTTCCCGCGACTCGATTACGTCTCAGCCCTTTGCATCGCTGCTTGTTTGACCCCTACGGACCCGGTGACATGTGCTGCTATCACGCGTTAGTTCTGCCGATCATGAAATATCGCTTATATCTACAGCTATTTTACAGGTGGGAAATTTGCCATGAAACACGTTCCCGAGGGTATCCGCCATATCTTGTTGGCCGAGGCCGCAGCTAATGACGGCCTTGCCTACCCTTTTCTTTCGATATCCATATACCTCACCGTGGAGACGTCCGTTCAAACTGCTATTGGCAAGTGGTTTTTGGTGGGATGGCTATGTTTGTGCTATCGGGTCCTCGATGCCTTGTAAGGTTCTCAACATTTTTACTACAGACCAGGTCATCCTTGGCACCATTTTAGGAGCCAGTCTAGGTCAGTGATGTCGCTCGACCATCTGAACGCATGTATCTGATTGCATTGCATTTGTAATTGGACAGGATTTATGTTCTCCAAGCTCATGAAGATATCCCATAATAAGCACTTTATAGATCGTGAATCGTACATCGCCCAGTACCTGGCTCTCTCCATCTTTACCATGGGAGTTGCGAGTACAATTGGCGCGGATGATCTTCTTGCAGCATTTGCAGCAGGTTTGCGTGCAGTCTGTATGCTTCATCTATCACTAAGGTCTGACATTCCCACCAGGCTGTGCAATATCCTGGGATGGGCACTTCCATGAACAGACAGAAGATGACGCTTTCGCTTCTGTCATAGATTACGTCCTGAACTGTTGCTGTTTCATCTACATTGGTGCTTGGCTACCTTTTTACGCATATGACTCTCCCGAGTATGGCATCACCCCGTGGAGGCTTGTTCTCCTTGTGATCGCTATTATGGTCTTGAGGCGCATTCCATTCTTATTGGCGGTACATAAATTTGTTCCCGAAATTACGTGCTGGCAGGAAGCTTTATTCGCTGGTCACTTCGGTGAGTAGCTCTTTGGTTTATAGCATCGCTTTCACCTCAAGTTTTTGAATACTGTATGCAGGTCCAGTAAGTTTATCGAATACCATTTTTGATCACTCACCAATGCATCCGACTAGATGGGAGTCAGCGCAATCTTCGTATCTACTCTAGCGCTCACGCGTTTGCCTACTCCGGAGAACCCACCTGCAGACCAAGCACAGTACCTCGCTGCAACTATTCAGCCTATAGTATCCTTTGTCGTCCTTGGTTCTATTGTCATTCGTAAATATCATGGCGGATAGTGATATACTTGTCGCTGATTTCGAATCTACATAGATGGCTTGTCTATTCCGTTCTTCAACGTTAGTCGTGTCGCACACACTCGCACGACTTCGTTAAGCAAGACATCGACCGATCATATTGAAGTTGCGAACCCGGTATGTTAGGTAGTCTGGCGGCCGCCATTTTTTTTGGTATATTTACAGTATCTATGACGAGTCTCGACGTATATTTTTCACCATAGATTGTAACTAGCTTTGCGACTCTATGTATCATTACTCCGCCCCTCTTTGGCATTAATGCTTTCCCCGATGTTTGAGCACCATATTTTCCTTGATCATGCAATCTAAAAGCGCACGCACCCTGCCAGTAGGTTTTCCAAGCGCGCAATCTGATTCAACAACTTGTTTTCCCTCCTAGCTTCAGGTCTGGTTCCAGCTTGCCCCCAAAAAAACTCCAAATGAATGGTAGAGTCTGCTATGACAGAAACACGCTAACTTAAATGACTTGCTCTTGTGTACAGTGTAATTGGAATCAAAATCACGGAAATATTGCGACATGCATTAGGGTATTAGGGAGCAGACCTTTGCGACTCCGCCAGCGTCGTGCAATAGGTTCACTCATAACATCGACCCTCGTCTAGCCTGCAGTAGACTCGCTGTGAGCAGACTGCAGAACTACGTTTTGATGAGGAACGGTGCTTACCATATGGGAGGCCCTGTTGTCTTTCGTTAGGAGATCGTTCAGGCATCGAACCACAATCCCCACGCCTTCCTCGACAGCATTCCTCTCCGATTCTCGCACTCTCCCTAGCACTCGACAGAATCGGTCTGGGTGCCAACGAAGGAGAGCAGCGCGTATCCTCTCCTTCGGTGACTGCTCTGGGGAATGGGCTGTCGACAAAATGAATGCTCCAATTCCCTCCGGAGTGATTTCACTTGGAGTTAACGGAGGAATAAGTAGTGGCCATGGAATATCACGGAATTTTAGAACGATTCCGTCATACGCAGCGGATAGCGCTACCCATCGCAACTCGTACACGTTCCAGGCGTCTATTATTGCTCGTTCCAGCCTCGCTCGTTCCCTCATCACTCTTTCCTTCGCCTTCTCGGCTTCCCGCTTCGCTCTTCAGCAATAATATGTCTTTCGCTGTCCCTCCGCTGGCGAACGCGGGCTTGGATTCGTCTGACCTCGTTTTGTATCAGGCGGTTCTTCTCGTCCTCGCGCTCTCGCATTCTTCGTCTCATATCCTCTTCGTACGTCATCCACCCATGCGCCTCCACCTCATATTCGTATAGGAATTCGTCCCGCATTCTGTGACGAAGGTCCTCCGTCTCCGTAGGCTTCATCCAGCGGCGCTCATGGGTTGGCCGGCTGGCCAAGTGAATTTGATCGTTCACCCATTGCTCTGTTGGGTTTTCATGTCTGTCGTGCATGTAGTGCTCTTGCTCCTTGACGCATGCTAGTGCGTGAGGATTTATGCGTTTCCATTGGACAGGACAAGCGCTGACATAATCATGTGAGCGAGTCCGATCTTCATGTCGCGGAAAACGTAGTTGGGATGCTGGTGATGGAGAGACTGGTAGCTCAGCTACTTTAGCACACCTGAGCTGGGAAAGTGAATTAGGATAGCGACGACTGCTAATTGCTCTGGGACGGATGTGATGTGTGTAGTCTGGGTCCATCATTCAGTAAGTATCTGACGCAGGTTAGATTGGAAGGACGTAAAGATGACTGTGGTGCGTTATATCTTCCCAGTTCACCACCTGACGATAGACGCGAATGAGGGCGTGTAGAAAGCCTGGAGTGATTGACGAGTACGTGTGTTTGCCTCGTTTCTTCCGCTGGGACTAAACACGTTGCCACTTCATTGGCCTTTCCCATTTTGATCCAATCACCGCGTGCTTGAATTCTGATCACATTGTTCAACATGGGTGTACTGACCCTAATAGTGACAGCATCGCCCGATACAACAGCTTCCCTACAAGCGTAAGATCCAAAACACAACATGGCCCCCCTAATTCCGTTACATAGAGCAGAATCCAGAGTCGCTAACGTACTCCGCTGAGTCTCCTTTAATTGATGTTGCCTCAAGCCTGACCAGATCTGCAGATAACTTGAGAAGAGAAGCATAGCGGAAATAAAAATGCTTACTGAAAAATGGATGGGCTTGAGCCTCCCGTGCTGTCAGCCGTTTCTGATGATCGTAACGAAGTAATTTGTCAAGAAGGTCCAATGCCTCTGACGTCACAACCTGCTGGTTTTCAACATTAATAAAACGTGCCCAAGGCTGTCTTGGATAACTGGAAAGGGATATCAGCATTTGAATGCGTGATAGTGCATGCCACTGACGAGTGCAGAAGGGCCTCCATATCTGTTTCAAATGGTATATCATATGCCTTCAGGTATGCATCGAAATTGTCAGATCCTAAAACTCTCATGATTTTCAAGAGTTGGTCATTATTGTCCGAACCACGGAAGAAATGCTCTTTGCGAAACAGCTACCGAATTATTAGAGGTATCTAAGCGAAACGCAGAAATGTCACGCACCATCGAAGCAAGCATGCACCCCACGCTCCACAGGTCAAGGCTGTAATCGTACAGCTTATACCCCACGAGCAATTCGGGCGCTTTATAGTACCGCGAGCCCACGCGAATATGATATGGTGTCCCGGGATGATAGAATTCAGCTAGTCCCCAATCAATGACCCGTAGCTGTGGTTCAATTGATCAGCTATCTCACTGTGATGGAGAATATGTGGAACATACCTTTCGGTGTCGGTGATCAATCATGACGTTTCCTGGTTTCACATCACGATGCATAATTCCTCGCGAATGCACAAAATCCAAAGCCTCGTGAATTAGCATCAAAAGAAGCTCATGGGCTGGTTTATGAAGTTGTGGAACGTACCTTGAGGAGCTGGAAAGTATAGAACTTGATATCTACCTCGCAAAGGATTGGGTATAGTGATTTCCACTCCACATTATCCACATATTCCATGATTAAGCTGTGGTATCTTGATGAAGGGTCTTGAACGACGTCAAGAAGGGCAACAACATTTGGGCCTCCAGTGAGATTGCGCAAAATCTTAATTTCACGGTTGATTTTCTTGGGGGCTACAGGCTTGAGTACTTTGATGATACAAATCTCGGAGTTAGCGGTATCCAACCCTTCGAACACCTATGAAATGGTTGATTGAAAATCTGCGAAACACATCTACAAGATTCTCACCTCGCTATATTTCCCACCTCCTACACGATCGAGGATCTCATAGCGTTCGGGAGAGCTCCATTCAATTCGGAAGTTGTCTGTATAATTCGTGCGGTAGCAGAAGTGGGAGAACCGACTTTGCTCACCATAATCATACCATGAGCGTCCCAGTTGTGCATTTGCACCGGCATAGATACGAGCCATAACCTGCCCCTCGAGGGAAAGACAAGAACTGGGACTTGACACGAGGCAGTGGATACGTCGTGCCCTACTGGGGCATCTAGCTTACTGCTTAAAAGATTCAGAGCGGTGGATTCTGGACAGCCGCTCGGTTGCGGTAGCTTTTGAAGCCGGAAAAGGCTGTGATGAAATATCATCACAACAGCAACAGTATATCCGTATATTTGGTGGCTTACGTACACCTACGCATTTGCATCGTCACTCTTTTCCTTACCCATCGTCGTCGCCCCGCAATCCAGAACATGCTTTTGTTCTATTTCGTGTGTCTCATCGGTATTTCTCGTCGTTGGCCACGACTTGTTTCCACCGTGATTTCCTGATTTAGCCTGACTGTTCAGGCTGCACTACTTAGCACACTTGTGCAATGGTGCTGTTCTATTGACTCATAGAAACACCTGAAGTAGATTCAGAATGATATATATTGAAGTTTCTATGCTGATAAATTCATGGGGGTTGGTGCCCAGAAATCACTCATTTTATCATGTCTCAACTCTCATCCGGGAAGGTTCCACAGCGTCGATTCTCAATCTTTGACTTGGTAAGCTTAATGAACATATGCTAGTACTTGTTCTCCGACTAATGGAATAGAGCTGTGAGTTCTGAAGTGCATCGTGTGTGCATTATGGACTAAGTGATACAATGACAATAATAGCATCAGAAAATTGACATTTGCGATGTTCGCGCGACGCTTGGTTAGGTGCTTTCCTTCCAGATGTATCATGAATTCAAATGTGGCTTAAGGACGGGAAGATGCGGTAATAATAGTGGACAATATAGCAATAGTGATGAGTAGAATGGAAGAGCAGAACGATTGAATATACATGAATGGGATGCGTGAGATATAGAGCAGATTTCAGAGGGAGACCGAGAACAAACAGAGACCCTGGACACTGTGACAAAGTTTTAGTGGTCGGCATATACATATACTACAAGATAAAAGTCTCACCGAAAGAAGACTGTCATTGGGAGCCGTTAGCATCTGGTGTACTGACTTGTAGGTATGCCAGCAAAAGGGCGATAGAGCTGTTTTGCTGGCAGTACATCGCTAGATCCTTTCCTGACCAGTATTGATCATCTGATCTGGGTTGCGTCTCAGGATCATCCCCGCCATCATCACTGCTCTCATGAGGGAAGCTGAGGGCATTGCCTTCCGACTCCATCTTTCCAGGCCCATGGCGATGATACACCTTGCTCCGAGACTTCGAGCGCACTGGCTCCGATGGACGGTTCGCATCAAGTCGAACAGAGGTTTTGGATTGGTCGCGGGTATGAAGGCCAGATGAGGCGAGGCGCGCTAGTGCATGGTCAACTTTGGAAGGAAAGGGATTGGTATTGCCCTGGACAGTAGATGACTTGAGTAGGGTGTCTTGCAACACCTTGAACGACATGTTGTACGATGCTTTATAAAACCGAGCCGTCTGCGGGGACGGCCAGCTTATGCCGTAGGGATGATCAGCGGCTGCGACAGAGGCATCGATTTCCCGTTTGAGCGAAACTGCCCACTCGTGACGAACAACAGGGTCGGTGACACTGAACATATATTTGCGCTTGGCCCCATTGTGATCCAAAAATGCCACCTGAAAGGTGTTGCGCATGAAAGCACGCTCCACTGCTATGGTATAATTCTGGGCTAGGCCGGTATATAGTAGGGCATTCGGACTTGACCGCAACATGGACATCGTTTTCAGTCCAAAAGAGCGCCCCGTCACCCGGAAGGAAGCTTCCGCCGATTTCGCAAATGACAGCACAGGTGGGTCAAATACCAGATCGTGCCCAAACAACTCAATACTGAACTGTGGATCTGGTTGTGGGATACGGATGACGACTGGCTCTGACTGGACTCGGTAGGTGAGTCGTGGAGGAAGCGGGCGTTTGAAAGTGACAGTGATCTCTGGTGGGCCGCCCGAAGTTGGGTTGCGCGCTTGGCACAGGCGCTCACGACGAATGGAATCATAGACATCCCCTAGTAACTCGTCCGATAAGCGATTGTCATGACGTCGGAAGGCCTCAAGGAAGTCTCTTGCAGTAATGTTTCTTTTGGGATGCCCCATTTGACCCGGCTCATGAGAGATGGCACCATGCAGGACGTCGTTCAGCTGCACGATGGCCCTCGTGAAGCGGTAGGCTAAATCCTTGTCGTAAGAAATGTGGACTGCGTTAGCCTCATACCACCGATTCGCGAACGACTCGAGAAGAACGTCGAAAGGAGTGACACCGTGGCTGCCCCGTTCCGGGATGTGAATAGAATGAAGAAACAGCCGGAGGGCTTTGTCTACCCTCAGTCCAATAAACCCGAAGGCGTCAAGGTAATGCTTGAGCACAACACGGCTTGTACGCCGCGACAAAAAATCACCGAGTTGCACCCTGTCAATATGTGGAGTTCTGAACAGGAGCTGCGCAAGTGCGGCAGGATCGTCACGATGGTCCAAGCTGCTGAAGAGCAACGTGACTGCATTATCCGGGTCTATGGAGAACTGCTCGGCGAAGGCTTGTACCGCAGGAGTTCTGGGGATCGCTCTCGAACACGGCTCCTCACGCTCACTGGTGAAGCAGAGTTGTCGTAGCAATACCACATTCTTGACAGTGAACTTCCGATCAGCAGGATTAGGCTTCGTCACCTCGAGGAAGGTATCGGAGTCCTCAGGGCGAGGTTTAGCAATGACGAGAATGTCGTTGAACAGGAAGAGGAAGCGATCCTTGCAGATATTAGAATTCACGACCTGGAATACTGGAGAACATCGTAGAAACCTTCGCGGAGGCTCATCAATGGCAGATAGCCATACCGGGCTTCTCGAACCTCGGCCCAGCATCTCATTCAAGCGCTCCAACAGTAGGCCACCTTTCGCAGGGTAATTTGAATAACGCGAAGACGTGTTCGACGAAGAAGATTCGGAGGTTGTAGGATGGGGATAGTCGGATAATGAAGACCAGGGCTCAGGAGTGGTAGACGATGGTAATTCAGGGGGAGAAGGAGTTGCCGGGGTGAAGGGTATTAAAGAGATATCTGTGGCAAAGTATGGCTGGCCGTTAGGCCTAGCGATCTTACTGGCTCGTGGCGTCTTCTGAAGCTCGTCACGACCGTCTGGACTGGTTGGGGATAATTCACCATTCGTTTTTTTCAGCTGGCCATTGCCAACGGAACCGCGTGTTTTGTCACGATCGACATCTACCCATTCATCTTGAAGCTCGGCGGACAGATCATTCTCCTTCCGTAATCGGAATAGGTCAGAGAGCGATGGCTTCTTCGACGCTACTGCGGGTTTCTGCTCAGGACTAGGCGTCGGAGGTGAGTTGCCTACCGGCGACTGTGAAGGTTGGGGGAACAACTTCCTGGCACTGAGCCATCTCCGAACCCCATCTCGGTTGGTTGGAAGGGATTTCAGCATAATGGGGGATGGCGAGTGAGGGCTGCCATGCTGATAGTGGTCATGAGAGGATGTGGATGCAGACGCAGAAAGCGGCGGTGCTTGAGCCTTGTAGATATGCAGCAGATGGGTATCTGATGCCTGGTGTGATAGTTTCCTATCCCCATTTATCTCTGGAGAATTAGAAGGGGTATTGCTAGAAGAACTCGATGGCAGCGGTATATCAGCTTCAACGTGATGCGACAGAATGATATCAGGAGTAGACGAAAAGAGGGGTTGACGGTGGTTCCATTGTTCTTGCAGCTTCTTGATTCCAGGGAAAGGCATAAGTTTTTCGTGTGTGTACTTCGTCAGAGGATCAGTGGAAGGAGTCATAGGGACAGGAGATACCCCGCTGCTGGGAGGAGCAGTTTGGGTCAATGAATGTACTGAAGTCGACGCTGAGGATGGCTGGCCGTGTGGGTAAGTGACCGAACTGATGCTGTCGTTTTTATCAATTTTCGGACTTGGAAGACTCACACCACTCTCCCGGCTGATACTGGAGTCGGTGTGCTGTCTTCTCTCCCTTGTCGCAATCGAGTTCGTCCGAGACCGGCGCCCGTTACTTGAAGCGCTCCTCGTCAGAGTGTGGACGATCTTGCTCCATGTACTACCTTCGCGCCTGGAGGGAGTCTCTGCCCGGACCGTTTGAGGATCAGTCGACTCAGGCTCAGTTGCAACCGGAGATTTATCGCTGTGCATGCGAATAGCTACCGAAAGCCGCTGAGGGTACTGTTGGGAATCTGATTCGTCACTGTTGCGTAGCATGGAAGCGGTGTTAGGCAGGTTGCCAAACGAGGAGGGTGTCGGCGAAGTGAGTGCGGGCGTAGGCAAAGGAGATGTCTCTAACTCCACAACAAGTTCCTTTGAGTCAGAAGATGCGCGAGATGATGGTTCCTCGATCTGGGTATTAAACCCTTCTCTCGGCGAATCCGGAGGCGGATGGTCATCTTCATCTTCGGTGATTTGCTGGGATGGCTCATCTTGCAGCGGTTCGTCATCCTCTTCCTCTTCTGTCTCTTCGTGCACAGGCATGGGAGTTTCCGGCACTACCGCAAAACAAATGAGAGGCATTCCAATCAACCAAAACAACCAGTACTTACCTGGCTCTGCCACCCAGCTGATCTCTCGATTAAGACCATCATGATATGGAGAGCGTCGAAAAGCTTCTGTTGGGAAGAATTCCTCTTCCTCCTGGTCAGATGACAACGATATCTCCTTATGAGGTCTCGCGAAGGGACTAGAAGGGAATCTAGCTTGCCGAGACGGTGTTCCCTCAAGGTGGGGGGCCAGAAATATTGGTACATTCGTTGCATCAGGAAGTACTGAGTCAGTGGAAACATCTGATGAATGAGGAAGGCGAGGGGAAAGACCAGGAGATGGCCGACTCGGAGCGCCTGGTAATCCATAATACGTTGACTGCGGGGGAATCCGGTCTTCGTCGTCTGGATCCTCTATTAGAACACTCTCTCGTCTTTTCTTGGCCGCGTGATCGAAGTGAGTAGGTGGCACAGCTCGCACGGGGGTGGATTGACGGCTGGAGTTGATGGTTTCGTTGAGGTTAATGCTTGGGGTTGCAGGAGGATATATTGGTATTGGAGGCATGGGAGTGGTGGAAGATGTGCGCTGGATGTTGGGGGCTAAGTCCTGCAGTTGAAGTTGAGGAGTGTTCGAACGGTTTGGCGTGACATTGGTCGTCGAAACAAGATCGGATTCATCTGTAGTTGAGACCACAGGAGGATTGGCGGACTGACGTTTTGAACGTCTTCTCTGGCGTCGCTTTGAGGGACTAAACGGTCGAGGATCTTCCTCTTCTATATCCGTCTCCTTTATCATCCTCTTGTTCAGTTGAGCCATCATAAGCCTTCGAGCAGTGCTACGTTCGTTGCTTTCTCCACCAGACACAGTATTGTTCCGACCGAGTTTAGTGCCCGGAGGAGATACCGCTGGGGATGGAAATGTCGAATCCATTAATTCCGTGCCACCCGTGAGCTTTTGTAACGTGCTCTGTAGAGTCAACATGCGGGCTGCACCTGCACTATTCGACCTTTGAAGCCCTTGATGCGAAACCAGAGCCTCCAGTGTGGGAAATCTTGGGACAGGAGAAGAAGCACCAGAAGGTAAAAAGGGGCTCTCTGCCGGTAAGAAACCAGGCAAGATGAATGGAGAAGTGGGTAACGGATTGAGATGGGAGGGTATTGGTGCGAGAATTGAGTGTGGAAGGTATTCAGCTCGCGAGGGTGGTGAATCGTCAGGAGAAGAATCGTTGCTTGGCGTAACAGACATTGGCAAAGGCGACTGAGGAGGTTTGAATTTTCTGAGATCCTTAGAACCCCTAGAACGTGACCGTGAACGTGAGCGGCGTTTGCGGGTTACATTCGACGGCTCAGGTGTGGCTGGGTTCTCTTCAGGCTGTACATTCGGTTTGTAGTCAGTATTAGAGATGCACTCTGGGGGCGTGTCCTGTGATGGATCCTGGACGTCATCGTGTAGGGTTTTCTCGCCTTCGCTAACAACTTCATTGTGCATCTGGGGTCGCCTCCCATTTTTCAGTCGTGGTAAAGATGCAGCGCGTTTGAGCTTCGCAACTGCATTGGCGCGTTGTTCAGCGACCGACCCTGGGTCATTCTCCATGCCCGAGCAGAATGCTGGAGCAGAACCAGCCATCGGCGCAGATAAATTTTACGCTTATGCGATTTTAGAAGTGACTCACGTAGTTTGTTGGCCGTATCCGACCCGGAAGGTTAGGGTACGCCTCAGTGGCAGGAATATCTGTTGTGTACGACAGTCTTTGAGACTTATTAAGGTTATTATTGACGAAAAAGATAACCGAAAACACACCTACTACTTGAGCTGAGCGCTGAGCGCCGAATGTTGAGGAAGAACAAACGAAGAGAAAGGCTCTAAACTGCAAGAAACCGAATGTGGCGGAAGTACCTGTACACACGTGACTCAAAGCTTCCGGAGACAGGGCTGTGGAATAATATACGGACACATATGCACGCTCAGTGTGTCCATCTGTCTCAACTATCTATACAAAGGAGCACCGGCTGCCTCGAGGAGTCACGGCGACTATCGACTGCGCTTCTTCAGACAGTCATCGAGGTTAACGCGGTGAATGATGGACCATATCCGTAAATTTAGTAGTAACACATGTTGTTCCTGTCAAATTAGTCACCTGTTCGTTGGTGTCCTTTTCCCAGTTGATGCGCGCACGGGGTGTTGATCTGCACCGGAAGATCATTCTTTGTTAAAATAATCATCGATAATAAGGCACGCGCATCGTGTTCTGCATCATGGCTTCATCTTCTGAAGCATGTAGCAGTGCATTCGTGACATCACTGGTCCACGTTTATGCCTTGTGTCTCTAACTTTTGATTAATATTTTTCAAGGCTTCAGTGACCCGATTATTAGCATGCGCCCCCTTTGCTTCATTTCAACCTGGTACCATGGGGAAGTGTAGCTTGTTCCGTGCAGTGAGAAATACTTCGTCGTTTGTTCGGGTCAAGTTGGCTACAATGGTCTTAGGTTCATTGACAGGCACTTTATATCCGTAACCCTTCTCAGTGGTCGATGCTTCCGCAGTGGAGTGGAACGATATCTTGGCATCTCATAAGCGTCTTCGGACCGTTCGCGTCCCTCGACCTGAAACCTTCCAAATGCAAACTGGTATCAACATGTGGACTCATCTATCAATACGTACTCGTATCCATTATATTCCTACTTTGATTCAGGCGCGCTAGAAATAACTTGATCTCGTATCACTTTCCAAGGTGGCCTGGAAAGTTCAAAACCTTCACCGATCCTTGCGTACATATCACCGCCTAAGCGTGACACGGCACGGAGCTTAGCGGGATCAACGGTACCGCTCGCAGTCAAAACGGACTCTCTAATATGTGCCCGTTTGATGAGACCCAAGACCAATGTATTCGTGACCTCGCCCGAATTAGGCGGACAGATCTCGTATGAATGGAATAACTGCGAAGCGGAAGTCATTCATAAGCGAGCATGACAAAAAACAATGAGGCACAGCCTACCTCGCATTCAAAACCGATGGCACTTTCTTTGACCCACGGGGGTCTCACATCTATCTATGTAAAGGCAAAGTATTGCGGTCAATACGTACGCGAATATGACACATGGCCCATAACTGCTGCGGCTGCTAAATGGAATGAACTTACGCTGGTCGATCTAGTTAGACCGCTGATGTCCCACTCATCAATATCAGCAGGGGCGTCGACAGATGTGATATTCGCTGCTTCTATGAATGGTTCGCTCATGATGCTTACGGTAAACTGTTTTGTCGCAAGTATATTTTCCTTGGTGTCCTTGGACTTCCCGGTCCGTGGAGAATGAGAGAAGGAAATGCTCAACAATGGCGGGTTGTGCGCGACCTTTCATGTACCAACAACACAAACAAATCAATTTCAAGGTGTCAAAGAAGATGCCCGACGTACCATGGAAAAGTAACTGTATAAAGAAGTTAGGTCAGACCAGCCGGCTCAAAATGTGCTGAAAAACTCCCCTGAACGGTGCAAGGTTAGCCACCCCGTCGGAAGACGTGCTGGACACGAGCGCAATAGGGCGAGGCACGACGCATGAAGTCAATAAAGGATATACCTCCCTGTCAGCAGTCCGAGTCAGTGATATGCGAGTGATAAGGTTAAGTTTAAGAAGCAAAAAAGCTTCTACTACCAATACTTGTACAGTACTACATGAGGTCGCGTACCTCGGCGATATGTCTGAGAGGTTCCAAGTCTTCCAGCCTTTCTCTTCTTCTGCCTTCCACGACTTTCCAGGTTCGACTTGGTATGGGAGACCTTGTTTCAGTTTCCAATTGGGGTTTGGTGGGTCAGTAACCCGGAATGAGGCAGCAGAGTTGAACGGCCGTGCAGAGTTCTCGGTAGGTCCATCGCTTCTGTCCATGGACGAGAACAACCGGATTCTGGAGGTCCCATCTTTATTGTAGAGAGTTCGTCTCCTGGCCACCGGATGTGGGACCAATGTAAGTGGTCGACGACCGCACTTGTGCAGGAGGTTCATGGTTGTATTATTTAAAAAATTGCTGCCATGATAATTTGCAGGTCGTTCGCTGTCGTGAGAATGTAAATGTTAGAATGTCTACTCGATAGAAGACTGATAAAAATAGACTATAATTATGTTACCGAGGTCTATGTCCGCGGCAGCAGTTTGCAAACGGTTCAGGGTCCCGGCGGAAGCGTTACTGCCAGCGATGCTGGCAATGGTTAATGGCCACAACAGTTGTTTCCGCCTCATGACGGAGACGGTTGAATAACTAAAGGTCGATGCTAATATCCACAGGAAAATTTTCGCTTATGAATATCGTGAGTACATGACTTGGAATTTCACATACGATTATGAATCTTGACAGGTCATAAACATTACTAATACTCGTCTTCACGATGTCGACTGCCAACGTTAATGAGATGGTGACAGCTGGGTCTTACGCATACCCTGACACACTCCAGGGTGTTTACTACGAGCCTAAGTGCGTCGAGACAGTACTCCCAAGACTTTTGAACACTCTTGGAGCCAAGCGGGCTCTTATCGTAACAGGAAAGTCTCTCCGCGACAAGGTAAGTTGAATTTCTTCAGACTTGTCAATCAATATAATTGACTTTGACGTATAGACTGACGTTGTGGCCAAAATTGAGGATATCCTGAAGAAATCCAATGCATTTGGTGCCACTTTCTCAGAAATCGGGGAGCATGCACCTGAGGCTGGTATCGAGAAGGGCGTCTCCAAGTTTCTTGAAATCGATGCCGACATTATAGTATCCATTGGTGGAGGTTCTCCCATCGATGCATCAAAAGCTATCATTTTCAGGCTGCAGCAGCAAAGAGCACAAGAGACATCTGGCAAAGAGCCAGAGTTCATGCGGCAAATCGCAATACCTACAACTCTGAGTGCTGCCGAGTACACGGTAAGATCCTGAAACGATATGTATAACTTCCTTTCTTATCTGAATATTCTAGCGTGGTGCAGGTTATACCAATAAACAGGGTGACAAGGTAACTGTCACTCATCAAGAGCTCTCTCCGGCGGCGATCATACTGGATGCAGAACTGACTCTTTCAACACCTGAAGAATTATGGTAGATCATCATCAATTCAGTGACCATGTGTATGCTCACTTTATTCCAAGGCTTTCTACTGGCATGCGTGCCCTGGATCATGCAGTCGGTAAGAAGATAATACATAACGTCTCATGATGCTTCTAAATATTTGCAAACAGAGAGTCTATACAGACCTGGAGTACCCCTACCTGTGAAAAAGCTATGTCATGCTGCCATTGCCGATCTTTTCCGTTTTCTCGTGTTATCGAAGAAAGACAGCAAAGATCTCGTTGCCAGGCAGAGGCTGCAAGTTGCGTCGTGGATGAGTTTATGGCCGCGGAGGGTTGAAAAGCATACGTAAGTTATTTCACGCGGGCGTGGTTCACGTTCAATTATTTCTTATGAAGCCCGCTAGGATTATCACATACACTTGGCCATAAGCTTGGGGCAACCTATGGAATACCGCATGGCATCACTTCGGTTAGCATACCCCGTAACTCGTACATAGTCTCCTAATCACAATCTGTTTTCTAGTGCTTGACGCTTGCACCAGTCGTCAACCTACAAGCGGAAATAGCAAGCCAAGAGGATAAGGAATACCTTGCTGAAGCATTATTATATCTCAGAGAACCATCAACTGGTACTGTTGATGGAGATGTCAGGAAACTATCGTACATGATAGCCAGGCAAGTGTGTTCTACTATCCGCCCAGAACGAATTCTCAGTTTCCATTGCCTTGTACAAGAGCTCGGGCTGCAGAGAACGTTGAGCCAATATGGTGTGCCAACGGCCGATATCGAACAAATCGCGGTCCGTGCAGTTGGTCAAGAGGATGAAGAGTTGCTTTCCGAGGTGAAGATTATTTTGGAGAGTATCTACTAGTCTGAGTCCTACTCGGTATCAAGTATGATAGATGCTGCCAATATAAACATATGCATAAGCCTCGTTCAACTATTTTTCGCGACGCCGGCCCGTTTTTCAAATATCTTGAATCGTGATTAGTGCTGTAAAGGGTCATCGCGTGACACGAAGAAGACATCATCTATGTATCATACTACCAATACAGCTACAGGAGGGGTAGTTCGGCCATAAGCGGAGAAGTTTCAAATACTCCCAGCTAAGTCACTACAAGTACTAGCGCCTGGTCTACATGTGTATCGTTAGACCATATCTCTGTTGTCTCACTTGTGACAAGCCCGGGCATGCAGGCAGGTGCGAACCTTGAGCGCTGCTTGATCAGGGCTGTTCACACTGCTCCTTACCCTGCGGCGGTAGGTGCGAGTCGGATAACGGGGTCCTTGGCTTCGTTTCCATCCATTTTGCCTGTTGTCTCCCGGTATTTGTTGCCAAGGCGGTCTTTGCAAAGTAGAGTATATCATTCGGACCCACAGCGTCACTATAAGTTCCCTACCCTCTTATTTTCAGATAGTCATAGGTGAGTGATGACCGAGCAAGGTACTGCATCCAGAGTCCCGGAACTGACGAATGATACTGACGTGTCGTCAGGTCCTTGACGTATCCACCTACAACGTACTTTAGAATGGCAATCCGACGAGCAAACTCGACCCAGCGAGGTTCACAACGTGAAGAAATTACGCAGAACGGTGTAGATGGTCATAATGATGCTCATCATGATGGCAAACATTCGCATTCGATCTTTCACTCGCATTCGCATGATGAGCACGACCACGGACATGATGCTGAGCAAATAGTCCAGGCGCTTCAAACTGCCGGTAAGCTAGGATCCCTGGTTAGTCGAGACGTAGCTAATTATCCATTAGGTGACAGAGGGAGCCGAATAACGCTTTTGGGGCTGTTTGCTAACGTGGCTTTGACTGGCGCTAAAGGATTTGCGGGTTGGTATATGCACTCTGCCTCATTGCTAGCAGATGCTGGCCACTCTATGAGCGGTCCGTGACTCCAGTCCATGGTTTTGCTTTTCGCACTAACACGATTTTTTCCAGATCTGCTCGGTGATTTTGTAGTCTTGTTCTGCTGGAAACTGTCAAGGAGGCCACCTTCAGCACGTTACCCATATGGATTCGCCAAATTTGAGACTCTCGGTACAACTACCGTGTCACTCCTGCTTATCGGAGGAGCACTAGGCATTGGCTTTCACTCGTATCACCTCCTCGTGGAAGCACTAGCGACAACCGTCTCCACCATTCCACCCGGCCCACTTCATGACCTCCTCCAGCAAGTTACGTCTATTGTTCATAAAGTTCCTGCCATCGGCCACTCCCATGGTCATACTGGCATCCTCGACCCTAATGCCGCCTGGTTCGCTGCAGTCAGCGTCGTAGCAAAGGAGTGGTTGTACCGGGTAACCAAGAAGGTTGCTGACGAAGAACATAGCCCAGTGCTCTATGCAAATGCTATTCATCATCGTAGCGACGCATATTCGAGTCTCGTTGCCCTTTTCGCAATTATCGGATCGTGGTTATTCCCTGCATTACCATTAGACCCTATAGGGGGTGAGTAATTTTTACCAGTTCTTTTCTATGCTGCTTATTACATTCACTAGGAGTCGTCGTTTCTTTTGTTATCCTCAAGCAAGGTTTACACCTTTTCGGAGGCGCGTTCACTGAACTTACAGATGCTGGCATCTCAGTGAACTCGCAACAAAAGCTACTACACGTATTAAACCCTCTTCTTTCCTCACCATCATCGTCATCCTCTTCTGTCAAGTTCGGCAACGGTCTCCATGACACTACTGAACTACTCGCCGTTCGACATCTCCGAGCTAAGCGTGCAGGCTCTATGATGTATGTGGACCTCACAGCTGATGTGCCGAGCAATATGTCAGTCTTGGCCACATCAAGACTGGAAGTAAAGATCTCGCAGACATTGAAGGAGGCGCGGAAGGAGATCTCAGAAGTCCGCGTGAAATTTCACCCTGTTGATACACACGCTCCTCGGAGTTGATCAAATCTGTGTGAATGGACGTATCATCAGTATTATATATGTTCGTCTCTGTGTTTTCCACATACTATGGAAGTAGTCTGTCGTGTGTGACGACCGTTTCAACACGTGTGAGTGTGACCAGCGCGTCAAGGTTTAACGTGCTTTCCCAATGATTTAATGACCCATCCAAGCTCAAGACCTATATCACAATGAGTGAACTGGATCTCAGATTGTCCGCAGCTACTGTTCAGGACACAGGTTCTTTTAGGCTGGTGGAGCTTCCTCCAGACTTATGCCAAATGATTGAATCTGCTTCTGAGAAAACTGCTAGGTAGATTTTCCTCTCCACCATCAACTATTTTGTTTGAGACTGCAACACCCAGCCTCTTCATCAAAGGGCACCCAACCGAGGACGCAGTATTATGTACATCAGAAAAGACATATTCCGTCCGTTCTGTCGTGCTGTCCAATACCGTGCTGGTTGTGACGCCCTCCAGATCGGATCCAGATGGGACCGTGCACATCCGAGACCAATTGCACGAAATCTTGGAGCTGGCGCCTGTGGTACCGAAGCTGCACAAGCTTTCTATCCTGCTGAGGAACATGGAATATGACGAAGGAGATGAGGACAGGCAGGTGGGCCAGCATGCAATGTGCAGGGACATGTCATCTCATATATTCACAAGGCAGCCGTATCAAAATATAGTTATGAGCAGGCTCGTAGTGAAATACAGGCAAGCGAAGCTGAGTTTGTCCGCGGTCTGAAGGAGAGACGCATCCTTGTTCTCGAAGGTAGGCGCAAGACCCCTTGTAGTGGCTGTTCGAGTCGTCATGTTAATATCATTTTATTATTAGGGCAGCTACGGCCGATAGCGCCAGCGCATCTCAGCACTATTCTCGAACTGCTGTTAAATTACTTGATATCCTTGTCCCTCTCATACCAAGCTGCTGCGGTTGAGGAGCTGGTGTCTGTCCTTTCTGACGAACATGAAATACCCCGCGCAGTATCGAACCAAGTCATCTCCTGGTTTGGGGATGTGAAAGAAGGCCTATGGAAAATGGATGCAGATGCGGTGATCAGAGAACTTGGAGTAGGAATACTCCGCCATCATAGGGTTGGGTTTTTTTTCTCTGGATCTGCTTATCGAAACTTGATGCCAGACTTAGCATAACCCTATCTCTGAGAACGAATTCCTCAAGAAATGGAAAAATGTAGTAGGGGACACTTTCGAGTCTTCTGTGAAGCTGACCCTTCTGTCGGTGCGTTGCTCTGCCAACTCTTGGCTGAACCACAATGACATGATCTGTAGGGAGACTACCTTCGAAATCTGTCCTCGAACGGAGAGGAAGCAGTATTGACCTACTTCCCATCTTCCACATTACCAATCGACCCAGCTGCAAGATTTGTTGAGCTATTTCTGACTCGCCAACGATGGAAACATGAGGAGATTGAGCCTTTCCTACTTGACATTGCCGTCAACTCCAAGGAAAGAGATAAACTACTGCTCAAACATGCCAGAGCTCTGACTGATACTGAGGGGGTATGGTACACTGCGAGAGTAAGTTACAACAATTGAAATTTAGAATAGACACGATCGTAGTAGTTATTGTAAGCCTCTGCAGTTCGAATCTCTCTTGTATAAATAACAATCACTAGGCAGTTACTTCCTGCCTGATGAGCGTGTTTTCACCTTCGAACCTAAACTCCTGATCGGCGAAGGATGATAGTCATCATCGGCATCCGAACCTTTCCTCTTCCGCTTCGTGCCCGTGGAAGTGGATGCACCCACCAGCATTGGAGAGATGTCCAACACTCTCAACCCCGACGCACCAGTGATACTATCAACGTAATTCCACAAGGCTTTTCCCACAAGACCATTGTTCCGAACGTCGCGAAATTGTTCTCGTATCCGTAAACGCATATGCAGGATGGCATTCGCTCTTTCTTCAATTGTACGATCCCGAAGAACGAACAGGACGACGCCTGTGGAGCATGGGTAGAGTATATGCTGAGAAAAACATTCACTTCTAAAGATACGACACATACCAACGAATACAAATTCAACAGGCGCAACACGCTTGTCAACTTCAGTGAAAGCAGCGTCGAGATCAGATTGTGTTGCGATGTGCCAAAAATCAGACAGTACATCATTGATCTGCGTCATGAACGTTGTTGGTGGCTTATCCACACGCTTCAGCCATTTTTCTAGTTTCTGGGCTGTGGGAAGCGGGTGGTCTGGGAGGCCATCACAGCAATAGATTAATTGCGCAATGCATTGAAAGTCTCTTCCGCGTGTAGTGTCCCACTCGAGGACACTAGCTAGTCCCTTATGTTCTGCATTCACATGACGCAGCTCGAGGTCCGAGATCCAATCAGCCCATGGCGACGAAATCGCTTGAAGTTTCTCTGGACACATCCATCAGCATAAGTATAAGCCGCGTTATTATTAAAGAAGCGCAGCACCTGCAGCAGTCAACTGTACACCGAGCTGCACTCGCTGGAAGATTTCCCGCTCGACTTCGGGTGACAGATTATGATATTCGACTATAGGGAAACAAGTGTGAATGGCTCGGGGTGATGCAGGCGAAACACGAACCGCACGTAATTCTGGTTTCTGCGAACCGTCGTTTCCACTCTTCTGGTATTTCTAAGCGTGTAGTCTCTGCTTTTCAGAACGAACGAACCAATAACTCTTCTTTGTGCGCGCGTCTCGATCTTTGTATTTGACTGTTCAACATGGAGACTAAGTAGCGTCAGATATTACACTCACGAGGTATCTGTTAACGCTCGCGTAGTATAAGATACCAATAAATGTCGCGTGATAACCACAATGAAGCACTCACCAGACCGTCAAGAAACTTTTGTATTGATGTGAGCCTTTGTTTCCCATCCACGCAAATACGAACGTTCTCCCCCTCATCATCTCTGGTCACGGCAAATATCACGGGGGGGATGTAGAAGTTTCGAAAGATGGAGTCGATGAGACCAATTTGCTTTGTCTCCGGCCAAACAACGTCTGTACGCACTTATTATTCAATATTCGTCAAGGATGTGGGGTTCTATTAACTCGCCTCGTTGATAGATAGGGTCCATGTCAATAAAGCCTTCGTGTATGTATTCTGATGAGTCAATAGTGTGTAAGAGAATATGCCATGGTTATGTTAACCGACGCACTGTGTAATTCTTGCACAGTGTAGCTCATTGCAGACGGCGGCGTTAATGCATCTCTGACTTTGAACACGTTGGGTCGTCATTGTCTGACTGATAATCGTCTTCGAGCTCGTCAAGGTCTTTTTCTTGTGCTGCGTTCAGCTCGACCATGATGTTTAAGAAAGAAGATGACGAAATTGGCGGACTTTGTGTTGGCCGACTACAAGACACTACAAACTAACTTGAAATACGAGCGAATACATACGATCCAGTCAGCCAAATACCCGATCAACGGAACCAATTTCACAAAGTTCGCGAAGCAACTATTAGACGCGTGCAAAGGGCCGTAGTGTTCCGGTAGGTGTCTACTATGAAGCAATTATGAATACTGTATGTACGCAGTTCAACGGGTATGGGGTTGTAGCATGAACGGTATCTGTCATTTCCACTGCCCAAATTCATCGTCATCATCATGGAATGGATCCTGCAGATTTTGAGTCAGTGTTGTGTCTGAGGAAATCGAGCCACTGTGTTCGTGTCTTTGTTCGAAGTTCACTTCTTCCTCATCTCGCATCAGCCTCGATCCCTCTCCAGTGACACGGGTCGTGCTTCCAGCTACGTGTACACCTCTTGGGATATGTCCATTACCAACCTGGTCGTCCTCATCCTCGCTAATATCTCCCACTTGCCATAGTACTGCCCGATCCTCCTCACCTTCTTCCGTTTTTCTCAAAGCTTGTTCTTCGTCATCGTTCTCGTCGTCTTCGTCTATACGATTGACTTTTGAAGAGGACCGAATAGCCTTGTGAGACGACAGGCCAGACAGCGCAGTGGCGGTAGACGCACGAGTTGATCGTTCAGGTTTTTTATGTGTTAGGAGGACCACACCAGAGATCAGAATCATTATTGAGGCGAAGATCAGGAAGAGTATCCATGGCTTGTAGGCGTCAACTTGGTTATTGAACACCAACGAGTTCAGAAAACTAGGTTGCGGATAAGAATAGACGTGATTGAAAATAGGAAAACAGGAACAATAAACTCACCCAGTTGCAGTATAGACACCATAGAAAACTGGGACAACGAGAGTGGAGTCGTAAACCTTAAGCCCACGGTTGAGACAGATGATCTGAAGTACAGCCGTGATCACGAGTAGAATGATTGTGAATATAGGAGCTACATGGCCAAACTGGTTTCCGGGGTTCTCATGCGAGAGGCTTCCTGTAAGTAACTTCACGCTAGTTTCGGGTCAGAACAACACAAAAATGGAGAAGAAAGAGAACTAACGTGGCTTTGGCGAAAACCAGACACACTCCAGCAAATCCACCTCCACAGCACGCCCAGCCAATTCCAAGCACCCACGCGACTTGCGTATCATCCTGAGGGGCAGTCCAGGTCTCTAACTTTTCCTTAATCCATAATATCCATGTATCCCAGCTGTTCTTGACTTTTCCGAGATAAGTGGTGCTTAAGTCACGCGACCTCCGTGCGCTCATGCCCGCAAAGGGTTCTGAGTCCAAATCTGACCGAGCAGCGAGAACTTCATCAAGGGAATTGGTAAAAATGAGGACAAGGATGAGAGCGATGGACATGCAGAAGAAGAATCCCAGCCAACCACCACGCTGCCATAAAGCAGTGAGATGCTTGACATCCGTTTCCGTTGACAGACCACTGTTGACAGCTCCAAAGGCAACGATACCAATGACGCCAAGTACCACAATCATCGTACCCTGAGTATTATTAGCAAAGCGTGCAAGTAGGGTGAGGAGAACTCACATAGATATCTGTCTGTGTGACTGGGGTACCAATTAAAAATCTAGCAAATAGGAAATTAAAGATGAGAGATGTAGATCCGAGGGGAGCAACATATTCTGAGCATGTAATTGTCAGAAGGGGATAATCTGGGAGAAAAAGCCAACGTGCCTGCCCTCATATAATCCAAGGCAAGCGTGCTCCCTATAAGCTGTGATAATATATATAAAACCATGCCAAGGATCCATAGCGGTCGCAGCCAGTCTCGCCTGCGGACTGACTTTGGAATAGTGCTCGTCCGCACCTGTAAATTGAGTGTATCAAAATAGAGTTGAGTCGTGGTACGTCGTAGAGACTCACATGATCCAACTTTGTGATATTCAGACCGGCAGCATTCAGGATAGACGCAAGCAGAATGATCGCTAGTCCTATTATGAACGCTACCACAGGGCTGGCATGACGAGTAGGAACCTGGTCGCTGGGAGATGGCTCTCCTGTGGCCTGAGCGAGAACACTGGTGAGAGTGGGAACGGAGGTCACCAGTGAAGTTGTTGCTGACTGGGACATCAAGCGCTGAAATTAATACGAACACGCCGTTGATGTGATCGTGATAGGAATTATTCGAGTTCGTTATATCGTGGTCTTTGTATATGACTAGGGCTGACCGTGTCAGTTGAGCGCTCCAGCAAGAGTTGTGACGTACGAAAGCTGTGTGATCATCCCAAAATGGTTTCCTTTCGGCATGATGAGTAATTCCTTGTCCATTGACCCACCTAGGTGTTGAGCTCATCATCCACCAATATGGAGGCCATTCTGTCTAAGCTTCAATCTAAAGCAGAGATTGCTCCAGATAATGCTTTACTTCGAGACACCATCTCATTACTGACAGATTTACACGAAGGAATTACTCAGTATGTCACTTGGGATAATCTCATCCGGGATTTTCAACGGCTACAGGATCAAGGACTATGGGACATATCAGAAGATAACACAAAGCTTTTGCATACCTGCGAAATTTTTTGACTAGTCAGCCGTCCTACCGTAAACGCCCTAGCAAAATCCCCGCACCCTCTCATCCAGCGAGCAGAGCATTACAGGGTTCTTTCTCAATAATTTATCCGGATTCTGAATCTGCACCGTCTCCATTCATCCCATCATCTGATCCAGTATTGCTTCCCCTAGAGCTGGTAGAAATTCTTAACCGCACATACTTTCATCACCTGCTTGCCACAGATCCAAAGCGTGTTGTCCCTCCCGGCAAGTCCCTTATTTCAATGCTATCTGGCCCACCCAAGGAGAAAGACGCCGAAAAACCTACTTTGCGTGACAAAGTCGAGGATCTCGTGCATAAAGCTTTCTGGGACGAGGTGCGGCCTCACGTGCTTCGGATATTCTGCCATCTGAGGGCTCTATAGGCCATGGAATCACTCTCGAATCCAGAACCTTCTTTACAGCTACCGCGCCTTAAATTGTTGTACCAAGACCTCCTCATTGCACTTAAACCTCTTCTCCCATCTCAGGATCCTGTCATCACCACACTTTCCTCACCGTTACCTCCGACGTCTTCCCCATTAGATTCGGCTATCATGCATTTGCGCGAGGTTGTAACATGCCTGCGAAAGCGTTGTGCGCCAATTCAGGACGAAGAACTCGATGACCTTCTTCGTTCACTAGATGAACCTCCCCCCGGACATCACGACCTATCTCACTAGCCACGTTAGTGGTAGACACAGTGAAATCTATACACAGGATCTCGGATAGTATGAAAGAACGGCTCTCGCAATTCGTGTTGGGAAGCATGACTGAGGAGCAGCTACAGTCTACAGTATCTAAACAGGCAAAAACCAAAGAACGCCAGGACATCTTGGATATTTGGAAGAGCTGGCGGGTAGAGATAAGCTGGCTGATGTGGCTTCAGAACTATCAACCGTCTTTTCAGGTTAGCGGCGAAGCTGCTGAGTCACAGTTCAAGTGGATCGTACGACTCGTACAGGCACTGGGATCATCGACCCCTATATCCTGTCAATTACCGACCAGCGAGCCACCGTCCATTGAGAACTCCCTTCCGTCGATTTTTTTCTTCTCTACTCCCGCGCTGCTCGAACTTCAGAATTATCTACAAGCACTCGTGATTGCTGCTTCTCTACGCACATTGATCCGTGTGCCTCAAGGTGCGCAAGCGAGCGACACAATGAGCTTCATGGAGCGGTTGTGGATCCTTCTGAAGGCGGAAATCATTGAAGAGCCGGGTTCAGGCGACATAAAGCTCGTGCATCTCGCAGATGAGGTCGTTCGTGCGCGCCAGCTGGATGGTACCGTGCTCTCCGGAGAGGAAGAGACTAGGCTTCGCGCGGCTGTTGCCCGCACACTCAGCTATAATGATCCTGTGTTTGTGCTACTACAGAAACGGTTACTGAAAGCGTTGGTCGACGCACTTGGGCATCAACGGTCGGAATCTAGACAAGCTGGAGCACATATGGGACCACCCAGAATGCAGACGGGGCAGCATGGCAAGCGTGCCGAGAAGCGAGCTCGGATAACGGTAGTCTTGAATCCGGAAGATTTTGACGCGACTCATGGTGCGGAGATACCTCAATTGATCATTGGCAAGGTACAAGGTTTCGCAGATGAGTATTTGAGAAAGGTTGTTGAGGAAGTGTTTGTGAAAGTAGATGAATGCGTCAGGTGGGTGGAAGGCGTTTGGCAGGATGTACTTCGGGGAGGGGTCGTCGATCGTGAGTTCGTTATCTAGGTTTGTAGAATATATAATGATCCAAAGGGGGATGCAATTTAATAATTTGAATCAGATTGGAGATTCCACCCTTTCAAAGCTTCAAGCGGTAAGCGTACGTGCACTGCAGGAAAAATATGTCAATGCCAGCTAGCTAGCCTTTGGAAATCTCCGGGGTAGCGCGGTAAGCTCGTGCAAGGTCACTCGAGAGTTATAAGACAAAATTCCGAAACGGATATTTGAGCATTTAATCTCAAAATGCACGAATTAATTATAAACCTTGGTTTATCTTCAAGTTGCCTGACTTCCCTTCGGACTGTCGAGGATCCGAGGACGAAGTGGTAATGGTTTCAAGTTTTGGTATCGTCCGAGGGGGGCGTCGCCTACTGAGTGACAAGTGCCTAACAGCAGGTTCAGATCTTCCCCTTTCCTGGATCGCTTGGCCAGCTCGCATCCCCCTCGGATCAGCGCTTAGCCTTAGTCGTGTCGGCATGAGGCAGCTGGAATATTCAATCAAGTTGCATGCTTTGATCGGCGTTGCGATGCGACGGTTGAGATTGCCAACTAAATACTAGTAGCTACTACTGTAGAGTGAACTTTATGTAACGGGCTTGCCCATGGGAAGGCCGTATATATTATGTAATTCGTCAAGAGACCCGGCGGAGCCTCTCAACTTTGGTTCAATTGACTGATTACAATGGCTCACGCAGTCAACTTGAGTTGCTCAGGCTCGTACCTTGAAATGATGTAAGTGGCCGAATATGAAACGAATCATCATCCATATGAAGACTAGCAGCTTCAGGTCCATTTATGTAATTTCAAGTTACTTTCCGGGTCATCACGCACTTGGTCTCGTTAAAGGTAAGTTGTTTTTCAATTGTCAATATAAAAACACCCTCCACGTACCACAGTGCCACCCAGTGATAGCTCTCACTCCCCCCCTCGCTATGTCAGACTTTCTCACAGGTAGGCTTGAAGTAATTCTTGCCGCCTTCGCCATCAGCTTGGCGCTCAAAAGTTACTTTACCAAACCGAAGCTGCCTCATAGTAGTAAATTGCCACCAGGTCCACCTTTACTTCCAATCTTAGGCAGTGCACTCGCAATTGATGTAACTGCTCCTTGGCTTACCTATAAGGCATGGGGCAACAAATACGGCAAGTGGCCCTACACATTGCAGCTTATCATTACTAACGTTTCCTAGGCCACGTGGTATATACTCAGCTTTTTGGTCAGGACAACATCGTCATCAACTCTGAGCGAGTTGCCAGGGACCTACTTGAACACCGCTCACACAACTACTCTGACCGACCAAATATCTCAACCAATGAATTGTATGAATCATTCGATTTCTCGACTATTCTTGTTGATCGATCATGATTTCCCAGATTTGGCATCGACTATACTACCGCCTTTATGCGATACAGTAGTAGGTGGCGGCTTCACCGCAAAATTCTTCACCAGACCTTCCGACAAGATGCAGTCCCCCGTTTTCGGCCCATGCAAGTAGCAAAAAGTTATGACCTTGTATTGAACCTCCTGGAAGACCCTCTGAACTTCTTGGAATATCTTGAAGTGTGAGTGGATTTCTATTTACCGAGTGACTATGTATTCAAACACTCCTTCAGCCATTCAGGTTCAGTCATCATGTCTGCTGTGTACTCGTATGATGCAGCACGACGTCATGACTACATGATTAAGCGCGCAACCATGGCCCTGGAAATCATACTGAAAGAGATGAGACCGGAGGTAGCTGCTGTTTTTAGTGCCTTCCCTTTCCGTATGCTCGCCTTTTCATCATGCACAGCAGTTTCTTACCGTCTAATTTGCAGTTCTTCGTCTCCCCTCTTGGCTCCCTGGTATGCGCCTAAAGAGAATTTCACCTTTAGCCAAGGAATTGGCCATAGAAAACTTGGAAAATCCATTTGCGCACACGGAGCGTGGTCTGGTAAGTGCAATATTTCGCGCAATGTTTCGTTGCTCAAGTTCTTTTCAGGCTACAGGATCCATTTCTTCTTGCATGGTCGCTGACCATTTGCTGATGCTTGATGACAACTGCAGCGATTCTGCTTGGCGGAAGAAAGCAGTAAAGGAATCTGCAGCAACTGCTTTCGGGGGTGAGCAAATACCTTTTAGTCGTGAATTTGTCAAGTTGAACGAGACTGTCTCTGACCAGCTGGTACTGAGACGGTAGGCCGAAAGCAGCGGCCAGTGATTTGATCCTATGCTGACAAGTACTAGACAGCCGCTGTGTTGATGAATTTCATACTAGTGATGATTCTCTACCCAGATGTACAGCACAAGGCGCATAAACTTGTTGATAGTGTAGTCGGCTCAAAGAGACTACCGACATTCCACGATCGTCCATCCTTGCCCTACATTGATGCGATTTTACGGGAGTGCTTGCGGTGGCGCCCAGTGTTCCCTCTTTGTGCGTCGCTCACCTCAGCACAACGCAACTGAATCATTGATCCATTACAGCAATCGTGCATGCTGCTGTCGAAAGTGATGTTTACGAAGGTTATTATATACCCAAAGGTATGGAAGTTTCTTCTCATCCTGGAATCCATGTTCATTCGCTGCACAGGTGCCGTAGTTACCCCGAATGTTTGGTACGAACATCATTTATTCTGTGGTTTGCAACCTACATAATCCCTCAGGGCGATGTGCCACAACGAAGATAAATATGCAAATCCGTCCGAATTCAATCCTGACCGTTTCCTGAACCCAGACGGGACTTTGACGGACGATACTGTGAGTTTCGTGTGGGGATTTGGGCGACGGATATGCCCTGGTCGCCACCTCGCCGAATCTTCTATATGGTCTGCTATGGTCTGCATGCTTGCAGTTTTCAACTTTTCCAAGCCTCAAGACGAGGCTGGTAGAGATATTGAGGTCAAGCCAGAGTGGCATGGAGGGCTTACAGTGTACGTGACGTTTAATAGGACTTCTCTGGAGAAGAAGCTTACTGATTTCTGGGTGTTAGGCGACCTCTGCCATTCCCTTGCGGTATCACTCCACGGAATGCGGACATGGATATCGCGGCCTTGCAGCATTTGATCAAGGTGTCTGTTTAGTCTGTTCTGTATCTGGCTGTACAAGCAGTAGCGAGCCCTGATCCCGTTGTACTACTTGTCTTTTTAGGAGGCAAAAAATTATCATCAGCAGTGATACGTGTTACGATGACAAATTTGAGCAAAAAGAAGTATAGCCCATAAGTACTGGCAGTTGTACAGTATTTTGAAGGTAATTGCCACCGAGCATGGAAGTAGTACGATTAAGGTACCAATTAATAACGCGAAAGGCCGCACGCGGCAGAGCCCGCTACGGTCGATTTTTTCCGAGCCACAACGTGCATCACTAGGGTTCGGCAATGCCGAATTTGACCTTGCTTGTATAAGCAGATATAAGAACCAGACATTTTCTAGGTAGTACTGGCATTTATTTTAGCACTTGGCTCTCTAAATGGACGTGTCATGTTCTTCTTTTGACGTTCTGTTCTCTATTCTGGCTTCTGGTCTTCCGAACAGACTTCTACTCTTCGAAGTGTCATTTCCTTCTTTATTCGCGTGTGTTCTTTCTAATTAGGTCAGAATTTGCCTAAAACGGCGTTCTTCATGTGCGGCGCCGAGTCAGTCGGTCTTCAAAGGTATATAAGTTGACAGTGTGGGATCAGTCTCCTCTCTAACTTGCGATCCTCTCCTAGCTTCTCAGGCCTTGACCGTGGTCTTGCAAGCCCCGTAGTCGCAATGGAGGGATCAATCACCCTTCGAGCTGAACCTTTCATGACATCTGTTATTGTTGACATTGCCAGGATCATAGTGGCAATGTCTTCTTCTTGTACTATACCTGTTCATAAGTGGTGAGTTATAAACTTGACAGAATCTGCACAGCATGTAACTGAAACCTCCTCCAGAGCTGCATTTCACCATGGTAGCAAGGATCGTGTGTTTCAACAATGATCATGTTCAACGACAAAGAGACTCACATTTTATTGATGTTTATTGATATTTATTATTGGCAGTTAGTCCGTCAGATTTCGTCGCATACCATATGACCATGCAAGCAAGGTGATTTGATTGTAACAGCTACATATACGAGATCAACGAGATCAATTCAACCCAGACTTCATGAATCAAGTGCTACTGATACAAATATTGTAGAGATCAATGAGATCAACTCAATGTAGACTTCAAGTGCCATGAATATAAGTACAAGACAAGTTGCAATCCAGATGATCTGTGAGATGGAGGCAAGTGCTAGAATGAGATGGAGGCTGATGCTATAAATACAAAAATTGAGTTGCAGTTAGTCCATTTTCTCTTTCTCTTTTCCCTTCCCTCCTTTGTTCTTCTGTCCATTTGTGTGCTTGTTTTTTTTGGAGGGGCTGATGGCAACATCAAATGTAGAGAATCCGGCGATGGCAGAGTCATCTTTCGACATGTTAATGGACATCGTGGAAAACACTGTGATCATGCGTTCTTCGACAGGTTCGTCAGAAGGATCCAGGACCTTTATGGCTTGTACACCGAGCTGAAAAGTCTGAAATGGTTTGTCAGCAATTGTTTCGGACGACGCTGTTTGGTACGCATGCTGGTCGATTGGCCATTTTGCACCATATTGTATATGTGAGCGTCGCAGACGGCAAGAATGAGCGTTCTGGGCCTTAATTTTGAGTAAGTCTTGTGCATAGGGATGAGCTTGCCACCGTTCTCTGCTGAGTCATAAATGTTCAGCTGCTTTAGTTTGTTTTGTCGCAGTTGAAAATACGACCCGCAGTAGTCAGGCAGGATCCTCGGGTTGTATAGTGCTCCTGGAGTAACTTTTATAGAATGAGTGGATTATGTGCAGGAGCATGAGGATGACGAATACCTTTATCCGGAGGAGGTGTTGGAATGTTCATGTTTGTGCTTGAGGTTGCCATTGAGCTCATGGATGCTGCCATGCTCTGCTGTTCTACCATACTGTCCTCAACGATCTTTCGTTTTGTTTGTCGAGGAGTGGCATTCTGGTTAGCATTGACGCCTTCTGGTTTCTGTGGGAGATGGTGAGTGGTAGTAAAAGAGTTTTTTTTTTTCTTACCTCATAGATGCATTGCGATGTCAGCACAATAAGGTCTGCGTATTGGAGGTCATTGGCACTCTTGGTGATGCATGCATTTATTTTCGAACCCTGTTGAGTGTGTTAGTTGTCATCTAGTGTTTTGTTTAGAACTGACTGTTGTTGCTCTCTTGCTTTCTTCGCTGACCCAGTCTTCGATCAATGTCAACTGATTCTCCCATATGTCTGTCAGATTTGGGAAGCTTAGTGTGGGTTTGGAAATTGCCCATTTTCATTTGACTGTGTCTGAATTGCTTAACGGTATGTTCTCATTTTCAATGTCAGATCGTGTTTATAAGTAAGAAGACACAGAGTCACCTTTTTGGTAAAGTGAGTGCCTTTCGCAGAATGCTTTGTCCCGCATGTCGAAGTGGCAATTTGCCCAATAATGTTCGTCCTGAATGGGCAACCATCCTTAGTGTTCACGTATGACCAGCTGGTCCCACTGTAATTGTCTTGGATGGTCGTAGTCCAATTGATTCTAAAATCTGCTTCACCCAAGCCATCCTTCCCAAGGCTTATAATGGCGTCAGTGACACGGTCATATATACTGTCGGCAACACACTGTGAGAAGCACTTGACCTCGACACCAGGTGAGGACATGGTGGTGGATTGGGTGATAGAATTAGGGGCTGACACACATTGAATCTTTCTTTAAATAAGTGGAGTTAAGGGTTCTGGGGGTATGATGCACAGTAGGATGTGTTGTTGACAGATGCTCATATCATTGCTGACAAATGCTAATTTTGTCAGCAGTCAGGCAAGTGTGTCAGCTGTCAGGATGCTCTGTGTCATTTGGTACGCCATAGAGGTGGTTGAGGTACCTCAGTGATCATCTCGTCATTTTCAATACTGACTGAGTTAGTCAGTTTCCTCTTCTTTCAATGAGGTGGTTGTTGGTCTGTCCCGGCTTGGGTGCCTGCTAAAGCAAGATTGTCGAGGTTGAGGATGATCTGTTGAACCCTATCTAGTTCATGCACTTGGTCTTGTTTGGTACATGCTAATGTTTTATTCTGTGTAACTAGGTGGTTCAATGTTGGTAGTTGTTGTTGTGCTAGTTCTCATTCTTCGTTGGTTGCATGTGGCCATTCAATTAACGTCTTCAGGTTTAATATGTCTAATTGAAGCATCTCACAGCGAATGTCTTGGGATGGGTGAGAACAAATTTTGCTGTAGTTGAATGGACGTAGGATGAATAGGCTTTGAAGGGAAGTCACGTGTGATACCATCATGTATGGTCTTTTGGCTCCTCTACACCATTTCGAGCCAAGATCCATGATAACTTTCTCCAATGTCTGTCCCTGGGACTTATGTGCAGTGATCACAAAACTTGGAAGAATGGGAACCTGGGTGCGTGTAATGCAGCATGTCTTTTTGCAATTAGGATGCGTAAATCTTAGTTCCACGGAGTCTTCAATGATGGGTATGTCATGCGGATGTAGGTTTGGTAGTGCATCATCTGATGACTGATTGATTTCTACAATACAGGATCTCAGTACACATTGTTTTTCGTCATTGACTGTGTATCTCACTTTCTTCAGTATTCCAGTACTACCATTCACGATTCCACCTTCGACATCAAAATTTTGGGACACAAGGACTGGCATTCTGATCACTAGTGGAATCTTTCCTAGTCGCATGTTTGTTTTTCCCGAGTTCAAACACTGTAATTTGTTAATTAGATCCTTGTTGTGCAGCTGTTTTCCTTTATGTTTATCTGTGCAGTGGTACCAATGAAGGGTATGTCTTGTTCTTTGTGCAAATGCTGTCGTCATTCTAATGTTCAATTCATCTTTGCTTTCATTATCACAGACAATGATTGGTGCGTCTTTCCAATCGCAATCATCTGTATCTCTTGTGTTGGTGGTAATTACTCTCATTTGCAAAAGTTGATAATCATCTATTGTACATTTTCCTTGGCATAGGCATGCAAGGGTTTCGACAAACCATTCATTTTCTGAACCTGATTGATGCATTATTTTCATCAATAGTACCACAGTGTTTGTCAATAACCAGAGCAGTCTGCTGAAGATGCTTTTCTGTCCCTGTGTTGTTGCACAGTGTCTGAGGTCAAGGTGAGCATACAATTGTTTTCCGCTTACAGGCGAAAGCTGAGCAAAATCTCCAGTGAAGATGATATTTATTCCTCCGAACGGTGCAGTATTACCTTTGGCATCAACTAATGCATTGTGAATCTTACAGAGAAAATTGCAGCTTATCATAGATACTTCATTGATGAACAGGTAGTCAATACCTTCCCACATCGTAGTAAGGTCTCATTTTGTTTTAGTATTTGCTGATGATGTATGTCTTTGATTTAACAGGAGAGATGCGTGCAGAGTCATGCCTGAGATGTTTTGCACGGCCACTCCCATATATGAGGCAAGTCTGAATTGTTGTTCTTGGTTCCGTCTGATGGAGAAATCTTTTAAAGCATTGATGATTCGAGATTTGCTGGTTCCAGCAGGTCCTCCAATGAACATTCTCAGAGGTTCGGGCTTGTTCACTTGACTGTGTTCTGCTATTATTCTGAATGCTCTTCATTGTTCATTGTTTAGTGACCATTCTTGGGCGAATCGTTCAATATTCACGTCACGGAATTCATCAATTGGATGTGTATGGCTCTGGATATTTGGAGCAAGGCTCTCATGTGTTTCTGATGGTCTCATCTGTAGTGTTTCAATCGTTGTTGATGGTCCATTGTAATTGATAGGTAAGTGTGATTTTGAGGTATCTTTCACTGCTTGGTTTTGCTTCCATTTTGTCCGTCTTTTCTCATAGCAGTCTCGCCATTCATTCTCTTGCTCCATATTTTGAATCATTTCTTCATATATCTGACTGCCATTTTCACACAGGTCTGTACTAGCATTCGCAGGATTCGACACATGTGAGAGACTGTCGAAGAACTGGCACGAGTCCATATGTTGAAGGCAGCAGATCAGATCATTGTTAATTGTTTCTTTGTGCATTGAACAGCAGGAGTCCATTGATTCAAGATGAGTGAGTATATCTTCATTGGTATTGTCTGTGAATATATCATCTTCATTAAAACCATGATTGTAGTTTGCTATTTCAGTCAAGATTCCTGCCAGTTTATGTTGAACTCGACGGTTCGTGAAATGATCATCTCGGCTGTCCTTACATTCGTGCAATATTTGCATATTGTTCAATATAGAAATAACCTTCTCATCACATGTGCGTCTGAATGTCTCAAAGCTCTCAGCCCATGATTGTGATGTATGTTTAAGGTCAGTTATAGATCTCCAGGGTTTAAAAAGAATGAGCATCAGACAACAGTACTTGGGATAGATGGATTCTTGGTCTCTGTGAGGCATCTTTGAACCCATTGGAACAGGTATGAGTCGATTTTCCCATTGTCTCACTCACTGAAAATGTGTGCGCATTCATAATGTCCAGCCTGTAATTCTGCAAAGGGCGTGTTTTGGCGGAAGAATGAAGAATTTCCTCTGCTGAAAGAAACAGGTATGGTCGCTCACTTCAATGTCTTCTGAATCTTCTAAGGTATCATCAGTAAGCTCATCTTCATTATCAACATCATCATCACAGTATGATTCATTGTCGTTTGTACACTGAGTTGTTGTTTTCTTATTGTTATTTTTCTTGTTATTTTTCACTTTGTCCACCTGAGCTATGAAGTCCCATACACATATATTATTGAACTTTTCGTGTTGATGCAAATAGTCCATAACCTGCGCAACTTTGGGTACAAGATTTCCAAAGTTATCACTACTGATTCTGATTTCATCATTTTGAAGTTGTTCAACATAGACTTGTCATCATCAAGGGTTCCTTCAACTGGCCTATCCTCCAATTCCTTGTCATGCTTATCTAAATTTTCTTCAGTATCATCATGATGATCGTGAGTGGTTCTCAATGTGATATCATCAGTCATAGATGTTTGATTACATTCAGGACTTGGACTACATTTTTCAACAAAGGATTCAAAGTTTGTCCAATACAAGCTGCGGTACTCATGACTTGTGAAGTGGTCTTCGAAATCCATCAAGTATGGACACACTTGCTGTGCAGATAGTTCTTGGTGAGAAATCATCGAGTGAGCACATTTTTGTGGCATTTTCTTTGCTCGTAATTTGTAATCATCATCGTTTGAATCATACACCTCTAATTTGTGGACTGCTGTTTCCATTGCAGCCAATGCAATGTGAGTTTTCAACTGCGACTTCGTGATGTAGTCAGTAATATAATACAATATTGCTTTTGCAGCTGGCCCCGAACCAATGAACTTAATATCTGTGTTGCACCTCATAGCTTCCAGTATGCTTGCATTAAAATGGTTGACTAGACCGTCCAAACACTTTAAAGTTATCTCTCCTGTATTTGGATCAGTCAGGCTTATTGGATGTACATTTTTCTCATCTGGGTCAAAGCAACATTCCTTTGGTTCCGGTGGGCCCCTCCAATATTTCCAGCATGTTTTTGAATGCCTGTGAGTCTGGCATTTTTTGGCCAGGAGATGTGCGTCTTTCTTCTGCATTGTGTCTAACAAGTCATCCTCAGTGTTCTGAAAATTCACTCCTTGAGTCGAACACAGATGAAATATTTGATTCGGTATTGACATGTCTTCTTCTGGGAGTTCAGGGATGCATGTCGAGATGGTATCTTCTAGGTATCAGAGAAGACGCTCTTTAAAGATCTGTTCCTCACTTTGTAATATTTGATCCTTGATCTCATTGGGATTGAGTGCGCCTTCAAGCCATATCAGCATATGACAGTGCAGTGTACCTCTGCCTTGAGCTTCACACATCCATAATATGCGTTGACAGTACCGAGTATGCCTTCATGAAGGTCTGTGCCCTTACGTTCGAATCACAAAAGACATTTGATGAATGCTTTCATGTAAGTATTGAAAAATTTGCTGGACGGCCGGATTTTGGGCTATGAAGATAGACTGATCGTGGAATTTCGGTACTTCCTCTGGTAGCAGATTGTCAACATCTATTTCAGCACCAGCAAGGAATTTAATGAGCAGATTATATACATCTGTGGGATTGATGGTGACATAGAAACTTGGCAAGCCTTGCTCACTCATAAGACCACGGATTTCGTTTTGCATATTCCTTCTTGCATGCGCAGATCCTGGTACTTGTGAAGTTATTACTTGTACTTCTTTCATTAAATGCAACACACATTGCTCATCTTCGTTATTTGCAGAAACAGTGTCCCCTCGAGCTACATGTTCCATCACACAGTGAACAGCCCAGGGTAAACAGCAGCAAGATTAGTAGCTACAGTTGGGAAGGAATCCCGCTTCACTTTCAAAGATGTATGTAATAAGATCTTGTGCCACTGTAAAATGTTAAATGCTGTGAACAGAAATGAATAATGTTCTTGAAAACGACGATCTGTGAGATTAAAAAGATGTTTGACGTGTCTCTTGATTGACAAGGGTTCAGTACGCAGGTGGTCCTCAAATCCTCCCAGACCAAATGGAAAAAATGTAGGATAAATCATCAGAAAAAGGTCCAGATCGAAGAACTCGTTGACAGGCACAGTATCATGAGGAATTTGAACATATCCACTGCCCTTATTCTTGATATGACACACTGCTGCTGCGTGCAATTCATTTGCAGATGCATTTCCATCGACATCGGTAACTACAACATTCTCGAAATTAATTTGCAATTCAGCAGCGTGCAATGAATCATCATGATTAGACAATGAGGTTTCATAATCATGCACATCAGACAAATCCTCCAATTGCACTGAATCATTTGCATCATATTTTGATGTCAAGGAATCCCGAGCGTCATTGGGAAGAATATGATTGACATGAAAGGGCATCAACATTTTTTCATCCATAGAATTTAGCACATCGAAATCAATGGTGATGTCCTTATACAGGCGGTTGTGTTTTTTTAACCATACTAATGCTGCTTGAACTTTCTCCCTGCGAGCTATCAAAGGCTTGGCCTTTTCTTCAAGCCATGCACGAGACAGAGGACACAAGCCTACAAAAATAATGCAGAGCGGAGTAATAATGTCAGCCACCAATGGAGGTAAGACATTTGCAATACCTTGCAGGCATTGAGGATATACAATTATATGGCCCTTGATCCCACACTGATTGGTGGAAAGTTGCAGATCTTGGTTTTCTTCCTTCAACTGAACAATCCAACACTTTGCACGACAACAAGCGATCATCGCTTCCTCAATGACTGTCAGATCTTTCAATTTGTCAGGTACATCTCCCAAAAAAGTTTGATCTGCGAGACTCAATGCAGGACGTTTGCCCTTCTTCAATTTTCTATTGCAGACATTACATAAAGACAGCTGGAAGTCATCTGCACTGATTTGTTTCACTCCACATGGATCAAGCATCAAATCATGAAGCGGACCATTAGAATCTGCAAATGGCAATGGAGGAAGAGGACAGTCCTGGTCAAAATAATTATTTGTCATATGCTGATCGTTTTGACAATCAGGTCTATGCAAAAGAAAAGAATTAGGAAGGTTCACTACAGATGTTATTGTCTGTTCAGAACACAAAACATTTTCAGCACAAGACGCACAGGTAAATGTGGCCAACTTTTCTGAAGAAGTCTCATCCCTAAACATCTGCACCAGACGACACTTCAATTGTGAGGATGGCATCTGAGGTCATTCACAAGAAAGCTAATGATGACAATTTTCGCGATCATGTAGTTGCACTTGGGTCTGAATTTGTGCAAATGATTTCGACTTGGCTTTCTGCAGTCTTTTGATATGATTCTTTAGCGTGCGCCGAAGCTGTCCTGTTTTCGAACTGACTTCAAAACTGACACCATTGGTTTTCAATAAGCGTTCTAAAGGTCGTCGTTTCGTTGTTTTCAATATAGAGGTCAAAAAAGCTATCCTCACCGAAAGCACGGCCTGATTATCATTATAAGACATGTCAAGACCTCGACACACAGATTTGCATCTGTCAAATAATCACGATGAAGGAGATCCACAAAAACCTGTACCTACGTGTTGAGATATAGCTTGTCGTAGATCTTCCATAGATATGTTTGAGGATACACGAAGGCCATGAGCAACTGCCAATTCCCTCAAAGCTGTTATCAATAATGTTTCATAACCACGAAAAAAATTATGTACAGTATCATCAAAAGAACCCACTTGGGTAACTGAAGAAGAACCCGCTTGGGTAGCTATACAAGATCCCACTTGGGTAGCTGAAACTTTTGTTTGGTCTCTAACAACAGAAGATGACAGAGAGCAGATATTATCTACAAACAGTCACTCAGACATTTGAAATGATTTTAGACACTAATACACATACCTTCAAGCTGCAAATTCCAACTATGACCACCACAAAGTCGACCGACATCCATTTCTGAAGGCCTTTGAAGCTGAGAACCATCATACTGTGCATTGACAGACAAGATCCAATCATGACCGAGCTCGACATCACATCCACTCAGATAGATGGGTCGAAAGATCTGTTGGGAATTGTACCATCCATCAATGGTAGGTACAGTGGCTCAAAAAACTGTCCGCATGTTTTGGCATTTTTCACTATCTATAATATTGTGTGAGAACAAACAAATGCCTCAAAAACATGCTCATACCACATTGTAGTATGGCTTCAGGGCTTTCATTTGAGCCCTACACCGTGGGAATCGGTGGAGATATGGTGGAGATACAAGGCTCACAAAATGGTGACTCATGCGGACAGTTTTTTGACTCAAGTATTTTACAGTAATAACCAGGTATTCTAGTATTTTGTATGACCTCCCTTGGCTTTAATTACTGCCTCTATCCTTCTAGGCATACTCTCAATTAATTTCTGGCAATTCTCAGCTGTGATCTTCCCCCATTCCACTGCTACTCTCTCCCAAAGCTCCCATACTCCTTTAGGGGGGTTTTCATAGGCTTGAAGCTTTTTCTTGAGTGTTCCCCAGAGATGTTCAATGACATTGACATCAGGAGACTGTGCTGGCCAGTCAAGAACATTGATGTTATGTTCTTCAAACCATTCCCTAGCTCTTCTGGATGTGTGCTTGGGATCATTATCCTGTTGGAAAATGATATCTTCTTCATCAATCCCTGATTCTGCCAAGCTAGGCAGCAAGTGGTCATTTAAAATGTCCACATACTGCTCAGCATTCATCTTCCCCTCAACCTCAGCAAGCATTCCCACACCATTCCATCCCATACAGCCCCATACCATTAAAGAACCTCCTCCAAACTTGACAGTCCCATTAACCTCTCTGTCTGTTAGGCCATCTCCCTTCTTTTTCCATACATACACCTTCCCATCTGACCCAATCCTATTGATTTTGGTCTCATCTGACCATATAACATGCTTCCAGTCCTCTACAGTCCAGTGTTGATGAGCTAAGGCAAAGGCTAGTCTTCTCTGCCTATGTTTGATGGAGAGAAGAGGCTTTTCTTCCTTGTTACTGCCTTGAGATGAGCTGCCTTGAGAACATTCCTCACAGTTTGTGAAGAGACAGGGGTAGTGATGGTGGAATTGATATAATGGGTGGCTTGGACAGCATTATCAGCCTTTCCTGTAGTGATATGTTGGATAATAGCCCTTTTGTCAGTAGAGGTAAGCTTGGATGGACGTCCTCCACAAGAGTTTTCCTTGTCTGGGTGGCTTTCTTTGATGAACTTGGCCACAGTGGACTTGCATACTCCAGTTCTAGAGAAAATTTGGCGAGCAGAGAGGCCAGCATAAGACAGAGAGAGGATATTATCTCTTTGAGCAGAGGAGATGGCTTTCATGGTGATTATGACTATGATACATGAGATATTCTGGTTTATATAGTTAGATATAGTCATAAAATAACATAATGACACCACTTTATAATTTATATAATAGTGGCATGATTTTTATGGTGTCATAAATAATGATTTATATAGTTTTAATATACACTCAAAAAACTGTCCACATGAGTCATCATTTTATAAGCCTTATATCTCCACCATATCTCCGCCGATTCCCACGGTGTAGGGCTCAAATAAAAGCCCTGAAGCCATACTACAATGTGGTATAAGTATGTCCTTGAGGAATTTGTTCATTCTCACACAATATCATAGATAGTGAAAAATGTCAAAACATGCGGACAGTTTTTCGAGCCACTGTATGTACATGCACAGGCCCAAAAGTGGACTCTATAGCCACTCCGTGATGAGTGGAGACAGTTCATGGCACATTACAATCGTGCAGAAAAGACAATGACACGGTCGAATCAAGACTTGCATCATCAACACAAATAACAGCAGGAATGTTAGCAAAAGATCCGAAGACTTTATAAGAAGACATAGACATAAGTAGAGATACGCAAGCAAAGCAAGCGTTCAGAACGGTGCGAAACAAACACCTCAAACAGACAGTAAGTCACATGACAAACATATTTAGGGCCGGAGTTAACTCATTTTTACGCCAAAAGTGAAAATCCGAGGTTGAATCAATTTACACTGGTGTCTCACAGCAATTAGGCAAGCGGAGTCCCCCAGTTTCATACTCGGGGACTCAGACAAGTTTTATTGCAAACTGAGAGAGCGAAAGTACATGATACAGCAGTGTAAGGCAAAACAGATGCTAGACTCAATAAGATGTGCTTGAGAATGAGCAATAAAACTAGGAGACAGATTTCAATAGGCAAGAAAAGACCAGAATTGAGTGTCGGAGGCACAATAGAAATGCTATAAGGCTTTTTTTTATTTTTTATTTTTTTATAACATGTTTTTTCATTGTTTTGTGGTCATGGTGCCAGGCGAGTAGGTGAAATCCAGTCGAACAAGCGATTAGGCGAAATCCAGTCTGAGTCAAGAATGAGGTCATGTGTGAGTCAATCCGTTCATGTAGCAGGGTTGCGTTCATGAGCCGAGCCGTGTAGTAAAGCGTTGAGCAGAAAAGGATGCTGGTGGATATACTTTCTGAATTCATCAGAGGACCACCGACCTGCTGCCTGAATAAGGTCTGGAGCCATTCCCGCAATCACAAGTGCAGTTGCACCTCCAGCCCTCATTGAATGTCCTGACATCACGTTACCGCAGTGTCGACGTAAGTGTTGTAAGAACCAACTTCTAGTCGGTATGGCGCCTGTGCTCGACAACCAAAGTGGCGGCCGACTTGGAAAAGCAGTGTCACGAAACATCTAATAGCAATGGATGAGCGGAAGAGGATCCAAATCAATAACAGAACGTGACGGGATGAGGATAGTGGTGCCAGTCCCCAAACTGTCATTCTTCTGGGAAGGCAGTGTATATGACATGGCAGTGTCGGTGATAGTGAGTGTGTGTCGTAAAGGCACCTTCCGGTAAGTCTGATGGCTGATTGCATCTGGCCAGGTCAATTCTCCAAGACGTTGGAGTGTTGCAAAACCGGTGAATAACAGAGCAAGAAAGAGACTATCATCATGTTGCAGTGAAGAACCAAAAAACAAACGCCCTGTTGCAAGTCATCCACACACAAAGGTAACTTCCTTTGTATTGGTTTTGACATATGGTGTTTGCAACCACGGAGAGTCCGTGCAACCAAGGGTGAATGTCACACAGCCCATACCATGGGGTATGTGTCCTCTAACCAACTGGCGATGCCTGAAAGATATGAGTCAACTGACCAAGGTTCAATATGGTGTGATAACCATACAACATAAAAAGATAATGTATCCACTGTGGGATCAATAGGGAGGTGGTGCAGCCAACAGAAAGTGATGTAAGAGTTGAGATGTGAGTCGTAATTGTAAACAGATGCAGTAGTGGAATCAATAGCAAAACCGAGCGTCACTGAACGTTCATATAAGAGACGCTCGTGTGTCCAGGCTTGCCATACAGGCTGCCTGGATGATAGCGAAACTTGCATCATTTTTTTTGCTGCCCCCAGCGCATTCCGAGGGGGTTCGAAATCAAAAAAGCTGGCATCTGGTGCCAACTCCAAAACTCTTTTGTTTTGAAAATGTGAGAGTGCGTCAGCAACCATATTCTCACATCCACTAATGTGCTCTACATGTAAGTCCACCTCATACCCGAGTAGAACATCCATTGCTGAGAGCATGATGGAATTATAAGGAGGATGTGCATGGAGAGAGTTGAACATCGACACTGTATTTGTGTTATCGGTGTATATGAGCATCCGGGGTGGGACTTCTGTTATGTTAGGGATTGCGTGAATTGTGGAGCAAACTGCCAATGCTTCAAAGAAAAAGATGGTGTTTTTAGGAGCATCTGCAGGCAAAGATGATTGACTCGCAAAGTTATCATGAGGGAACCAGAGACCCATTCCTACACCAGATGCGTCGGTATAAGCAACCACAACATCATCATCAGATGGATCAAAATCCAAAGATTTGTAAAACATGAGCCCAGGTAAATGTTCTATATGATCAGCCATCCAAGTGAGTTCACAAATGATAGGATTGTTGACATGAAGGCGTGCGTGTGGTTGAATTTTCCCGCGAATCATCTGGCAAGCTGTTGATATTCGCGAAGCATCCAACGATAGTTTTTACAGGCAAAGTCACGTAGATGCTTGATCAACTCATTCTTTTTGTGCCTCGGCAAAGTAGCAGACATAGTGTTAGGGTCGACGTCAAACCAATAATGGTCAGAGTTGAACCAAAGAGTTGTTTGGGACGATCATGAGGGATTCCGAGCTTGTCCCAGAGTTGTAACAGACGAGTCTTAGGAGATTCTCATCCTCCAAAGTTATTGCAACAATCTACATGATGTTGACCTTGTATCATTAGCACTTGCTTGGTTTGCCACAGCGGGTGCATAGGTAACCGCCAAAAAGTTTGAGAAACATCCGATTTAAAAAGGACCAATTATCATTAGGATGTTCTTGTCGAAATTGCAGCAGGGAAGCACCAAGTGAATGCAAACCGTCAAGTTTGGTGCCTCTAACAGCATCTGAATCAATCATGGAGTTCAGCGAGTATTCTCCTGCTGTGTGATCCACTACAAGGCGTAGTTTATCCGAATTGGGTTTAGGGACGGTATGCATTGGCACACTGTACATTCCAGGGAATAAATCTGGACCAAAAGACTCTGATACACGTCCAAGACATATTTCTTCTCGTAGCTGTTCCTCAATAAACTTTTCTTGATCCGCTGATTTTGCACAGGTGTGCATTGAGTTATCGTTTATAGAGGGATATGACTCATCCGAAGCATCTGCCCATAGCCAAAAACCTTCACATAAGGCTCGACACACCAACAAAACGAAAGGTTGATTTGGATGGTCAGCAAGGAGAACTTGAAACTAATCAACATTGATCGGTGTTACTATTTTGAAGAGATCTGGATGATTGCATACTGTGTGGGCTGCATCATCTGTAGAATGTGCGGTTGGGCTAAATGAATTATTGGTTGGCGACCAAATCAGCCCTCAGCGAAAACACAGACATTTAAGGTATTTTTCAGGCTGATTTAGTGTTCCCATCCTCATGATGTTTTGTTTTGACATGACGACGGGCACAGATACGTCCATTTTGTTCAACATTGCAGACATTGCATAAGACAGTGTGACTGCATTATTCACCATTCTATTTATGGCAGATTTCTCGTTTGGTGACATTTTCTCGACCTCCTCCAGTGGATTTGTTAGATTCCTCCATTTCATTATGCAGTCTTCCTCCAGCAGAGAAGTGAGAGCTGTAGATGTCCCTGAAGCACTCAAAGTCTGACAATTCATACCTGCAGTGTTTCCAACTCTGAATCTGACAGATTTGTCATATCTGATGACTCGTTCATGGCAGCTTTCCAATTGTTGATCGAATTGTTCATTAATGTGTTCCAAGTAGGCATTAAGTTCAGCCTGTCAGAACAGGAAAGCAAATTTGAGAGCTCGTGAGGCTCTGTTCCATGCAGCATTCCAGTGGCCTTGCTTGGTAATTTTCTTTGTGGCTGTTTCAGAGACTCCGTAGGTAAATTCAACATCTCTGATGGATTCTGTATGTTTATCAACTGATCTTGATGTAGTGATGATGCTGTGGATGGCATCAAGATTGAGGCTTCATCCAGCAATGATATCGGCCCATCCGGATTCATAAAACTCTGGACTCCATTCATGATACATGAGTTTGAGTTTGGCTTGTTTCTGATCCTGTGCCCAATTTTGTAAGATGCGGACAGTTTGTCTGAGGTTTGCTGATAGGGGCCTGGATGGTTTCATTAACTGTTGATTTGAGTTCAAGACAGGTAAAGTCAAGTTTAGGTCATTTCGAGCAGGTTCTCCTGGCTCGACGCTGACTTGTTGACTCCTGTTATCCTCTGCAGTAAACTCTTCTTCAATCTGTGCGGGATCAGATGTTGGTTCTGCTGAACGTCGTACTCTGGATGTGCCTGCTGCTCTTTGTCCAGCCTGATTTTGTTCTGACTCCCATTCATCGAGCATTGTAAGGTAGATAGTGTGATAATGGACGGGTCTTCCCCTGAGCCAAGGGGTAAGCTTTCTTTGATGATCCCACAGATAACATAGGAGGCATCAAATTTCGTTCCTTTGGCAGACCTGAAATCTTGGATGACATCGAGGCATCTCTTCGCCATGTCTTGTTGGGGTAGATGCACTCTATCAGGCTCGGTTTCAACTGAAGACCCCCATATTCCAGGTCCTCTGAGAGATGCTTGTGTTTGTGTCATATTGCTGGCACTTGTATATGAGTTACCTGGATCTGACATATGATTGAAAGTATGACATGAAATAAAATGGTGCTGAATGTGCACGAGCAGACGGTGCTCAGAAGACAAGTGTGCGACGTGCAGATCAAAACCGACTGATCAGTCAGACACTTTATCTAGATTGGTAAAGGGGCCTCTAAGTATGACGCAGAGTCACGAGTTGTTTCGACCAGCATCGCGAATCGATTCAACTTAGTTAAGCAAGTTTAACTCCGATGAATCAATTTACACTGGTGTCTCACAGCGATTAGGCAAGCGGAGTCCCCCAGTTTCATACTCGGGGGACTCATACAAGTTTTTATTGCGAACTGAGAGAGCGAAAAGTACAGGTTGTTTCGACCAGCGTCGCGAATTGATTCAACTTAGTTAAACAAGTTTAACTCTGATTTAAATACGGATGTGCGTCACGCATTGGTATTTAAAATAGTCATTTAGGAAATACAATATTTGTGCTATCTTGTGTCTCATTAGGGCTGCTCAATTCTTGGGCTCAGCCCAGCTGAGTTCAGCTGTCAAACTATCGACATTTTAAAGCAACGCTGCTAAGGGCATGACGCAAGCATAGCACAGCTAATACAATTGAACTTTCAAGAGCTCGTCCGCAGGGCGAGTGAACTCATAGGGCTCGCGGCTGCAGTCCGAGTCAGGCTGGATGACAACTCGGGCGATAATCTTAATGAGCTTGCTAACATTGTCTGGCTGGATTGCTCATGGCAGCTCTCGAATATCGACCATTTGCTGTGCCATCTATTATCAGTGATGGTTCACGACTATACAATCAGATTGCTCGGTGCAAAGACTTCTTTTCATGCTGCTTACAGAGTCCTGATCGTGAATTTCGACACTATTTGGTGCCTAGACAGCCTAGTGAATCCATGATTTTTTCGTCAACTTCCAATCACATCAGAGTCAGTCGAGACACCTTTGACAGACTGGTTCCATAACCAGGAGATAAATGATTTTTTACACTGGTTGCAACATGTAAAGTATCAGCTTGGACGTTTTGTTTGCCCGCTATAGGTTTGCAGTGGTGATACAAACGAAGCATTGAGAATACAGGAGGCTAGCATTGGGAGTAATACTTGGAGCTGGTGAGTTTGTACGGCTGTGAACGTGCAAGCTAGAGCCTAGTAATACTGTAAATCATTAGTTTGATCATCACACATCATGAACGAGCTACACTTACAGCAAGGAAAGCTTGTGCATACTCGTCACACTCCCAAAATACTTGAAGAATATCAGCTTGCGCTCGCGCTATTCGAACGGAACATGCCTGCACTGGGCCGCTGGCGGTAGTTCCTCACCAAACAACTTTGGATGATCAACAGCCTGAACAGAGTGCGTGTTATTTGTGAGTATTGACGGCCGGGTGCCGAAACCCTATGTCACTATTGTTTGTATATATTGTGGCGAATGAATGAAATAAACTGAGATAAACCAGTTTATATGGCAGCTGTCCAGACCCTTTTATGTAGGAACGATGAGTTTCGAATGGCTGCAATTTTAGACTGAAGCGAGTAGAGTCTGGGGTCAAAATTTCATTGTGAATGTTGTGAGGGCATTCGGACTTTCATGCCCGTGCAAACTGAAGCGAGCAGAGTCTGGGGTCAAATTTTCGTTGTGAATGTCGTTTGGGCGTTCGGACTTTCATGTCCGTGGAAACTGAAGCGAGTAGAGTCTGGGGTCAAATGCTGTGAGGGCGTTCGAGCTTTCATGTCCGTGGAAACTGAAGCGACCAGAGTCTGGGGTCAAAAGTTTCATTGTGAGTGTCGTGAGGGCGTTCGGACATTTGTGTCCGTGCAGGACTTGGAGAAACTCAAAAAAATTGAGTAAGGTCCGACTGAGAATAGGAAACCAAAGAACCATAGGAACTCGGAGGAAAGAAGGGGTAATCTCACAGGCCTCTGATGCGCCGCCACCATAAGAGATCTGGTGACCAGGTAGTCATCAGTGCTTCAGTCATAGCATCCTGCTATTACACTTCGGAGATGGAATGTCGTTACCAATGAATGGAAGCAAGTCAAACATGCGCTGCCATAAGAGATCTGGTGACCAGGTATCTGCTATGACACTTCGGGTATGGAATATTGGTATTACCGGTGAATGGAAGCAAGCAAAACATGTGCATGCAAAGGCTTGACGATGACCGGCTTGGGTCAACACCGGAGGGACTCTCCAGGGTCAGGGCTGACGCCAAGCCTTGCTCGTTGTATAAAGAGCCTGTAATGCATGCTGTTTTCTACAGAGATCATCCTCCCTACAACCAGGTTAGAGATATCATCAGCCTTGCGTATTATCATCGTCTCACACTACCTTACAGATATAACATGTCTTACACAATCTCAGTCAGAACCATCGACAACACTTCCTTCAACCCCGGTTTCACGCTCGCCGAGAAAACCGTGTGGTACTATGCCAACGGCGGGACGTGGTCCAACACAGAATCGATCCAGACGCTCGTCATGGGCGGTAGTGGCACGTCTGGTGCGCTCCGCCTCAGAAGCGGTGCTGGGGAGGAGTTTCTTGTGGTACTAGGCGTCCACAACTACAAGAGGTGGTGCGACGTGGTCACTGACCTCGCGCCTGGGGACACGGCGATGAAGATCCAACCAGAGTACTACATGGATGGTAATCCTAGGAACCAGATGTTGTGGAAACAACTGGCCGAGATCCAGAAGACGAGTGCCAAGGGAACTAAGGTGGACGTTAAGTACGTCAAGGAGTCTGACGACGGAAAGTCCTTCGTGGTTCACATCATGATTTCTTGAATATCTCGTATGCTGTATATGCTCTTGTACCAAGGGAGTTGTTGAAAGATGCAGAACGAATGTACTATTAGTATGTCGAGATCATGATGTGTTGCAATTGCAGAATACTTGACGAGCACTTACTTGGTGTATATTCGGTATGAAGTTAATCACGGAAAATGACACTGACACGCTGGACGAACGTCATTGGGCATGTAAGAATGGCTACTGTAATCGGTGATGTTCGAAGCAACTTTGATCATAATGCCTACTTGTCTAGTCCCCCATTTGTCTAGGATTCTCACATTTAGACCCGACTGTCAAAAGCCAAAATCTTGCAAACATAATCCATTTTAATCCATTCAGGTAACGAAGTGGCATCAGGTGTTAGTTGAATGAGTTAAATGCACAAACGACATGAAGAGACGCTCACAGACATCAGGTTCGTAGATTCCAGGGAATAGAACATCTACCCATGGAACTTTGACAGACCAAGTCAACATCGATTACGAGCACGTAAAGGTTCGTCAGTACCAAGAAAATAGTCATTGGCTGATTAGCCAGTAGTATGTGTCCCTATGATGAATAAAATAAGAAAGGAATGATTGACATCACCAGAAATACATTAGATGTTCAGTTCATTCATGGACGCAAAGACTAGTGACTCACAGAGCAATATAAGAATGATTAGCGACTAAGGACGGTAAAACGAAATAAGAAAAAGCACAAGACAAACAGGAACCAACTTATATCCTCTGCAAGGCAACTTCAAGTTGCAGCTGTTTTCATAGACATGACTCGGAAAAGTTGAGTGCGTCGGAAATATTCGACAAGGACCCTTGAGTGACGAGAGTGCTGTGCTTCGCTGAAAGACGATGTCGTCGCCATCACCCTCGAGATACCTCAATTTAAGGCTACATCCATTGTCCATCTTGATACATATACAAGACTACTACTGAAACTAATAGCAAAGCCAAGTCCAAGGAAGTCAAATCTACGAAAGTCAAGAAACTTGTATTCCCCATCTCCGAGCTCAACTATCTCGACCGACTTCCAATATACATCGTTCATGAGACTTACCACATGTTCACGCAGGAATTGCACGAAGCGCTCACTCGTGACTGGTCCTTCAATGATGTCATATGCAATGATCCCATCAAGAGTCAGGATTGGCAGGATTGAGTAGCGCTTGCCTCGCACAAAGCATTTCCTTTGGACACATCTTGGATAAAATAGTTATTACATATAGATGAAAAGCTTGACATACCTTGTTCCAATTTTTGATCTCCCATGGCGTCGAATGGCTGTTCTTTCATCTTTCGCAGACCCGTCTCCAAACATTAACATTTCGGGGTCAGGTGTCAGCAATACTATTCATAAATACAAACGTAGTCCCTCGTTCCTTTCAAGAGCATGGGCCGAAATACACTTGCGGTTGAGGTGCAGCCGACGAAATGTGCGAAAAAGTGTTGGTATAGACAAACACCCCACGGCGAAAGCACAATTTATGCTGAAGCCCATCAAGATATATGTTAGGACGGCGATGAATGATGGTGGTGATGAATGCGATATTATTGATGGTAAGGCTAGGACGCTGTAGTGGTGCCATGAAACCGAGGGAAAGAGTGGTAAGACTTTGTTTACACTTGACCCCAAGCAGATGACATATGTGCTTGACGGAATGCCCAAGTCGACGTAGAACAGGAATTTGAGCTTTCAAGCCTGCTGAACCCGACCAACTGAGCACTTTCAGCACCTTGCAAGGAGCTGTAGAGTAGCGGACCATGAATGATACAATGCCTGATCAATTTTTATTAATGGTTTGAATACTACATGTGTGACGCAATGATAAAAGTAGATGCTTTGGTATAGTATAGACGGTGGCATTGAGGTGTTGAAAGTTGAAGGGGTGAATGAGATGCGGGGAGGCGAGATTGTTGTGGCAGCAGCGAACTCGTGATACGGTGGATAAATGGACTCAAGAGACTCATGTCATGGTAGGAGCAGCGGGCGCACTGTTGGCCGTGGAGGTAGGATAGTGAGAAACGGCCACGTCAGCGCTACAATTGTAGAGCATTGTCTTGATGGGCTCCTCAGGGTCTTGCATAGGCTTGAAGGAGGTACCTTGAAGTGACACAACTTCCGGGAGTCGGACGAGTAATAAAGGACTGGTCACTCTGTAACATAGGCAACATTAGCGGCGAATGAATCTATTCTTCGGATTCCTTCCCTGAGCTCACTGAGCAGCCCTTACCCTCCAGGATATGCGACTCACTCAGGCTGCGCAGTGCTTCATTCCCGCTATGACAGTAGTCGGTGTTGTGTTTCTCACTGCGTATGTTGATCTTAATCCTCGACTGTGCCTTTAGTTGTTATCAAGTCATTGGACCCTTCACTGATATTCCTACTGTTATTTATGTTAACGATGAGTCGAGATTTGTCCGTGCTATCGTCTTTTCTGCATGACTGCATTGTGCTGCGTTTTGTTTCCAATCATAATGGGGTCACCGTGGAGTCGACATCTGGTCCTGCACGCATTCCTACTATCGACAGTTGGTATAATTCTTAACAGACATTTCGACCGGTTTATCTAGCCTGAAGTATATTCCCACTGTCTTTTCTCCTTCTGCCGCATCCAATATGGCTTTGAGACAGCATGACAATCATGTATGGTCTCATCACGACGATCAATATTATCACGACGGCTTGCAAACTTTGTCCGTATCTGTACTGACCCTTGTTGCCCCCGTTGTGTGCAGAAGAGAGCAGAGATTCGTACGAATACTGCTGCTCTATGGAAAGCCAGACCACCGTGCTCTACTTCCAAGGCTTCCATTTCTCAGAACCTTCCTAGTAAGGTAAGTGCTTGCATTGGTTTCCGAACACCCTGTGCTAATGTGTCATGTAGATTTATTCCCGCTACCATAAGGGAGTGGGTTATATCGTGTTTTACCACTGGGACATCATTCAAGTCGATTGTCTTCCTGCGTCTGTTGCTCTTGTCTTTGAATGGTATTCTTCTCTCGTCTTCTTTGATTGCTCGTTCGCTCAGCCATTTGGGCCCAAGTTCGCGTTTCGCTGAAATCCCCATGGCCTCGGTGATTTATTGCCGTGTTCTCACTACCGATGTCGAGTTCGAGGTCGCGTGAGGTGTCGATGTCATGTTTGAGATGAATTGCATTGCTGCGTGACCACCGTTTTGTGGGAAGATGAGACTCCCGTCTCCAATCCTCCATGTCTGGCCTTCAAGGTGGTGACAGTGTTTCACTGCCCTCGTTTTCTAGTATCTGCTCATTTCCTTCTGTGTTTCCAGAAACTCCGTGTATACTTAGTGGTAATGCCAATCATATTGAACTTGCAGCTAATGATGATGAATTAGAATTATCTTAGTCTTCGTCCCGCGTCGGGGCAATTCTATCGTCTCGTAGACGTTCAGACTCGAACTTTACTGTCCATGTCATCTTTTCGGGGAGCGTCAATCAGGGGCCCCATAGGTTTTCAACCTAGGATGAGTCGTCAAGTGGGAGTTAAAGAATTTAGCCTGGCTAGTGTGGTTACCGCAACAGAATCGAAATCTGTTTCTCTTGGACTACGCAGGTTCGAAACCTGCGGAACTATTTTTTTCCATCAGAACGCACTTTGACATTCATTCATGAACGGTTTCTTCAGAAGTTCACCGCAACTGGTCTTAGTCAGGTGGTTGCCACAACATAATCAAAATCTGTTTCTCTTGGACTGTGCAGGTTGGAAACCTGCTAATGACAAGGTTTTTTCTATTGAAACACACCTCGACATTCACTCATGGATGGCTTCTTTAGAAGTTCATCGTAACTGGTCTTAGCTAGGCGGTTGCCACAACAGAATCCAAATCTGTTTATCTTGAACTGTGCGGGTTCAAAACCTGCCGATGACAAGGTTTTTTCTATCAGAACACACTTTGATGTTCACTCGTGGACGGTTTCTTTCAAAGTTCACCGCAGCTGGTGGTAGCCTGGTGGTTGCCACGACAGAATCAAAATATGTTTCTCTTGGACTGTGCAGGTTCGAAACCTGCCGAGGACCAGCTTTTTTCTATCGGAACACACCTTGATATTCACCTGTGATGGTTTCTTTGGCTGTTCATTGTAACTAGTCGTAGCCTGATGGTTACCACAACAGAATCAAAATCTGTTTCTCTTTCCTGTGTAGGTTCAAAACCTGCTGATGACAGCATTTTTTTTATCGGAACACACCTTGACATCCACTCATGGATGGTTTCCTTAGAGGTGTTGGTGCACGAGTGCACGTGACGACGCGACGCGGAGTGCAACTAACAGGAATCCAAACCGGACTATTATATATTCGTTTGTTCTTGTATCGTCTTTTCCCTCAGTCCGTTTCATGGAGACTGAGGGTACGTCTGTTCTATGATCTCGCCGTAGTAACTAGACACTAATAATTACTTGTACTAGTGTTTACCGTGTCCGTTCCATTCATCAGGAAAACCCTCCCAAGGCAAATTAGGCAAAATTCATATAATATTGTAACATTAGCATAATAACAGCTGTTTATCTACAAAGTTGCTAAAGATGATAATGTCAGACGAGTTTTTTTTGAACAAGGCAAGAATTATCGAGAATTATCGAGAATTATCTGAACATTGAAAAAGTATATCTATCTATGTACGAGTTCAACCAGAAGGTGTCACAGTCCTCAAGCACTGTATCACTTGTCCACTCTCGCGGGGCTATGACACCAAACCTCGGAATAAGATGAACACTGCGCTCGATATCGGCTACTGGCACAATACTAGCCACAGTTTCACCTCCACGCAGTGATCGCGAGAGCTTATATAGCCCGCTATTGCGGTCTGGAGCTGGCGGAAATGGTGTAAACCACTCGACATACGCAAGGTGAGTAGGAAGATGGACCGTTGGTGGGAAGAGCAGTGGGATAGATTTTGGGGGGAAGGTGAACATGACTCGAACTTGACCAACACGGAAATCTAGCATCAATACAAAGTAAGTAATACATACTAACGCTGACTGACAGATAACGCACCTCGAAGATCCTTCGCATTCATACCCACCCTCACCAGAGCTGTATCGGATCGGCGAGCAGTGAGGTGAGCACCCACATTGCGTTGTGGTTTTGCATGGACGCTGTCCAAAGTAACATGCGCGTCGCCATGGCCACGAGCATCGACCGAGCACCACTTGACCTTATGAAAGACAGGCAGTCGGTGGAACGGAAAATGAATGTCGCGCGCCAGCACATCAAGTGCTTGACTGTCGAGTGGCGCAGGATCGTTACCTCGACTCTGCTGAGCAATAAAGCGTGCGAGGGCATCGCGAAAATGAGTAGCGCCGTAATCTGTAGCCAGCTTTTCGAGGCTGACGGACTTCGCGCTAGGGTGTTTTGTCATGACTTGTTCACGGCCGAATGTCATATCCGGTGGGCGTGAATGATAAGGATCAGCCTGGTGGCCACCAGCAAGTCGCCAACTAACATATTTTTGGTGTCGTAAAATCTTCTCCTTTCGTTCGAGCCAGCGGGTCATCTGGGCAAACTCATCCTTGTGATTCGTAGCGCGGTAGGCATCTTTCGCCAAGTCGATATGGAGCCGTTCTGTGTACTCTGTGTTATAATTGTCAGTAGAGCCGAACAGCATGATCATCAAATGATAGTGACGAGCAGCATGCAACTTCGGTAGGTTAAAGTTGTTTCGAATGCCGAGCTCGACGAAAATAAGCTTGTTTTCATGAAAAAGGTCCAGTGCCTCGTCCAGCAACTGAAGGGTCTCGGTGCTATGGCAAGGGTATTGCGCGAGGTACAGGAAATCAAGAAGCCCTCTAACAGCTCGTAGCAGACGACCTGCATTGAGATTGTTGGGCAGACGAATATCGATTATGATGCCGAGGAGGAAGCGGCATATCTGGGCATGTTCAGTGCCGCTTACGCGTGATAAGGTGGTGATACCCTTGGCGAATAATCTAATGTGATGGTTGGGAGGAAGGCGTCGACAACGAGCATCTATTTCTGTGGCTCCACAAGCGGCCTCTAACCATGCTAAAAGGTGTTTCACCAAGCCCTGGTATAGCTGATGCAACACATCAGGCGTGACACCCTGAAAAATGTTCGCGAACGGCAGTCCCTCCCAGAAAGGATGTATCAAAGGTTTGATTCCTACTGCGGCACATGCGCGAACAAAGGCGAGATTGCCTTGATCGAGTGCCGCGAGTGCATCCAGCACCTCACCAATATTTCGTAGGTGAAGTGGTACCGTATTGCTTTCAGTGTCGTCCTTCTCAACATCACATTTCGGGCAGTCACCAAACTTGATCCCTGTTGCGAGAAGCTGCTCGGGATAATCACCAACAAAACTCGCAAATAAAGGGTGGCAGCGGCGAAGAGCGCCATCACCACTGCGCATATTGATGCCCTCTAATCCAGCATGTTGCAATGGAGCAAGGATGCGACTCATGCAAGCGTGATATAAGTTTGCAATAGACCGACGGCGTGAGGCCTTATTGGTGATGTGCTCAAGTCGAGTAGTTGGTAGATAGGCCAGAAGGATATGTCCCCCTCGCGAAGGTTTACGGCGAATTTCCTTCGGGATGTTACCAATCGTGAGATACATCGGGTATGCGGACTTGTTGCGAAACATAGTGACTTGAGTTTTGTCCGTCGAGATGATAATCGGAATGATGGTCCCACCAGGACGATGCTGATCAAGTTTTTTCTAAGGCATTATAAGTTACGAAGTTCAATTGATGTCACATAACAGTACTTACCTGCGTGTTCCACCACCACTTTCCAGTATGCATATCATGAAACAGACGAATGGTCTGATCCTCGTCAGTGTAATGGCGCTCCGGAGCGAATGTAAGGTATCTCGCAAAGTCGGGATCGCCGTACAGTGACTTGATGCATTCGATGATGTCACGGTAATACACATCAAAGGATTCTCCTGCGACGACGACCTGCTCCCGTTTGAATTTGGGGCGTCCAGTTGGAAGTTCGTGGTCGATAATCTTGTTAAGTTCGTTGGCGTTCTTGAATGACAACCCTAAACGTTCGCTAACCTAGTAGTATTGGCTATAAATGAGTGGAACTTGTGAAGTGGCGAAAGAACTTACTCCATCAATGGAGAGCAGGTCCGAAAATGCTGTAGAAGTTGCTCCGCGAAGCTTCGCCCATCTCGCAACCTCCCATTCGATCTGGGAATTGAAAGGATGGTATGGATTCTCGTCATTGGCGAGATGTGCGCCATATGCTGCATTGGCACCATGGTCAACTGAGCCATGCGACATACTCCGCCGGCCAGCACGTGGATCAGGATAGGGCACCCTAACAAATCCAGAGTGGCCTCGTGCGCGAGCCTCGATGTCTTGACGAGCGTTCTGTTGATCCTCCAACTCGTCATCCGCAAAGGCATCGTCCAGTAGGTCCAAGTCATTGTCTTCATCGGCCTGAGGTTGCGATGGTGCAGCCTCCCATTCAGGTTCGAAGAGCAGATGATCATCGAAATCATCCTCATCACTATCAGCTGCGTGCTCACTCGCAGCAGGCCTCTCTAACTCATCCTCATTTCCGTTATAGTCTCCCTCAAAGAAATCGGCGTCATCGAAGGCAAGCTCAGCTTCGTTGGCTTCGTTCAAGGCTTCGTTGTTTGTTCTTGATCGCGACTGGCTGTAGAGTGCGTGACAACGTGGGTCGCGACTCTTTGCGATATGCTGGCTGAGTCCAGTTACGGTGAGATCATCACGGCCACAAGCTGAACAAGTTCGGTGACCATCCATAGTTATAATGGTGGGGGATGAAGACGAAGCTGAAACGATGGGAGTGAGGGATGAAGACGAAGCTGAAACGATGTCAAAATAAAAAAGGGTAAGGGTGTGGTAGGGATGGGCAGGTAGTATGGGACCATGTACAGCGGCCATAGTGAGCAGAACGGGCTGGATGATGGTGTCGCGAAGAGCTGGTCCAATTTGCCGTCATTACAGGGTAGTCAGTGCCCGATCAACCTAGCAAATATTAGCACTGCAGCCGCCAGTAAAGCGAGGGAAAACATACTAAGTTGTGCTTTGACGGTGGTGGTACTGGTACTGGCTCGTGTTTTGGGATACCTGGGGATGACGATGGGTATCCGAGTCATGGGATACCTGGGGACGATGACTGGGGACGACGATGCTGGTGGGGCAGTGTCACGAAAGTCAGGGACAGCCTACAGCGCCGCCGATACAGTGCCGGTGAAAATACAGTTTAGCGCCCTTCACTGCTGCTACATAATTGCCCTGTTACATTGCATTAGTAAAATTTTCAGTCCCATTCCCTTCCGTTTGACCATCACTCACATTCGTTTTAAAAAAATCTGCACGGCACCCTCGACGCTCCTTTATTCTTTCAAGTCCTACACATTCTAAGTCTCAAAAACAAAGAAATATTAATAAATGACTTTACCTCGGCAGGATCAAGGTAAGTGAGTATAAGCAACTCGGCAAGTGACTGACTGTGAGGCTCGACAGAAGCGCGTGGTGCCAAGAAAAAAGCTATCGAAAATGCAGGTGAGCGACCGAAAACACCATCAATAAATCAAACTGACCTGAGATTCAGTTTGGAAGCAAGATAAACCAAGACGCAAGAATGCGACAGCGACATCAGCCCAAGACTGTCCTGCCACAAAAAAGAGAACTGACGCGTTGGCACCGGCGCCTACTCCAAGTCGGAACTCCAGCTCCACTGGCAAGTCAAACAGGACTATGGTGTCAAGAAAGCCGTCAACACTGAGTCCGTTGATACACTTGAAACTGATTTATGGTACTTACATGGAAAAATGTTGGGCACTGGCAGAGCGTCCGCGCGACATGAGCGACTCAGATGATGGTATCTTGCAGGCTCCACTGATGGTTGATAAGCAACTTGAAGGTCAGCCTACGCCGTGACCAAAAAGGAAGTCCGAGTCTCACATGATCATCTTGTGCAGTGCAGCCTAACTATCGACGACCAGCGAAACTCTGCCGAACTTACGCTATGAGAGATGTGGCGTTGCCTGAAGATGAAGATGAGGAGCAGAGTGCTGACTCTGATACGAGTCGGCCCAGGGACAAACCGAGTCGGGACAACTTACTAACCGATTCAGACGGTAGTGATCATGAGAGCAGTGCCACTGACAGCGAGGATGAAGATTCGGCTGCAATGAAGCTTTTCGATGAGGTCAGCTTTATTATATCATATGCTTGTGGACTCACGTTTGATACTTTCAAGGTCGCGTCGGTCGTCACCAACAAGCAGCAGGTAGCATCGAAATCACGTGGCACTTCAAAAGCCGAGTTCAAGGCCCGAGATCACAAACAAGCGGCGGAGACTCCTACCTGGGCCAATATGGATGTTGAAGATGCAGTTTCGGAGTCCATTGAAGATCGCTCGACTGGTGGCAACTCGTCAGAATTTCAATCTGACGATGAAGGTACTGCACCGACTCGGAAACTTCAAACCTCAGACACGAAGACTCGGAGTATCGCCTCACTCGTTCGAACAGAAAGTGGAAAGGTGAAATTACTTGATCAGAACATAGAGACTCGCAGAGTTCTTCAGTCCGCAATCATGGAAGTCAAGTGCCACCTTTTTTTCGCCAACGGCTACCCTGAATTGGTTGACAAGAACCAAGTCGCGCTGCAAGCATTGATAGTAGTCGCCGAAAAACGTGGTGTGCATCCAATCAAAGAACGTCTTCAATCAGACGTTAGGTATGCGTCACAACTCGGTAGCTTGGTGAGTTCAACTTGCACCCTTTCTTATCAGTCTCTAACCATATGCGAGGTGGATGCTCGTGTTCCAATATTGCGCCGTGAGCTGAAGGAAGACGCATGTGCGAATGCCGATGGTTACTTTCGCCTTGGACACACCGACTCTGGGAAAGCTGCAGCGAGAAGGCTGTTGGATAAGCTTGCATATATATACGCCTTGAAGTTTGATGTGAGATCTCTCCCCTTGCCTGTACTACTGACATTGTTGAAATTATACAGATCAATAACGAGGCTTCGCCCATTGGGAAGAAGCCCTACCAGGGTGAACTCTTACTTTTCTTAATATATCGGCAGCTCTTTCATAGCTCGAGGTCCATTGCCATCAAGTTTACGGAACGCTTCGTCGAAATCGCCAACAACAAAGGCCAGCGCCCCGAAGTCCCTATCCCTTTGCTGGCATTGGTTGCAACTGCGGTAACGTGCTTGTCGTCATTGTACGGATGTGCCGTCTAACTCGTTGCAAAGGTGTATGCAGCCCTTCTGTGGAAGTCGCAAGGTTCACCGTCGAAATTCAACTTTACAGGAAATTTATTCAGCGAGACATACAACTACCATGTCAGGTTCCTGGAAAAACTGAAGAAGGACGCACCTGCGAAATTCCACTGTATGATGGCCGACATCTATGAGGCTGCGCAGTGAGTTCCACTTAGGTAGTATTCCCTCGATGCTCACTCTGCTTGCAGGAAGTTGCGATACAGCGGCGCCGCTGCCAGTGGCCATGCTGCTGAGCTCGAAGCATTCGAGTTACTTGACCTCGACAATATGGAAGAAGACTGATTCATCCCCCACTTGTTTTCATGGTGTACAATACGGAATTGTGAAGCTGATACATAGTCTCCTGGTTGATCATAGCGCGCACTGTTATTTAAATTACCCTACTAGCCCATATACCCATTTTTAATCAAATTTAATTTTGTTCTTGTTATCTTATTCTGTCTGATTCGGTTGGAACTCTCGTCTAAGATCAAACAATTAATTCTACAAGTCATGATAATGTGTTTGAATAACTGAAAATCATTGCTAATTCTTGTGTTTTTATTAGGGGGTAAAAAAACCGAACTAAGCTTGCTAAAACTTGAATTTGTATAATTTAGACATAATAACGCAGGATTAGTTCTAATGTTGCATCTTTAGTCAAATTTGTTGGGGGAGGGTTTTCCTGATGTTGAGACTGAGGTGTTTACCGTGTCTAGTCTTTAATAAGAGGTCCATCTTAACTGGTCTTAGCCCCTGTGCAAATTGTTGATGCAACATTGATATTTACTCCATGGCAAGTTGTGCCTTTGGACATGTTTGAAACACTAAGTCTACTACTGGGTGGTTCCAGAGCTAGACACTAATCCTGACCTATAGTACAGTGAAAATAAGGTACTGTATTGTGCGGGCTACATGGTGCTTTATATCCTATTTCATATGTACTTGGGATGTGTTAGGTGAGATCAGTAGCACTCGAGAGAAGTAACTGCTGCTATGTAAACATAGCGCAAGGCAACATGTAATAAGGCTTGCCATAGAATCAGTGATAAGTGGTCTGATAAGATTATAGCTGGAGTATAGGGGGAAAGAATCTGGAGGGCTTCCGGATGAGTTTCCGATAAAGTTTCTGAAAGGAATCTGAAGGATTTCTGGAGAAGGTTTCCGAGATGTTTTTCAGAGGTATTCTGGAAATAGGGGTTTCGGAAGAGCGGACTATGTTAGGAACCAGAAAGGATTGGAAATCCGGTTTATAGGAGTAGAGTAACTTCAGTACAGAATATATTTCTTCTTTCGACCCGTTAACTTGTAGTTTACTTGTTCTTATACTAAATATGTATGGAGTATCTCCGTCATCATCTCCAATGATATGACAGAGTCTGGAGTAAGTAGCTGTACACTATGCTATCATTGCTATGGATGAGTGTTAGTCTACTCCACTACTTGACAGGTAGTCTGGTGATTAAGAGGAGTAACCTAATCCAGATGACAGGTCACATGACCAGAAATACTTTCAGATATCACTTCTGGATATCTCTATCTTCTTCCGGATAGGGGCTATCAAACGCGGATCTAACACAGTCATGTACAAACCACACACCATATGGAGCTATGTGGATGCAGCAAGGACATGAAAAGACATCAGTATGTGGAATGTGGTGCGGCAGTCAGTACGGTGTGTGGTAAGCATGTGACACCCCTGGCAATGCTAAAGGAGTAAGATGGCTTTGGACAAGTGGAGATTCCTATAGACATGAGACGTGCGTCAAAAGATAGGGTTTTGAGGCCAGCACCAATATGTTTGTTACACCATCCTCCATGCCCACTGCCATTTCATCCCTCCTGCTCATGGTGAATGATAACATGTGCGTCCATATTCACTTGGAGAGGTGCAGGTCCTGGGACTGCATCTGAAACTATACCTACAGCATGGCATGGACACTGCTCACACCTTCATTCATGCATCCAGCCTTTCCATCACAATTCCTCAGCTCTCACCACTTTCTCTGCCATTGCCAGCTCCTCCATGGGTGGTAGGGTGCCTATTCTCATTCTTGCCAGATGGGATTTGCATCGTGACTGGTCATTCATCCAACTACCCGGTAGTTATTCTAACCTAGGTCCTGTATTCATACTTGTCAATTAGGTTACAAAAATCTCCTATTGCACTTAATTTACTCTTACATCTTATTAGTAACATTTGTTTGAACCACATCTGCAAAAAGTGGGTACCAGTAAAATAAGTGACATCAGAGCTTTCCTTTTTCTACTCAGTGAGATCAGTAATACAAATCAGTCATTTAAGTGCAAAAAGTGACTTGGAGATTTTGCTGATGAATCCACTATTGACTCCATAACAGTCCACCCACCATCAAATTGTATGCCTCTTCCCTTCTGATCTTTCATTCTCATTTGATATTTTGATTAAAAACCCTCAAAGCAGCTTATGTGGCTGCAACAATTGGGAATTCTTCACGGGTGTTCCCAGAGTCGCCCATTACTGAATTAACCATTAACTTTCTGAGCTGGGTTAAAATAGCATGGCCCAGGACACTCCCATATGATCATGTACCCCCCCAGGGATGGTGTCATCAGGGACGGTGACTTTGGTTTGACCACTAGAAAGCTCAAATCTAGATGCGATTGGATTCTTTCCTGTCCAATCCTCCTGGTGAAGGTATATTTCCCCAATAGGGTTGCTCATCTGAGGAGGTTTTGAGAACATATCCCAGGTGACAAGGAACATCCCTCCGACAGTCCATGTGGAGGCAGATGTAGGGGAGGTGATTTTGGGTGTCCAGACATCATGCTCCATCATGGCAGAAACAGGTTCACATAATGCACATGAGAGAAGCATAAGAAGCATGAAACATGAAGTGATAAGAGCATGGGGTGAGGTGTTGATAAACATGATTAATCATGAAGACTTTATTAAACTGAAGAAAAGTGACTGAAAAGATAGGTTAGTGGACTTTACTTATATACTGCCAGGCTCCAGCACAGCTGGCCACATGAGTGCCACAATGAGTGTTAGCTTTTGTCGATCTTGCATAATTTAGTCACTTACCAAAAATGCCAGCACCAGATCTCCCCCACTGATTCTGGCAATAATCTGGAATTTTATGTATTGGATGGATGGCGATGTGCAAATTGTTAGTGCTGTGGGCAGAACTATTTTGAGGTAATTATGCCAGCAGAGCTGGCAGAACCTGGCAGAAAGTGCAAGAGTTAGTGCCATGGGTAGTGTTGTTGGCAATACTGCGCCATTGCGCCGCACCAGTTTTGCCAACCTGGCAATTGCCGGTGAACTCAAAGGGGCCTGTGGCAAAAATTGGCACAACTAGTAGTGCTGCAGTACCAGAGGGTAACTTTGACAATCTGAAAGGTTTCTTTTATAGATTCGCCATCAATCATTATTAGTTCAACGATAAGTAATAGCACCATGTTTTTTTTACCATTTGTTGAATTATACTAGTATCCCTGCACTTGGACTCATCTTAAAATGCCTAATGAAAAGCATCCAGGCAGCTGCCCACCAGCCAAAATCATCACTGATAACTTCATGGAACTTAAGTGAGTTGATAACAAGTCCTGCCGAAAATTTTGGAAGTGCAACTATTGCACTCCAACCAGTGGCAGTGGTCATTGATGCACATTCTGCATGAACACCTCCACTGGCAAGCCAAAGTCAGGTTGATAATGAGCTAGAGGGGCCAGAAAGCTTAACAGAGGATGAGGGTGCAGCTGCCTTTGATGAAATTGAGCAGCGCATTGCAGAATTCTCATTGGTTATTGATCCCCAGCTGGAAGGGTTCAAGATTGTGGTGGGAAATGTGTATGACCTTGCAGAGCTGGAGCGGGTTGACAAAAAATTTATCCCTGCGACTTTTGAAGATGATGTTCAGCAAGTGGGATCTGACTCAGAGGATGGTTTATCTTGGGATGTGCAGTCTCTGTTGACTATGAAGGGTGTCTCATCAATGTAATGTGCCTGGGAGTTTTGCCAAGTTTTGCCAATGCGCCGAGTGTCAGTTGTACCAGCACTTGGTCAAAACTCAGCCAAAAGTAGTTTTGCCCCCTACACTAGCCATGGGCAGAACTATTAGGTAGTTCTGCCAACAAGATGGCAGAATCATGTGATGTTTTAAAGTGCAAGAGCACCAATGTAAGACCACTTGACAGCACCATAGAATTGATATTCCATGTCCCATCTTCATTTGCATCATGATCTGTGACCATAATTTCATCCTTGAATGATGCAGGTACCAATCCCTCATCAATGTGCTACATTTGTCAAATGCTCTCCCTTCCAAGACTTCCTTCTTATCCTCATCCTGGCAGTCCAAGGTAAACTCTGTGTCCATTGTTTTTTCCACATTATGAATATCTTTAAGTTGGGTAAACTCAGCATCAACATCATCAAGTGAGACTGATTTGGGATTTTCGAGATTGTCACTGGAGACTGCTGAAAGTGGAGGAATGAATGCAAAGTTAGTTTTGAGCTGTATGTGACTTCACCTTCCATACTCCCTGAGCCAGAAACACCTCAGTTTGAGACAGTCTTTGTGATACATCTATGAAAAATCAATGTAAAACAATGACAAAACCAAAGTCAACAAGCTGATTCAGGTGAAGTCTGAAGGTCCAAACAAAGTCATTTCTTGCACTCAATTACCTTGAATTCATGACTATGCTTGCAAAGTGCAATAAATTTATGAGGTTACTAAGAAGACAAGGTACACCTTCAAATACCTTCCTGGTTCTTCACACAGGTATGTCGGTCCTTGGATGATTACCTGATACCACAGCAATGATGGGATCCAACTTATTTTGTCTGCTCATATGACATCTAGTGGCATAGCACAAGCCACTCATGCAACCCACCAAACTGTTATCTTCAGCTCTCTTGTCTCACAGGCTCTGTTGTTCGAAGACTCTTGGAAAGTGGACATTCTCGTCTGCTTACAGCAGCATATGTTTCAGTAAGTGAATCAAGCCTGCAGTGCAGAGGTAGTACTAATTGCCCTAACTCCCTTACTAGTATCTGTTGTCATGTATTGAGCACACTCCAGACCTATTGCTGTCTCAACTTCAACATATGCTATGTCAGGTAATGGGTGTTGAAGTCTCTGAAATCAGTATTGACCAAACTATGAAAAGAGATGGCTTCATGTGCAAACATGTATGCAGTCACTAGTTGCATTTTATTAGGGAATCAGCATGGTCAATTGTGAAATAGTATAGTGATATACATGGTAGCACAAGATCATCAATCATCAATCAATATGTAGTTGTATGCTGCAAAAGGTAACAGATGCTCATCATCGCAGCTTGGTGAGCATAAAGTGACTGAGCTTGCCATTCTAGGATGATTTGTGTGCCCAAATATTGTAACAAGCAGGACTCTTTTGTTTGTCCAGTCTATCGATATGAAGGTAGCTATTACAATGCTTTATATTGGTATATGTTGCTTTTTATCATAATACACAGAAAAGAAGCATTAGGCTTACAATATCGACTAATATCTAAGTCTCACTAGTTTACTGATGCTCAACTATGGGTATGGGTTGACCTTAGGACACCTGCGGTTTACCTGTGCTGATCCCTAGGCATGATATTGGAGCACTATAGTTGATTTTGGAAAATGAGGAATATGGATGGCAAACACAATTTACAATTTTTTACTACTGCGATGTATAAAGAGAGTATAGAGCTTGTGTAATATTATGTAAAAGTCATTTGCTACTGGAAATAGCCAAAGTCTGCCTCATTGCCTTTCCCTCCATTCACTTTATTCACTTCTACCCCACATGTCTTGCTTTGCTCACTAGTCTTGCTTTTGTGTTTGTCAATCTTACTCTCTTGCTCACCAGTTTTGCTCTCTTACTTGTCAATCTTGCTCTCTTGCTCACCAGTTTTGCTATCTTACTTGCCGATCTTGCTCTCTTACTTGCTGGTTTTGCTCTCTCTCATTCTCACTTATTGGTTACCTTGCTTTCTAATCTTATTTTCTTCTTACTTTCTCATTCCTGGTCCTTCTCTCTTGCTCACATCTTATTATCTTGCTCTCTCTGATGCTTAGAATTTTGTCTCTGTTCCTGCACTGCATGCATGCACATCATTGTTTTTCATGTTGAGCAGTTCCTCCAATACTTCATCATGTAACTTGTCTGAGTGCTTATAGCTTACTGCAAATATAATCTCCTCATTTCATTGATTTCCAAGTCTGGCTTTAGTTTTTCTTGAAACTGCGTGACTCGCTGATAGTGTTACATATTAATCTGCTCTTGCTGGTTACTGAATCTTACTTGCTGATCTCTCTAGCTCAGGCTACTCTCCCTCACTATCTCACTGCTCTCACACTCTTTTACCCCTGCACCCTCACTGCCATCACACCTGCTGTTATACAGGTATACCCTTGATGGGTATGGGTACAGAGGGACACCCACAGGTTTACCCATGCTGATCCCTATCTGTGAGCATGACACTTCAGTCTATCAAATGTAAGTAAAAACATGCAAAACAACAGTATCATTTTGCAACAGCATATTCTATATCAGGAGCAAGAGACACAGTGGAAGGACAGAGAAAGGGAAAGGATAAGAAGTCATAGAACAACTTGAAGAGACAAAGAAACAAGTCAGCTTTGGATCTGAAGAGTGGATGGTGTTCAAGCACTGAGGGAGGGGAAGAGGTCAGCCTAGAGACCATACTCCAACATATACTTGATGAGGAAGTTGATGGAGGGGTAATATAGGTATAGTCAGATGCATCAGCAACTCCAGCACCACTAGTGAGTAAGCTAGCAAACCTACTCTTGCTGTCAACCACAGCCGAGCCAAAGTCACCAGGTATGGAGAAGGCATCAGACTTGAAGTTGCAAGGTAAAATGGTGACCTCCTTCAATATCTGACTGAGCTGGCCCTTGAAGTAGACCCTGGTGAATGAACAGATGGTATTGAGCATCTGATGGTGAGGCCAGAGCCATAGCCACACTTGATAACCATAATATGTGGGTCATTGTTATGGTTGAGGGTCTTCTGGCTGGGCTTCCACATCTCTCATCTAAGATGGTACCATAGAACTTCAAGAGATGGTTTGGTTTCATGGGTACTGGAATGTATATGGGCTGGTGGAATAGGGGCACATCCAGTCTATAAATGTTTCCATGGTAATTGTGATGCCAAGATCAATGGCATTAGCAATAAAGTTAGTTGAGTTAATTTTAGAGTTGTCAATCTCAGTGACTACCCAATCCTATCTAAACCCTTCCTCCCTAACACTATCACTGATGGGAGGAGACAGAACAACATAGCCAAGAACATGATTCTTTGGCTCCTTCCAATCTCTGGAAACATCAGTGAGGAATGTCTTAAGGGGTTCAACTGCCTTCTCTGCCTCTTCCAACTTAGGCTTAGTATTTTTCTGCACTACCTCAGCATCTTGCTCATTCAGCAGCTCAGCAACCTCCAATCTGTCCTTGAAATGTCGATGATAATATGCTTGCACCTGATTTCTGACCTAATGGCCTTGATGTGCTTCTTAATACTAATGTTGTCAAACAGCAAGACATTCCTGTGGGTTGGCTAAAGTTATGATACTTGTAGAGTTTATTGGTATTGTTGTCAGAGCAAAAGAGGACATGTCTGGTAGTGATGAGGTAAATTTTGCCAGGGTTGCAGGGTCAGAGATAAAGCATCCACCAGTTCCCTGGATAGATGGAGTAACTTTAGCATAGATAGGGAGCCCAAGGGTAGTGGAGAAAGGCTCTTGGACTGTGGTGATAGGGTTGTCATTGAGGAAGGGCTTGTACATCTTGGGACCAGTAGAGTGAATGACCTCTGACTCACAAATTTCAATATAGACTGCCTCAATATCCTGAACAGAAAGGATACTCTTGTAGCAAGTAGCAATCTCAATACCATACTAGGCAGAGAGGGAGCTAGGGACAACTCCTATTCATATGATAATAGGAGGAGATGAGCTATTAGCATACCCCATACGAACTGGGTCTAAACTAGTCCACTCCACCCCATTGGAGCACAAATATTCAATCATGGTAGGACTAACCTTGGCCTTCCAGATCTCTTGGAGAGAGTGCAAGCCAATAGGACTAGATTCTTTTAGAAGCAGGTATGCTTTAGGCCTTGTTGGCTCAACCCAGATGTTGTGCTAGAGCGAGCAACTAAAAGTGGCTGAGAGGATAAGCCATAGTAGAAGTATCTGGCCTCAGTAGGTGAAGGAGGGTAAGAAGCAGTTGAAAATGTGATAGGATGCTGGACCTGATGGGTGGCAAAGTGTAGGTCTGTCATATCTTGGTAGTGCATGAGAAATTGTGAAAAGCAAAGAGATTACTGAAATTCACTTGGTTAGAAACCAGAGGGGCTTGACAGCTCTTAGGAGGACTCCTATGCTACATTGCATCAGCAAAACCCAAATGTGAGGTCCCCCTATCTCCAGTGCTGTGCAGCACTACACAGTACTGTGAATAGGGGGACTTCCCTGTATAGTACATGTGTTTTGATCATATACAGCATAGTCATTGGAGACCAGCATTGCCTCTATCATCAGCCTCACAAGTATGATGCAGTATGATCCCATCTATGATCATAACAGAGACATTTAGTTGAGGTGGTGACTTCATTCATAAAATGGAGGTAATGTTACAATTATATGTGCCCCTATTTATTTTCTCTTGTACTATCACTCACATGACATGTAAACAGCACGTCAGTGCCATATCATCCATTTCCTCTTTCTGTACAATAGCCCACTATGCCTTCCTTTCTTAGACAATACTCATTTCTTACAATTGCTTGGTCTATGCACACATATCAACTTATTTAAGCACAGTGTATTCATTGTAGATTCCTTACTTTAATCTTACTGGGTTTTACTTGAAACTTCCTCACTAAAGACCTCCAATCTTTAGTCATCTGAATTGTCTCTAAGTCTAAACATTCCTTAGCCTTGGTCTCTATTCTTTGATCATCTTTGAGGTGCGCCTCTTAGACTGAATCCTTGATTGTCATTGGGATTAGCCCCTTTGACTTAACTTGCTCTTATCTGAGTGTTATATGATTTCCCAATGATCAATAACTTCTTTGAGTTGTCATTGGTGACATCATCCCAGTTTGTAACAGCAGCCTCCAAAGGATCTAAGTTCTCTTTTGTGTCAGTAGCTATAGGCTTAGTGCAGGACTTCAGGTGGCTTTTGTGTCACAACCCACAAATGAATTAATGCAAGGGCAGAGACTAGGACTCAAACTAAGGTTATCACAAGAAGAGAGAAGAGCAAGGACATCTTGGATTGCTACAATGTAGATACAAGAGGTTTGAACTAAAGAACTACTACAGCGAAACTAGCTAACTATATACACATATTGAAACTGAGATATAAACTGAGTCTGAAACTACTAGCCAATCATAGAATAGAAGTGAGAATCATACAATGTGATAGTTGTGACATAGGCATGACATCATATTCTAGAAGGTTCTACGTTCACATGACACTATCTTATCTTATCTTATCTGATAGCATCATAGAAAATCTCTTCATCTTCATCAGGGAGTTTGGTTATAGATAATGGTTTGTATTTGGAATTTGTGACATTTTGCTTGCCTTTGCCATCACTGAATTCTGGGCAGCAGCAAGGCATGTCTCCAGCAACTCCCTCATTGTGGTCATCACAGCCACACTACTCGAATAATGAGCCATTCAGCAATTGGATAACACCAGATTTCAGAGTCTGTGTCATTGATGCCAAATGAAACCAACTCATTTTCTGCAGACAGTCAAAAACAGAATTGAAAACAACATCAAAAATAGTGTCAAAACCCAACTTTGAATGTCCCTATAATCTGAATCAGGAAGCCAACTCTACTTGGTTATGTTAAGCTGATCGTTATGAGCAGAGGTTTGGTGAGGTGGATGCACAGACTCCTCTGGAACTTACATTGATTCTATAACCATTAAATTTCCTAGTGCATAGCATGTTGACCCTCATGTCCTGGAACAACTGGTAATTGGGTTTCAATCACCCTTGTCCCCTAGATAAAAAGAACATTGTAACTGGTGTAGTAGGGTGTTTAGGCATCAGGGGCTGGCTTCAGTTCAGGTAGGAGGTGCTCCGAGGGTTTTCAGGGTCTTTAGCAGACATTTAGAGTAGGGTTCCCATGTGCTGTAGTTCAGCTTAACATCATCATTGTCGTCCTTGGTGTTCAAGGCCTGGCCCTCTCCACCGTGGCTAAAGTTGAAAATGTCCTCAGGTTTAAACTACATTTCCTGTGGGACAAATACCATGATAAACCGAGCTCAAGTGTCACAACAAATGCTGCACTTCAAATTCAATAATAAGTACAGAGGTGCATGGTCCTTTTTGCACTTCAATTGAGTCTGAAATTATTAGTGCTGCCACAGTCCAGTTCGAACCTGGACCTTTCCGAACCAGACTCATGGTTCGGTCACAGGTCCAGCATTTCTCTTGGACTGAACCCTCTGATAGGTCCAGGGTTTGGTGATTTCCTGAGGCATGTGAACCGGTTCCAGATGAGTCCAGACCGGTTCAAACCTGTACATGTGCAAACACAAGTCCAGGTTTCTCATGAGGCTTCCTGACAATTCAAGTAGTATGCTCACCATCCTTCTGCTAACAGTAACTAGATTACTATTTTGCTAGCAATAAGGGTGCTTGTCGGTATTTACAGTCATTAACAGCTCTTTGAGACAGGAAATTTATTTTTTGGTTGTCATTGTGTTGTAGTTGTTTCTAGTGGCTCAAATTTATTTTTCCAACCAAGTAGCCTATCTCTAGAATACACACCTAAATTTTCAAAGAAAAACATGCAACAGTTCGAGCTCGACGTTCGAAACAATGAGGGGACCTGTTTTTCGGCAAATGTCACTCACTGAGACACCTGACTGATTAGGTAATTTTGTACAAACAAATAATAGATTTTGTTATCAATCGCTATCAAACCCAATAGCATTTCCACTAGCCGACAAACATTCCTCTGCTACACATGTTGTTCTCAACTTCATGCAATTGTAACACATGTTCTGAATAGCTAGAACTATTATCTATAATTCCTGAATAGTTTCATGTCTCTCTGATTTACTGTTATTGTGCAATGTGGAACACAATTTTCGAATTGTCTAAATTTAGGGTTTTGAGTAGTAAAGACACGCGTCTCGGTATAACTTTTGTCAATCAACATAATACAATATTTTCCATGGGACAAGATAAATATCGTCTAAATGCGCACAAGCATTTTTGAGAGAAGAAAACGTGTTGTTGTTGTGTGAGGCGTGTTTTGTATCAATGAACCGTAGTGTCTCAATGAGCCGTTGATGACTGTATTATTCTGTTTACAACTGTTGTAGGCTAACCCCACATCCAACCGTCTTCCTGTGTACAAGCTATCGAACTCTCTCTACTCCGTAGAGTTGCAAAGTTTCATTTTCCCACCTTTTGAGAGCAGCTTCCGCCATGGCACCCAGGAATCGAGATAATAACTTCATGGACGTCGATTCCGATTCCGACATCTCCTTGCTTGATGACGTTGAACACCGCGGGAAAGGAAAGGGAAAAGGCAAAGCCGCTGACAAGCGCAAGAAGGACAAAAGCAAGGCGAAAGCGAAGGAGGTCAGTAAGACAGTATTTCGTAACAGAGCTGTATTCATATTTTTACAGCAAGCTTACACCTGGGAGGCGTCCTATACGCGCTCATGGGACACTGTGCAGGAAGATGAGGCTGGGAGTCTGCAGGGCGCTGTGGAGGATCTTATGGCACGAGGGAGGCGAAGGAGGTTGATCATTCCACGTCTCATATTGCAGTTTCGCTAAGCTAGTGAGCTAGGCTACTTGCACCCGCTGCTGCTATCCGACGTGCGATCATCCGACATCTGGTTCTCCTGCTCGACCTTTCAGCAGCGATGATGGATCGCGACATGCGCCCGACTCGCTTCGATCTCATGCTTCAATACGCAAGGGAATTCGTGGTAGAGTGGTTCGACCAGAATCCGCTGGGACAGATTGGTGTTGTTGGTATGCGTGCCGGTATTGGCGAAAGGATTGGGGAGATGTCTGGTGAGTTTTTCTCTGCAGGATAAGTCATCAAATAATATATTCGTTGTACAGGCAATCCGCAAGATGTTCTCAAATGTCTCAGCGATAGAACTCGGCTTGAGCCCACGGGGGAACCAAGCCTTCAAAATGCCATCGAGATGGCGCGGAGCAGCATGAGGTACGCCAATTCCTTGGTACTTTGAACTTATTTTTGATTTGTGCAGTCACTTACCAACCCACTCTTCACGAGAGATCCTCATCATCTTCGGCTCTTTGACGACGTGCGACCCAGGAAACATTCATGATACCCTGAATGCTTGTGTGAAGAATAAAATACGCATATCGGTCGTCGCGCTGGCTGCAGAAATGAAGATATCTAGGGATTTGTGTGACAAGACTGGCGGTAAGTGGAATATTCTATTCAAAATATGTTGATTCATCCATAGGGCAGGTCAATTTGGGGTGGCCATGAATGAAGGCCACTTCAAAGATATCTTGTTTGAGCTCGTTCCGCCTCCTGCACAACGCGCCGTCGCTCGCGCAGGAGGGCCAGGGGCGAATCCAGCTGCCGACTTGATGATGATGGGATTTCCTACTCGACTTCCTGATTCCTCCCCACCAAGCTTATGCGCCTGTCATTCAGACATGAAGAACGAAGGCTTCTTGTGTCCGAGATGTATGGCGAAAGTGTGCGACGTTCCCACTGACTGCGATATCTGTGGACTCATGATAGTGAGCTCACCTCACCTGGCACGGAGTTACCATCACTTGTTCCCAGTGAAACCGTATGAAGCTGTGTAAGTGGCATTTAATCTATTTATTCTTATCATCGACACTGTCAATCCCAGAACGTCTATGGAAGGCGAGTCCTGCCACGCATGTGCAAGGATATTTTCGACCTCAGCGTCAACTGGGGCAACTTCGGAGGGTATCAGTCCCTGGGGTCGGTACCGCTGCCCTGATTGTCACAACAATTTCTGTACAGAATGCGATGTATTTGTTCATGATGTTATCCATTGCTGCCCGGGATGTGGCAAGTAGTATAGTACAAGTACTAGTTCGCTTCAGTAATGCTTCTAGCGGAATTAGAACTTTAATTTAGATCGACGTAAATGGAATGTGGCTGCAACCTGTACGCCACACGGTTTTCAAATATTTTGTGTCTCTCTTCCTTGTTCTCGATTTCCTTCGCTGTTATGCTGTTACTATCTCTTACACTCTTTTTTTGTTCTTGGAGCACTCTCGTTTACGCTGGCGACCAAACCAAAGGCGAGAACTGCACCATCACTAACAACCGCCTCCAATTTGGCACATATCAATTTCATAGCGACTGCGATACACAAACATATTGCTCGTCGCAGGGCATTTGTGAGCTGAAGGGTTGCAGAAAGGATAAATACCCATTCGGGTATCCACCAGGTGCCAGCATACCACCCCAGTGTCCTCCTGGGCAATTTTGTCCCGACGAGAGCGATGCATGTCAGCCTTTGCTGCCTGTCGATAGTGCATGCCAACTGAACCGTGATGGTGTGTAGATGAATCCTATGTTGTGATGTTCGCTGACTTTCTGTTCGCTACGCAGACCAATGTGCGCCGCCTCCGAACTGGCAGGATTTGTCCGACAACTCCAAGTATGGCCATAACGTAAACGGTTCCGTCTGTTTGAATAACGTCTGCATGTGAGTCGGAAACTGGTGTCGGATGACTGTGCTGATTGTTGATTTAGGTGGGCAAATGTCACGGTCGGCCAGGCTTGTGTGGTCGAGAATACTGCCTATATGGCCTATACGGGAACTAGCGAGTTGTTCATTGATATTGTGTCACGGTGGGTAGGATTGTAGTGTGCTTCAGACCTTCTGAATGTGGTGTTCATCTCGTTTTCCAGAGGCAACTGTCAAATTGGGACGTATTGCAACTCGCAGACGTTGGTTTGTACCCAGACAAAACAGCTCGAACAGACTTGTGACGCAGACAAAGAGTATGTCTTGAGTTTGATACAGGATGCATTATAATATTGATTGGACGTCTAGATGTTTGTCATTTAACTGCTTGAGTAAAGGCGTTTGTGGTCCGGGTACCGACTCGCCAAACCACTTTGCGACCTGGGTATATATCATGGTCGGAGTTGGTATCTTCGGAGGTCAGCCCAATATTTTGAATATACTGCCAGGTCTGACACCAGGATCGGACAGGCATGTTTGCCACTCTGATTACGTTGTTCCTGATTCACCGCCGTCAACGTGATCAGGAACGTGAGAAGCGTCTGCAGTACTGGCGCGAACAGGTGAGTATTTCAGATTCCTGTATCTTTGATACCGTTTCTCTAATGTGTGTCATGCAGAATGCCTTCCGCCAGAGCATTATGCAAATGAAAGAAATTGCTCGCACCTCCATCTTGTCTCTCCCTGGCGGCAACGGTAACAGCAACCGGAGTACAGTATGCAGCCGCGCCGGATCGGAAGAGTCGTCCACACCAATGATCCAGTATTCGGTTCACAAGTCGAGCGGGCTGAGACAGCAATGCTTGTCAGATGATGGTGGAAACGCATATGATGAGCTAATGATGCAGCGGTAGGTGTGGGTAGGCGCTAGTGCCCTTGACTGTCAACAGGGGACTATCTTTCCACCACAGACTGACTGATCTCTTCCCATCTTATATTCGACACATCCCACTTATATATACTTAGAATGGACCTTAATCATAGGCTGTGCCACCTGGTGGCTATTGGATAAAAATAAGTTTGTCTAAGGGTTGACGTTGAGTCGTTTAATATCAGTTTATCGTGAGCGGTAGTGCCTTGAACAAACAGCTGGATGGTACTGCAAAGATGCATATTCCCGACTCGCTAAAGTCTCAAGATTATTTTGATGATCTGTTTTTCTAAATCATCAATGTATTGTGATTGAAGTGCAGCATCGGATGTTTTTTTAGTCGATCGTAAGTAACTTAATGTGCACAGGCGTGGTGCCGACATCGTACTGGTATGGTAAGGTGAGGGCAGGCGAGGGCGCTGCACAGGGCAACCGAGCGTCAGCAGGACCCTCAACCTTTTTAAAGAAATACAGACACCTCCGGTCCAAAAACCAAAATATATGCCAATCAAGTTTTGAGCATGACAAGTCCAGGAGGCACGGATAATAATATAGAAAGGAACGACTCTAAGAAATAGCCGGTAAGACAAAAAAAATACTAATGGTACGAACCACACACGATCCAATAGTGGGAAATGACGAGAGAAGGCACATAAAAGAGCCGAGAGAAAACTGGACCAGCTCTTTCCACTTTTAGGCAGACAGCCTGAGCGGCATCTCAGGCTGGGCGCCGGTGGTGGTACGCGTAGCAGTCAGTACGGTCACCCCGCATGATTAATTTTGCCAAGCTCTTCAGCGATAATATCGCCTCAATTTTTTACGCCCCGCCTGGTCACGGACGCACGTCAGTGAAAACGACTCGGGCATTCGAGGAACGTGCATGCCCCACTACCACATCATGAGACCTCGCGCGTATGATTTTAGCATGCCGGTTTCCATGAAGTCAGGATCCAGGTGTGCAGCACTCACGCTTCAAGTGTTCAAAATAGACTAACTTAGTATTTCGAGTGAGGGTTAATTTAGTGCGTTCGTATTCTATCTGACAGCATGATTTATTCTAAAACTACCCTCTTCCTCCCCAGTGCTGCTCCCTTGGTCAGGTCGGTTCCGCAAATAGTCCGGTTACTCATATTTATTCTCATACACGTCAGATAGGGTACTTCACAACTGCGATTATCTTCTCCGAAGACATTGTAACAATGTCTATTCAAGAAATCATTTAGCCGTACCTGGACGTCAACCTGTTATAAGGCCTGCAAACGCTTCGCTTATTTCAAGGTTCGATTTCGGACCATGCGCTTACTTGTCGGGTTATATGGATGCTGGTGGGACTTCATTCAATGTTTTCCAGCACATGATGTCGTGGCAGATTAGCAAGAGCGGACAGCAGAATCTAGCCCAATAAACAATTACGGCACCGCTGGCTGGCAAGGTAAACCCACTTTAAGTTGTCAGTCGTGTGATATACTTGCGACCTTTCAAGGACAGCAATTCGTGACGTCAAATAGAGAAGTGCTGCGCCGCGAACTTGCCACAATCATGTTGTATAATTTTCATTAGGATGCCTGTTCACATCCCTTACCAGTTACTAAACGAGATTCTGATAGCCTGTCCTATAAATATTGCATGTCAGTGATGAGTAGCCCACCCCTCACAAGCACTCTCTGAATCCACCATTTTGATCTGCACGGTTTCATGTCGGATGTAGCAGAAGCTCTCTATATTCTTAACTGGAATAATTACATGTCAAGTTCGTCAGCCTTCAGTTGTTGGTCGAATGAATTATTGTGCTAAACTTCATCATTTTCCAGCTGTAATCATTACTGTGATATCCTATGAATACTGTCGGTAGCTTTCATGAACCTTGATCACCTTGCAGTGCGGCTGAGCGTATTACCCCCCAGTGCTTCAGCTCGAAAAAGAGGTAAGGGAAGCCCGTTTTGCCTTCTGTCGAGTACTTACTCACCATCACACATCACAGATCACGTTTGTTTGGGTTAGAGCTCAACCCTGACGAAATAAAGATTAAGAACTGACTGGATACACAGGGAAGACCATGGTCGGTGATGACATCTTTATACCTTGCTGTGAGCCCCATCCTGCCAAAATGCTTCATGGTTTCCCATTTTTGATGCTATATCAGGTTCGATATTTTGGTATTTTGATTGCAATGTGCGTTGCGGTTGTTGTATACTTCAGATAGTACACTGTATGTTGACGCCTCGTTTAGGATCTGCGCCTGCTGTACGTGACGTGGTACCAACTGAGTCCTCATTAACTAATCAGCACTAGGGGGAGGTCTAGTGTATATACCCAAATCAGTGAGTGTGTCAATTCGTTCTTCAGAGAATTGTAGGTTGACCTAGATTCAGTCGTACGTCGTAATTTCACTTTCTGATATGCCACTGACCTCTTGTTTAGTTGTGAGTATACTATCGTATTCAACTGAAACTAGCTCAAAGTTGCTTATCTTCAAATTTAAATAGGTTATGGTGTATTTTTGCTTATGGAATGGGGAATTTCTATATATTATGGCTTGACAAAAGGTAGTCACAGTCATATGCATACTCCCGTACTCATCTTGCATTTGCAGTCGTTCTCGTCTGGCGTCTTTATGCCCTATACAACCGATCAAAGCTCATACTTTATGTTCTACTGGGGCTGTTCGTCCCTGTCGTCGCAATCTACATATCAGTCGACGTATTTTTATGGAGTCGACCCTCTGCAATCTCAAGTGAATTTCTATCTTGATCGAATTCTATGCAAGCTGATGCCTTCCTACATAGCACAAGAAATAGTAGTGACTTCAAAAATCAAGTATTGCACAGCCTTCTTCCACATCGGACCTATGCCTGCGATATATACGTCCATTCCCGTCATATGTTATGATATCTTTATGGTAGTCCTTGCCCTCGTCGTCCTCGGGAAGCACATGAAAGAGCGGAAGGAACTCAGATTGAGGCCTAACACCTATGTGGTCCTGATCGTCCGATATCATGCCTTGTACTTTGTCCTGTAAGTTCTTCTTCGTTTGGTGTGTTCTCTGAAAGCATTTATCGAGTCATGCCAGGAATCTGGCAACTCAAATCTTCATGGTGATATTGTGGGCCAACCTTCCGGTATGACCTCCTGTGATTCTAGAGAGATCTCCTCTAATACAACCATACACAGTCGATTGTCATGGACTTCGTACTGTTGTTCAACGATACCGTGCCATTTATTCTCGCGCCACGTCTTATCATCAGCATCTGGGAAACACATGCCAAGGACGATTGTATGCATGTCAGTACGACATTTGAGAATTGCGCCTGTTTGACACCCTTGCCACCGATATCGGAGGAACAGGAGATGGACTTGTGCGAAGTATGATGTTCCAACTTGAGGAGGGAGGCAGAGTGAAGTCTTTCGCTCAGGCTCTCGTCCTAGGAACATTCTCTGATACCAGTCCATAGTGTCATACTGATACAGCTAATGCATTGTAAATATGTACCAAGGATACATCATTAGGGTAATTCACCAGCGGGCTTGTGTTATCACAGAGATTTATTGGTTGGGATCCTCCACATGGTCAGCAGAGGTAGGGTGTGATGTAGTGCGCTTCTACTTACTAGTCACGTTGTGCAGAACTCGATTACAACCCGCGGTTGTGAACAACGCCCAAATCTGGACATCCCCAAAGATTAATTCACCCCACGACAGCCTCAGTCACGCCGACTCGGACCTGGCCCGCTTAGAAAACCCGGGTGAGCGTGGATTTTCAAACCACTTTACGGATGTCCCTAGGCACAATCTAGAGTGGCAATACCATGACGTCTGCGGCTGCTCTTCCTACCTCACTGCCAGTGATAACATGATATGTAAGCAATGGAGCAGCGCAAGCTCTCGCCTGTAGACTGGTTAATAATGTGAAATGCTATCCATGCCCGCCGGCGATACACTCAGCCTGGTGGCTATTCGCACGGTGAGCACAAGATATTTCTTTTCTCGTCCTCCAACGTGCCAATAATTCTCAAACGCTACATTGACATTGCCGGTACGCCTGTGTTGGAGGAAACCTAATCAAAAGCGATAGACTCCTTGTTTTAAAATGATCAGAATTAGAATAGAGCGAATAAGAGACTAGGACACATACTTTACGCCTACTCGACCGTCATCATATGATTGCACAATTGGGGTCTTTTTTGTTTGACTTGTTAGGCACCATTATCACGGTAGTGTCGGATGTCCGCATCGAGGTTTGTGACGGCCGCGGGGCGCGCTGAATAAACTGACAGTGGTGGGAGGCAAGGCACTCACATGAACAGATCCGATGATCCATGGCTGACATGATAAAGTCCGACAGCGGGCGAAGGTCTCTGAGGCAGTTGGAGGCATGGTTGTATCGTTGATGGCATCATTCATGGCAGCACTTACCACATTATGATGTACAATGAGTTCGGTTGTTGACAACGTTGATCAAGGATGGTAGCGCCGGTATAAAGGGAAATTGTAAGTACCTTCCTTCGGTTTAAACTGTTAACCCCATTAACAATAGCGAACACAATTTATTAGTGTTGAACGTTTCTTTGAGAATCTCCTCTTTGGGCATACTGTGTCTCAGAAGGAAACGAGTAAATTAGGGTTCGGAATAAATCACTTGGGCAAATATTCAACAAGTGGCTTCGGATTCAAGGGCATTTGAATTTCTCACTCAACGCCTTACAGACCGCCACGAACAACGTGGGTGCCATCCACCGCGTCCTCTCCGTCCTCTTCAATCGCACTCGACAACATGGCCTCTAATTCACCTCCAATCCTTGAAGAGGACCTCACGCATGCTCGCTTATGGTCCGAGGATTATGATGACCAACGAAACTCCCAAGACATTTCACCACCGCGTTCAAGTTCGAGCACAGAGAAGGGAAAAGCGAAGCAACTAGACGAAGATGATACCATAGAGAACCCTAGCTCAGAGTCATACCCTCCTACAAATGACGAAGCAGCCGAGACGCGACGAGTAGAAGAGGTGTGCTATTTTCGCTCCCTTTCACACTCGGATCATTAAAACGTTGCTTTCACCCTGGCAGAACTTACGTCGGTGGGAGTTGGCTGAACGGGAACGACGGAGAGCTGCACGAGAATCTACGCATGGCGGTCCTCTTTACTCGGAGAAGTAACACGCAAGGCAAGCGTGCTCCTCTCGAAGCGGCCGTCAGTTAGATCATCCGCAAGGGGCTGGGTGACCACCGCGCTCTTCAATCCCGAGACTCCATCGACGTAGTACGACTTGACGACATCGACATCGATCAGAGCCCCACAACTGCGAATCCGTTCATACATCCATCTGAAACGGAATCGGGGCTTGTCTCCCCGGCACTGTCCCCCTTTGTTGATACGAGGGAGCGGTCTGGCGTGATGCCCAGAACGTTTGGCTCGAGCTCGAATAGACACTCATTGCAACCAGCCACGCTTCCTCCTCCCCCACAACCGCTAGGGTTACCGCCGCCTTTAACTCCACCACCTAAAGGGACTAGACCACGCGCGATACCTATGAAATCCACACCCCCACCACGGTTGCATCAGGAACCCACAGAACCCGAACAGGAGGTGAGATGGTGGCACGACTGGTTATGTGGATGCAGCGAAGGACCGGATCGGGGAGGGGATAACCAGGTGTGCAAGGCTCTAACTCGGGCTGCTGACTGTACTGATGGGTTTGCTTTAGGCTGGACGCACGAATCCTTTTGAATAATCGACTCCTGATTTCATCCTCTATACGACGTACACTTTCGTGCACACCCCCGCATACATGTACTATTTCAGCAGTTCGCACTCAGGACTAATCTGCGCCATTACATAGGTGTTAATTTATGGCTTGTAGAGGTTTCAGAGTATTTGGACCATTCGCCGCATACATACCCGCTGCATACCGCTTATGTTTATTTTGCCATCCTCATCATACTTGAAGCTTGAAGCTTAACTGTCCTTTGTAGACGCTCCCAACCCAAGGAGCAACATCTCTGGGAATGTGTGCATGTCATTACCGCTACAGAGGAAAGTGGAAGGCAAAGGAGCAGGGGAAGGAGTAGGAGTAGTAAGGAATGCATAGGGGGAACAGGGGTTTCAATGTGGATAGCGTATCGTATGTAACATGATAAGTCGTGACTACCGCACAAATCAGTACAATTTATACATAACAGTCCATAAGCACTCGGTAGTTGTTATTGGGCAGATGGGAAGCGGACATTCTTGATCTGATCATTATCCGAAACACCATTATCCAAATTCGCCGGTCCAGTGTGATTGTTGACAGAGTCAACCTACGGCAGTTCAGTCTGGTAGATTATGTATGAAAAATAAAACACTGACCTGCACCAATTCTGGAGAAGAGTCATCCTGACCACGACTATGACGTCTGATCATGACTGACTCGATATCCCCAGGAACACCCTGGGAAGTTACGACACCCGGTGGACCAGTATCTGGAATATCCACAACAGATTCATCGGTGTCTTTAGGAATGTTGGTGGGGCCTCGTTCTACATCTTCAGCCGCAGTTGACTTCACAATATCGGGAGCACGGCGGGCCCAAAGAACCCAGTCCGGGATTGTAGCACGGTTGCGGCTGGTCCACGTCACGGTCAACGAGGTCGTGCGGGAGTGTACGCCACGACCTATGTTGAAGAACGGGATAGACAAGCCATCTGTATACGTTATAATTCAGTGACAAATACAAGAACACTGCCTGGAACAGTACTCACGAACGATGATAGAACCGAGGACGACAAAAGAAACAATAGGCTGGATAGTTGCGGCGAGATACTGTGCTTGATTTGCAGGTGGGTGTTCCGGAGTGGGTAGACGCGTAAGAGCTAGATTAGACACGAAAACTGCGCTAACTCCCATCTAAGACGTATTAGTGAATAGCGAGAAAGAATATTCGACTGCCTTACTGGACCTAAATACAGGATTTAGGTGAAAGCGATAGCATAACTAGAAGAACTACTCACCAAAGTGGCCAGAGAATAACGCTTCCTTCCAGGAAGCAATCTCGGGTATAAACTTGTAGAGCGCCAATAAAGGGGGAATTCGCCTCAGAACCAAAATAGCATTCATAAGAACAACGAGCCTCCAAGGGGTTATGCCATAATCGAGAGAGTTGTAATCGCCAAAAGGTAGCCAAGCGCCGATGTAGATGAAACAGCCACAGTTCAGGACATAGTCTATCACAGAAGAGAATGAATCATTTTCTGTCTGTTCATTGAAGTGACCGTCCCAAGAAATTGCGGAACCTAAATGGATGTCAGACTCTAGTGATCATGCATGTAGCTGGACTCAGACCTGCTGCAAATGCTGCAAGAAGATCATCTGCACCGATGGTACTCGCGATTCCGATAGTAAAAATGGACAGGGCCAAGTACTGCGCGACGTATGATTCACGATCTATAAAGCCCTTCTTGTGGGATATCTTCATTAGCTTCGAAAATAGAAGGCCTGGATCACGTAAATACAATCAGATCGGTGTACGCAGATGCATAAGGCGACTTCACTGACCTAGGACAGCGCCTAAAACAGTGCCAAGTATAACCTGGTCTATTGTGGATATGATGAATACCTTACGAAGCGTTGGATAGAAGAGAACACCAACATAGCCATCCCACCAGGAACCACTTGCCGAAAGCAGTTCGAACGGAGGTCTCTACAGTGAGGTAAATAGATATGGCAAGGAACGGGTACGCAAGACCATCATTCGCTGCGGATTCCGCAGACAATATCCGACGGATATTTACAGGGACGTGTTTTGTGGCATATTTACCGCCTGTAGAACAGAATTAGGCACTGAAGTATCATGATGTCATGATTGACAAGACTGACGGGTAATGGCAGCACATGTGACTGGGTCCGTAGGGGTCAAACAAGCGGCTATGCAAAGAGATGAGATATAATTGAGCCGCGGAAATAGTACTTGTATGACGCCTGTAGTGATGATCAGCAAATAAAAAATGATATGGTGAAGATACACATGCCAGCGACAACGACCCAGCCAAAGGCCATGGTAGGCACGACCATTATGAGCAAGCTTCTTGCATGCTCTTTCATATATGCACATGGTAATTCGACTCCGACCGCGAACAAGCCAGTGGCGAGGACGACGCGCATTACCTCTAATGTTATGGTATTTTCCAAGGGGCCCCATTCGCGGGGAGTGAACACATTGGCAACGTAAGGACCTATGATGATACCGAAGCCAGTGCCGAGGACGACTTCATTGATATAAAGCTGGGGAAAGGTATGGATCATTGGCCGAAACGACAGATGAAAGCTCATCAAACCTTCTCTTTTACTAGAAGAGATATCATGGAGAACTGCGGTGAAGAAATCAGCATACGCAGACACCTCGAGTAACAGCGGTGTGAAGCAAAAATAGGTGAGAGCGAATAATACACTGATGAGCTGGAATTGCAATAACAAAGGTAGCGAGGAGTAAATGTATCAAGCAGGGAATAGAACGAACCAAGACTACAAAACCACCAAGACAGATGTACGCCAATCCTGGCGCGGACACCTGTAGAAACGAGTTTGTGATGATAGAGAGCGGTCGACAATATTACGGACTTGCAATAAATCTAAATCCATGGTGACAGAAAGAAAAGCTTGATAGAACCTTTGGGAGGAGGTGGTGGTGGTGGACGTAGTAAGGATAACTGCGTTAATCGAGCTGCTCAAGTCTCACCAAGTATTTATTGGATATATGGTTAAGTTCAACACGTGCCACGGCAATGCCGTGAAAGACCCTGCCATGATTCAGCCCAGCGCTGAGCAAACCCCTGGTCGATGATCGAGTCTGATGATCGCCAAGGCGTACTGGTGACTATGCCTATGTTAAAGTGAGATGATGGTGTACGCTCGACGTTAGTTTCGAAGGCGGCACCAAACCACTACCGCTGCAGTAGATTATCAGACAGTTCGCAAAATATTTTCCGGAAACGGTTGACACGGTTGATGGAGCAGCGGCGCGCTGTCAAAACACGACCTGGTACCTCACTTCTTAATTTAGCCTAAATTCTAATATCAGGACCAAATTTATACCAAAAAACCCAGTCCTCATTACTAATTAGTTCGATCACAGTCCGATATCTATTCGGCAATCTTACACATAGTAGTCGTAATATTGTATAGGCAGGACCCTCCTTGTCCTATGCCTCAGGGCAGCCACTTATCTATCATACTCCGTCGTTGAGTCAGGCAAACGCGACGCTGATAGTGGTAAGCCGGTACGCGCGATCGGTTCGATTCCAAAATGACCAAATTCGAAACTCCGAGATTTACGATTTGGTCCACTTCATGTCGCCACATAAATGAGCTGCAGTGGACCTGGTTCGTCGTTTCCAAGCCGTAATTCAAGAAGACAATGAAAATGGTTTCTGATTAGATGCTACAAGCGGGTTCGTCGTTTGCTTGGATGATATGATTTTCGGGTGCAGATGACTTCGTTGGTGGACCAGACCCAACTATCTACGCCCCTCGTGTCCGACAGCAGTCGCCTCGTGGTCCTTGTTCGGTGAATTTGGCCGCATGAACAACCTCAAAAGTAAATTTACGGCACTCATCTTCTGCTACTAACAGTACTATCCCTCCAACTCCTATCACCAGTGTCTTTGAAACAGTGGTAGTAGTACAATCTTCGACACTAGAAACCATGGAGGAACGCTTCCGCAAAGAACTCAAACTGGACGGAACTCAGAGGAGGGATGCCGGATGCGAGGTTTCTCGTTACGAAGATGCAGGTATACTGCTTAAAACAGCTGAACATACAACAGATATTGGTTTTTGAGGGAATGTGGTATATTTCTGCCGCAATTAACGGATATCATTTTAGTAAAAAGAACGTGCATTTCTACTTCTATTCCGCGTCGCTATCGATGTCCTGCCCAGTGCTCAAGCTTTTTCTGTGCCTTCCAGAGCAGTTGATGGCTACTGAAAATGTTCGCGAGCTTGATGAGTTGCTCCAGAATGCAATGGACTTCGATTGATATCTGCAGGTCGTGTGCTATGTAGTTGTCGGCATGTAAAATCCCTAGCTTCTGGACTACCGGTTCGTATCACTCTGACTCAACGACAAATCGTTTCACCTCGGGGGCAACAGTATGCCTATCTTTCCTACGAGTCTGTTTAAGGACAGGGTCTACATATGTGTCTTATCTTCGCATCTATGGCCACTTTGGAGAACCTGCAATCAATTTTTAGCACTGCAGATAGCATGACATTTATCTTCCACTACTAAGCCGAGGCTCTCGGACTTCTCTTGCCATCTGTGGCGTGGACCGATCCAGTGTCTTATCGTAACCAAGTGACTTGCGATTTTTGCTCTTTCAAGTCTACGATGTGAGTTCACCCTTAATTCAGACACATTGAGACTGTTATTAAGCCCAAATTCTACAATTTATACCAAAAACTATCTCCAGTCCCCGTCAAATTTATTACTAATTACTAATGTGGTCCGATCAGATCACGTGGCTGTACTTCATCAGCTACACTTGGCCATACAAGTTGGCTATGCGCGGGCGGCAGTGCTAGTTATAATCGTAATCATGACAGGAAGAAACTTCAAAGTTTGCACTGTATGGGTTCTAGAATCATTCCCTCTTCGAGAGCCTATACAGGGCAAGCAGGACCCTTCTTGTTTTCTAAGACCCTTCGGTTTCATCCCCTTATCTTATCGTATCTGTATATGCATCCTAATATATGTCGTCCGTCGCTGAGCATATTATCGGGCAAAGGCCGACGATGATTGAAAATGTACAGTGGTAAGCTTCGCCTACGTCGAGTAAACTTGATGCGAAATCGATCCAACTCGCAACTCCGAGATTCACAATCAATTCGGTGTACTTCATATCCATATATCGCAATCCAAAATGAATGCTACAAGCGGTTCGTCGTTTTTTTTTGCGCATTATGGATGATATGATTTTTGGGTGCAGATGACTTCGTTCATTAGAGTTGGCGCGGACCGGACTCAGACTGGAACTATCCACACCCTCAGGTGCTCACCAACTCGACAACGATCGCCTCGCGGTCGTTATCCGCTGGATTTGACCACATGAACAACCTCAAAGTAAATGTTCGACGCTCATCTTCTGCTATCAATAGTGCTATCTCCTACCATCATGACTCCATTGTCTCTGGACCAGTGGTACACTCTCCGACGCTGAAGGAAAAACGCTTCCGCAAAGACTTAGAGGAGGGATGCCGGATGCGAGTTTTCCCGTTACGAAGATGCAAGTATACTGAACGTATTTCTGCTGCAAGTCGTAAGATTAACATTGTTAGCAAAAAGAGTGTGCGTTTCCACTTCTATTCCGCGTCGCTATCGATGTCCTGCTCAGTGCTCAATATTTATCTGTGCCTTCCTGAGCGCATATTTTCGTCCAGAAAAGAGACCTGTACTACGGCGCAGCTGACCACACTTGAAGCATTACAAGTTATGCAGGTTATTTACAAGCAAGACCGCCTTAATTTACAGACCTGAGTGGGATTACACAATATCCGGACCTATGATACCCAGAGCAGTTGATGAGCTAATGGCTGCTGAGAACCTTCGCGAGCTTGACGAGTTGCTCCAGAATGCAAGGAACATTGGTTTGTCTGCAGGTCGTGTACTATGTAGTAACGACTAACAGACTGACAAATAATTGTCGTTGTCATCCCTAGCTTCTCATTGGCTGGACTACCGGTTCGCATCATTCCGAACTCGCTCCGAACATCGTTTGCAAATCGCGAGGTGAACGAGGTACAAATCGTTTCAACTCGTTAGTCCGAACTGTACAGATTTATTAGAATTTCCCTTATGCCTCTCTTTCCTACGAGTTTGTTTAGGGGCACCCCGAGCATTCAATATTCAATGACGGTACAGGTTTCATCTTCAATCCGGGGGCAAGCACCGAGATATGACAGATAGCATGTGATTTATCTTCAAGTGCTTCTTCCACTAATGAATCGCCACAACTTACCCAAATAAGCGATTGCTGCCGCCATACTGCGGCATGCACGAACAAATTCTCCGAACCAATCATGATGATGCCAGAGTCTTATCGGAACCCAATAATACTATGTAACTTTCGATATAAAGGACTTGCTTTAGTCTAGAGCTTATCTTTTCCTGCTCACGCACCCTTGCAACGATGGGTTCATCTGTATCCAAGGTTCCCGCTCAAGTTTCCGGCACTCCAAATGTAACATCTTCATCCGAATCATTCGACGAGAAAGGCTTTGTTCGCCAGCAGAGCTCCACGTCACCCGCAATGGCGTCGTCGCCTTTGGGAGCCGACGGTTCAATTTCACTGTCAAATGTTGATGCCTGGGAGTCCGCTGCTACCGCAGACCCGAAGATTCAACTTGCCCGCACAATTCTTGCCCATAGCAACATAAAGTCAACGCTTACCAGTCGTCCGGCCGGGGTTGCGATACCTCATGTTTTCAATCACGAGCTGGAGTTCAAAGCTGGACCTGTCACGAACCAGAAGTCCAGTGGTAGATGCTGGCTCTTCGCAACTACCAATGTCATTCGACATGAAGTCATGAAGAAGTTGAAGCTCAAGGAATTCCAGCTTTCCCAGGTGATTGTTCATGATCTTCTGTTCCTGCGAGCTCCTCACTTACAGTGTGCTATAGTCGTACCTCTTCTTCTGGGATAAGTTGAACAAGTCCAATTATTACCTCGAGCTTTCTATCGAGAATGCAGACCTGCCTGTCGATGATCGTTTAGTCAACTTCCTCGCGGACGACCTCATCAGCGACGGCGGTCAATGGGACATGGTTGTCAACCTGCTTGAGGTACGCTCCCCTTACTTATATTATGGCATGTCTTCAACGTCTCCCAGACATATGGTCTCGTTCCTCAGCCAATTTACCCCGAGTCATTCCATTCAAGTGCCTCGAGTCCTATCAATAATCTTCTGAAGATGAAGCTCCGAGAGCATGCTCTCACTCTGCGCACGCTCTCTTCATCGCTGAAGGCCAATCACAACATCTCACCGGAATTGGTTATCTCGACCCTTCGTGCGAAGAAGGAAGAGCTTATGCAAGAGGTTTATACTATTATGAGCGCAACCTTGGGTGTTCCTCCTAAGCCTGATGTGGCCTTCACTTGGGAGTACTACACCGAGGATGGCAAGTATGCGAAGTGGGAGGGTACTCCTCTGCAGTTCTATAAGGATTTCACAAGCAAGTTCTCGGTAAGCGCATGTGGCAATCTTGACGAACGTACATTCACAAGTCTTAAGCCGGCGGAGTCTTTCTCCCTCATTAACGACCCGCGAAACGAGTACGGCAAGCTGTACACCGTAGACAAGCTCGGCAACATTTGGGGCGGACGACCTGTTCTGTGTGAGCCGTGTTTATCCAGTCTGCATTACAAGAGTTTAACCGCTAGCAGACGTGAATACTGAGATCGACGACCTCAAGCAGGCCATAGTCCGAGTGAGCAGTTTTGAGTTCATCCTTCAACTGCTTGGTTTGATTCTGACCCCGTCCACAGTCTATCAAGGCCGGCCAGCCAGTCTTCTTCGGTTGTGATGTAGGCCAATTCTCCGACACCGGCAAGGACGTCGGTATCATGGATACTAACTATTTTGCTTACGAAGTAAGCCGTTTCTAACATAAGAATAACAGTTTTAAAAATCCTTTCTTTCCATCACAGCAAGCATTTAACATCACGTTGGGACTTACCAAGGCACAGCGACTGCAGACAAACGAGTCCGCCATGACACATGCGATGGTCATCTCCGCTGTGCATGTGGATGAGAAGACTGGTCGCCCCGTCCGATTCAAAGTGGAGAACTCTTGGGGTGAAGATAGTGGCGTGCACGGTCATAATGTCATGAGCGATAAGTGGTTCGACGAATTTGTATTCCAGGTCGTAGTGCACAAGTCCTTGGCGACAAAGGAACATGTAAAGATTTTTGAGTCGGGAGAGAGGTGGTGTTGCCTGCTTGGGATCCTATGGTAGGACAATATTATTTTGCAGATGCAAGATGCTGATCGTTTTACTCAGGGTGCTTTGGCATGAATACCTCAGGCTCTCATTGTGTAGTTTTATACCATGTTTTATGTTTACAGCCTGATGAATACCAGCCCCAAAATGTTGCGGGCAAGGTTCGTGAACTTGTTGAGTGAGTGTGGTACTCAAAAACCAAGATCGAACTACGATTCTTTTGCCTTGCAGTGATCTTAACACGACTTAGGCCCATGACAAGAATTGCACATTTTCAACATGTTGAGCACTGAACTTCCGAACACTCACAGGTGTATAGCAGCTCAGAGATAACCTAAAGGCGAACGGGGCCAAGCTAATAATGTCATTATGACAGAGGATGGCAGTGCACATGCGAGCGCTTGAGCCTGCGATTTAGGTTGGTCTGGCTTTCCGTATCTCAGTGACGCGTTCACTCGCTTAGTAAACCATGTTCTACTTCCAAGGCTTCTACCTTCTCAGAACCTTGCTAGTGAGGCAAATAGCTTCCATTGGCCTCCGAACACCTTGTGCGACTCGCGACTGTTCGAAAATTTTCAAATTTTATTGGTCTTGAGTTATTTAATGCGTGTGCAGGCCTGGAGCTTCAGCTGCAAGAAATATATCTTGTGAAAACAGAAAACCACCTTGGTCACGCGACAGCAAAGAATGTTCAAAATACTACTTAATAGGTCTCTCTGCCTGCAAAGTTCTTCTTGAGCGCGAGTGCATTCTAAGGTCACTGCAGATACTCTGTGCAGTGGTCCATAGATCAGCGCCTGATATCGCAGACACTGATCTACAGGCTCCAATTCATCCAATATGCAATTGACTAAGCCTGAAGAGGAACCACATAAAGCCTCATGAGTCATGATACCCAATATAAATTAGCATTTCAAACGCGTGTCCGAAGGTACGACTCGCCATGGAATAAATATTCGTGTTACAAAATTTGCACAGGGGCAAGATGAACCTCTAAGGAAACCAGCTATGAATGACATTTACAGTAGGTGTGTTCTGATTGGAAAAAAAAAGTTGTCATCGAACCTCCACAGTCCAAGATAAAAAAATCTTGAATCTGTTGTGACAACCACCAGGCTATAATGAGATTTCTAAAGGAACCACCCATGAGTGAATCAAGGCGTGTTCCAATAGAAAAAACATCGTCGTCGGCAGGTTTCAAACCAGCACAGTCGAAGAGAAACAGATTTTGATTCTGTTGTAGCAACCACCAGGCTAGACCAGTTGCAATGAACTTCAGAAGAAACTATCGATGAGTGAATATCAAGGTGTGTTCCGATAGAAAAAAACCACGGCATCAGCAGGTTTCGATCCTGCACAGTCCAAGAGAAACAGATTT